>PVIJ01000090.1:175184-218610 GCA_004024925.1 Scalopus aquaticus
GTTATTTATGTCTTTTACATTTTGCATTCCCCTTGGGTAGCCCACCACCAATTCACCCGTGATCCATCTCCATGGTCCCTTGTGTTCTTTTCTATTCCATTTTGTGCCCTTTCCCTTCCCTCCCTCCGGCTCCCTCCTCCCCCCCTCCCCCCCCACTGATTGTCTCTCTCCCACCCGGCCTCCCTATAGTCCTGTTATAGGTGAAACCGGGACCAGATCTTTTATCCTCAAAATCAACCTTGGAAAAGCTGATCTGGTAGGTCACGGTGCTATTTACACCATTCCCATCAGCATAAACAGTCTTGTGGTCATGATTCAGCAAAGGGGAGAGCATGGTTTGGGCTGCTCCCACTTCTCATAAGACATCACAGGACCTTCCTGAGGGGTCTCCAGTCATAATGGCCTAGCCTCAGTCCTTCTTACTGGCTATGTTCATTCCTGCTCCAGAGCCTTTGCATACCCTGTTCCTTCTGGCTGGAACTCTTTCTCCTCTTATGTGGGATAAATCCCAACTGCTCGTATGGCTCTCAACTCAGTGGTCACTATTTCCCAAGAGAAAACTTTCTGGCCTCTTTTCCTAGGTCAGTAAACTTTTAATTGGTTCTCTTAGAGCTAGTCCTTCCTCCTTACAGCTGCAATTTAATACTTAAATCTGTGACAATCTAAATAATGTTGTCTCCCTGTAAATTTCATGATGGCAGAGACCCTATCAAGTTTGGTTCTCTGGTACCCCACCAGTGCCTTACAAGTTACCTAGCACTTAATAGATGCTTTAAAAATCTATTTATTACATAAATGCTTATATAATTGTTGAAGGCAGCAGTAATTCCTACCTACTCAAAATGTTCATGTCCTATTTGCTGGAACCTATGAATATGTTAGTTCCTGCCAAAGGGGAATTAAGGTTGCAGATGAATTTAAGATTATCAGCTGATTTTAAGATTAAAAGATTACCCTGGTCAATGGGGTGGTCCCAGTAATCACAAGAGTCCTTAAAAGTGAAAGGGAAAGGCAGAAAAGAAGAGTAAGTCAGGGGACAGTGTGGATTGGGATGAGAGTTATGGACAGAGATGTGATTTGTTGACTTTGAAGCTGGAGAAAGGGGACATGAGTCAAGTAATAGGACAGTGTGAAATGCCTGGAAGTGAATGTTCCCTTAAAGCCTCATAAAGAAGAAACACATCCCTGTGTGCTCCTTTATTTTATTCCACTGAGACAATTAATAGATTCTAACCTACAGAACTATAGATAATAAATTCATATTTTTAAGTTCATAAATTTGTAATAATTTGTTACAGCAGTAATTGGAAAATAGTACAATAACCTAGACCATTGTTCTGCCCACAAAAATTCAGTACATTTCCTGATATCCTTTAGAAGAAGAAAAGTAAAATTGAATAATTAACTATGAACTGTTTAGTGCACTGTGACAAAATGCATGCAATTTAAAGATGATAAAAACTTTAAAAATATTTCTAACCTCTTTCACAATACAGATAATTTTTTTAAAAAAATTGAAATTCAAGACATAAAGTAACTAGTAAAAATCTACACACATAGCTTCTAAGAAAGCCTCAGGGAAACCACCCATATTATAAGATAGTGAGGAAGAAATAACAAAAAGAGTTAGGGAACAGTTTTGGAGAATCTATTCTATATATGGTGATATGGAGAAGTAACTAACATGTAGTACGTTTTTCTGCCTTGCAGGCCAAAATTCTAGGAGGTCCCTACCCAATTTTTTAAAAGAATACTAAATAATAAATACAATAACAAATAACAGATTGGCTGCAAGAGAAGAAAAAGTACTCTTTGAGTAGGATTTGCCACATGGGATTAGTGACTGTCTCATTATCTGTTGCTTGAGCTAAAAAAAAAAAAAATAGCTCACATTATATAAATAGACTCCTTTACTCTTTGGAACAAAAATTGTGTGTATTTAGGTTGTAAAATGGAATACTGGTAAGCTAGAGAGCTAGCTATTATGTTAACAAATACTGGTGACTTCATTCATGTCATAATATAATAAGATATTGGTTCATGTCAATAACATGACTTGCTTTTTGCAACAGAGTTTATTAAAATTATATGGTTTGAGGCCTAAATATATGTCCTTGGTTATTTACCAGAAACAGAACATTTTCAGTAGATAAATACGAGCTAGTGCAAATCATCATCGTATTTTGAGAATGAGGTGGAAGAATAGAAAATACATAAATAATTGCAACATCAGTGTTTGTGAGGTCTGCAATGGACTTCAGTTGGAAACTGCCATGGAAAGGAAAAAGTATTGGGATTTTCAAACTGTGGACTTTGTATAAGGTCCACTGTGGAATGTGCATAGCCTCATCTTTGTTTATCCATTAAATTATTAATTTTTTAAACTGACAGGCTTTAATGGAAAACATAATTCTGTCATAACACAGGTATTTGCAAACTTCATTAATATTAGTACAACTAAATCTGGTTAATAGAAAGTGCTATGCAAGTGCAATTTGTTGTTAAAGAGATTGTGTACAAATTAGAGAAAAATGACTAATAGTAACATATTGTTCTGAGATGTCTTCCCCCAAGCAAGGCAAAAAATATCAGTCCACTAGTCAGCCAGTCTTTATTTAGTACCTAATCTGTTATCAAAAGTAGCCAAACCTAGGGATGCAAGAGAAGCAGGTGGTCAGCATAATTGTGACCACTACTTCCGGAGGGTTATGTTCTTCATCCTCTGCTGAAAAAACTTACCTGGATTACTTATATTCTTCCTGTTAACCCTGCAATATGGAAATTTATATTCCTATTTTACAAATCAAGAGCTATGGGGCCTCCCTGGTGGCAAAATGGGTTAAGCGCAGCACTGTGGAGCTGTCGGCAACTGCAACTGCGATGTGAGTTCGATGCGAGCCAGGGAGATTCCCACATGGTGCAGCAGACCTCTCCTGCCTTGCCTACTGCTCCCCTCAGCAGTGCACTTAAGTCCATCCACCTGTTCTACTCCCCGCTCTGTCTCTGGTGAATCCTCTCACCACCCCACATCTCTGGCCTATACCCCAGTCCATCTATGAATAAATAAATCTTAAAAAAAAAATCAAGAGCTATGGGAAAGTTACAAGCATCTAGCACATGTGGATTCCAGACTGATTCCAAAGCAGGTCTTCCTTTCACTCACTCTGTCATATCCTTCAGAAATGGTGCAAGACATTGCCAAAAGTCATAGAAGGAGGAGGATTATCACAAAGCAAATTGTACATAAATATCTCACCATGGGGTTCATCTGCATATATGACCGGAAACCAGTAGAGCACAGGGGCTAAATACTAAGACTGGGGACCCAGATAGTCTGGATTCACATGCCACTTCGTCTGATTAGGAAAGTTGTTTGACGTAATTCAGATCTCTTTGTTATCTCCAATACCTCACTCACAGGGTTTCATGAGGAAGCCCATAGACAGGTTTTTTGGGGTAACAAAAAAGAGGCAGTGTCACCTTTATCACTGTGTATGTGTTCTGAGGTAACACTTATGCAGAATTTAGAACAAAACTTGGCCCATAACTGACACTCCATGTTGTTATTATCAGTGTGAGTCAAAACATGAAGGGCAAGGGACATCCCTGGTGGCGCAACTTATTAAGCGCAGCACTATGAAGCTACCTGCAGCGACGGCAGCATGAGTTCGATCCCTGGCCAGGGAGATGCCCACATGGTGCAGCAGACCTCTCCTGCCTTGCCCGCTGCTCCCCTCAGCAGTGTACTTCAGTCGACCTGCCTGTTCTGCTTCCCAATCTGTCTCTGGTGAATCCTCTCACCACCCCACACCTCTGGCCTCCACCCCAGCTTTTGTATGTATGAATAATTCTTTTTAAAAAATGAAGGGGTAAAATTGACAAAAGGTATTTGCTAGGCAGTAGTGACTGAACAAAGCAAGAAAAAGTAAGAATTGATCAAATTTGCTCCAGCAAGCATTCACTAAGCATGAGCCGACAGCTCCACAGTGCTGCGCTTAACCCATTTTGCCACCAGGGAGGCCCCATAGCTCTTGATTTGTAAAATAGGAATATAAATTTCCATATTGCAGGGTTAACAGGAAGAATATAAGTAATCCAGGTAAGTTTTTTCCTCTGTGTAAGAGGAACAGTGAGGAATAACCTTCAAGCCAGAGCACTATTCTCATAACCAATTCGATGGTAAAAGTTTGGACCTTCGGACTCTACCTTCTGACTTCCTGAATGGGGAAATGCTGGAAATGATGGGCCGAGTGGGGTCGCCAGGTGAATTTTGAGAACACAGAGCACAGGTGAGCCGCTCTAACTTCACTGTCTCCCTATGGCACCCTGCTCAGGTGACACTGTCTACAGATAGTTAGTCTCAAGTCTCAGCTAATAGATTTTCTTCTCCTCTCTCTTAACTCTCCCTTTCCTCAACCCATATGTTAATAAATTCTTTTGCTTGTTTCTTTCAGTGTCTGCTTTTGTGTCTTGTCCTTCCTGAAGTGTGTGGGTCAGGGCTCACGAACTGGGTCACCAGATATGCTCCATAACAGTTGGAAATTAATAAGAACAACTATTAGGCCTACCATCTGGAACTTTCAAATACACATGAATTTACGATTACAACCAGACTAAGACAAGCACTTTGTGTGTGGTCACAAGAGACTCAGTTAAACTTCAAAATCCACTTGACTTGATGTCACGCTTGTTCTCCACTTCAGTCTACTCTGATTACCTTCTCCATTCCTCCTGACCGTCATGGAACACTGTCTCCATTGACTCATATTGTCTAGTCCATCAAAAGTGCAACCTTAAAATGATTAAAAAACACCGTCGGTCCATACAGAGACCTTTTCTAGCTCTCTCCAGTCAAACCCTTTCATGCTCAATAGTTCTAAAGTTTTTCTAAGTACCTTTTACTATTTCCAAGCAGTTTTACTATTCAAATCCCCTGCACTTTCTGCTCTAAGGGCTTATGTCATTCTACTTTGTCCTTTTGCTATATAGGATTTTTCCTCCAGATCCAGCTTAAACAGATTTCTTTTTTTTTTTTTTTAAGATTTATTCAGCTATGCATACAAGCTGGGGTATAGGCCAGAGGTGTGGGGTGGTGAGAGGATTCACCAGAGACAGAGTGGGGAGCAGAACAGGCAGATCTACTGAAGTACACTGCTGAGGGGAGCAGCGGGGGAAGGAGGTCCTTAAACAGATTTCTTATGTAGAGTCCTCTAGTACCTGTTCAAGACAATCCCCCATTCCTCCCTGTCCCCCTGTAGCCTATAACTCTATGCTGCGCTTATCAAGTTGTAGAGAAGCTGGTCTTGATTTCTTATTCTTAAACGTAGACTATGTCTGACACCTGGTTCTATAGCAGCTATTCAGACCTTTTAATTAACTTCTCCTGCACTTGAATTTTGTGCCACAAAAGTTAACAATCGACTTTGCACATACTACTTGATAGTATTGTTATAAGAGCAAGACACATCACTTGAGCAAAATTATAATCAGTAAATCCCCCAATAATTGATGGAGTGATTTCCAACCATCTACTTCAGTTCTCTGAATCACAAAAGTCTCCAATGACTTTAATACCTAGTTGGGAAGGAACAAAGTTGATCTAGACTTATGGGACTAGATTCTTAATTACATATCTCTTTCATATTTTCTTTATCACCTGAATTGTGTTGTCCACAGTAACAGTATTTAGGAGATAATTGCTTATAAATTCATTTATATCATCTGTCCTACAGTTAGTATCATTGGAGAAAAATATTTTCTGTGCTTTCTAACCAGAATTATGGGAAAGGATACAAAGTCACAGATGGGTGAACAACTATTAGAAAAGGGAGACTTTGGGGAGCCATTTAATAAAGGATTAATTCTGAATAGAAAAAGGGAATTACCCTATGGAGTAAGTATAAAAGCAGCATGAGTCTCACTTACATAAAATTAGAAAAAAATATGAAAGAATTTAAGGAGCAATAAAATTCACCCTTACATTTTATTATTTCACCATCATTCTTTTGCTTTGATAATTTGAAGGATATAATCTATAAGAATTATTTAGCTCATTCGTATAGAATTATCTGGCAAAGAATGGCAAAAAACACTTAAACAAAAATACATGGATTTATGGTTCATTTAACATTGGGGGAATATCAAGTATTTTCTCTCAAATGGGAGGCAAAGAGCTCCACTTCTGATTTCTTCTCTGACTCCTCAATAACTCAAGGTTATTTACAAATGAAACTAAGTTCTTCTGTTCTAAAGCTGTCTAGTCCAGGGAAATTCCAGACTATACCATCTAGTAGATCTACTCTTGACTCTTAAGAAGAAAGCAAAAAAATATGGATATTATTAGCTATTTCTTTACTTGTTTATTTATTCAACAATCATTGGACATTTTCTAAATGCAAGGCAGTTTCTAATTAGTAAGCATAAGTGGAAAACTAAAATAAATATTAATAATTACTAAGAACTTTACATGGATTATTTTAAGCCTTATGGCAGAACTTGAAATACTAGTATTTTCCTTATTTTACAGGTAAAGGAACTGAACCTTAAGATTAAATAAATTTTACAATATCATATTACTTATAGAGTGCTAAATTTAGGATTCATACCAAAGAAGATTAAATGACAGATCTGAGTAGCTTCCTGGAGGACATGGTATAGAGTTGGGCTTTGAGAGATAAACTAGTGAATTAGATTGTGCTAGCACATGCTGCCATAGAAAACATTTCCAAAATCTCAACGATTTTTAAAAATTATTTTTATACTTTTTAAAATTCGGGTAATATTGGTAAGGTAATCACAATAGTGTATATGATTCAAAAATACAGAATCCCATTTCTTTCTTTTTTTTTTAAAGTTGTATATACTATACCACACTCACCACCAAGGAGCCCATCAGCCTCCACCATAGTCCACTGTGTGCCCGCCCACTTTGTCTCGCCACACCCCTTTCCCACCGGTAACCTAGGTTTTGCAGTTTGATTTCTTAGGGTTTGTTTTTGGCTTGATTTTGTCTGACACTTTGTTTTGTTTCTCTGTTTTGTTTCTCTTTCTTTGTTTCCACACATGAGCAAAACCATCCCGTATTTGTCTTTCTCCTTCTGTTTTTTTTTTTTTCTTAGCATAAGCCCCTCCAGTAACACGTATGTGACATGTCCATTGTGGATCAGCTTCACATCCTCTTTGTTGTTGAACTAGGCTGACAGAACATGCCCTATTTGGAACTTACCTGTCCAATGGCAGAGAAAAAAGAATAATGACAGGACTATGCAATAACTCTTAAAGCTGGTACACCAAAATGACTTAAGTAACTTTCATTCACATTTCATCAGACAAAGAAATGCACAAGTCACGTCTACTGTCAGTGAAGTTCAGCAGGAGAATTGTCTTATGGAAAGAATCTGCAGTTTTGGGGAGTCAAGTGGAAATAGGGAAGCAGATACTAAGTAGAGGAATATTCTATACTTCACTCCAATCACCATAAAAGGTAATCATTTAAGCACAGAGGGAGTGGAATTTTAAGTCAACATGGAGCATTATTTAGGAGGTTCAGAAAGGAACAGTGGTTTGGAAATACTTGTAGGCTGACCTGACACCATTTGAGAGGCATTGAATGAGAGGGGAATAGAAAAGATCCTCATTTAGCCTCGCAGAGAAGAGGAAAATTCTCCTCCTGTGTGCCTAAATGTCTGACGATAGTAACTATCAAAATTAGAGAGTAACACCAAACACCACCGTCTGCTCACATCTACTTTCATGACTCTGAGCTGGGCTGGGCATCCAAAACCACCCATCTGAGCTCACAGTCCTCAGATCTGAGTAAATTGGCCGCTCACTGTCCACAGCATTGAAGTAAGAAAGGCATTAAGACCGATTTTTTTTTTTTTTCTGTAGCGCTAACTACACAGTGGAAGTGATTTTCCCTTGGAGAAATGAGCCCCTGAAGAGTTGAGACTGCCTTAAGGTTACTTTCTGAGTTTGATCCTGGGATCAAGAATAAAATATGGTCTGTTTTCTTTAATTTTACTGTGAGCTCTCCCCTCCAAGGAGACTTCAACTAAGCTCTCTATACAGTGTGAAGGGATCCTGTGAATACAGCAGAAATACTGAGCAAACTGAAGTTTGGTTTTGACTTCAGAGAAATCTGCACTATGCGCCTGGTGACTGATGACCTAGGATGAACTTCAACTCATCTCTGTGTGTTAACAACTCTTTTATCAAAGTCAAGACTACCTGACCTAGAGCTTTTCAAGTCTCCTTCAGTAGTTTAGTTCTATTTTAATTTTGACACAATAGAAACCAAAAAAAGAGTAACATGGGACATTAGAAAATCAACTGGCCTCTTGGAGCTTCCGTGACCTGTTTAAAGCTGTGGAGCTGAGACTTGAGGTGATGTGACCTGAGTGCCATTGTTTACCTTTTAGTTACTTGTGAGAGAAGACCCCAAAGTACATGCTGGTTTGAGGAAGACAGCTGAAAAATCACCCTTCCAGAATTTCTGAGATCAAGCAAAAGCGGTATGACAGAGAAAACCAACTGCCTCGGACATTTGGATTCTCACACACACCCTTCTCTCAACCTGAAGGGAACAGTTTTAGATAAATTATGATGGCTTCAAACCATTGGAGAAGCATTTCAAATTGTGACTTTCCTCAAGCTTACCAAACAAAGCAATTCCCAAAAAATAATAAAAGAATTGTCCTTTTAATCTGAATGAGGTCCTCTGAGTCTTAGCAATAGGGTTTCAAATCACAGTTTTTTAGAAGCATGGTTGAATTAGAAATTCTATAACCTTGACTTGATGCAAAACTTGGAAATATTACAAAGCATCTTCAAGGATTCTCAGCAAGCTATAAGCCAATGAATTTCAATCATCCCCCATCCCCTCGCCCCGTGTCCCCGAGAGTCATGTATGGAGGGAAAGTGTGGATTATAAGGACCCATTCTGTCACTCCAGCTCTTCAATCGGAGTGTGAGGCTTTGATATGTATTATATGTATTGGGCTTCCATGAAATGTATTTCTCTTGAAGAAAGGATTCTAGCGCTTTGGGAAAAAACAAAACAATTTGAAAACCACTGCCTGGAGCAGGCAAAAATTAAAGAGAAAACTTAAAACAGCAGCAAGTCCTAGTGCCCAATAGCTCCGCCAGGTTTGTTGGGAGCGGGGAGGAGCAGGAGAACGGTAAATTGGTCCTGAGGAGCAAAAGCTGCAGGGAAGAGGAAAGAAAACAAACCCATCACTGCATTACTCTCACTGTACTCAAGTTGCCCCTGGAAGCAGCTCAGAAGGGTCCCGTTCTTTGCTAAATGTTGTAGGTAACCAGCTGGGCTTGTCATGCCCACTTAATAGCAGTACTTTAAGAAAGTGTTGTCATTTTCCTGTCAGACTCATTTCTCTACCTGCTATTATCTTTTCAAAATCATATTACAAAATATTATGAGCTTCCTGTATCAGACACTTTGGGTCTTAGTCACTCAATTATTAAAATTGTATGATTTTTTAAATTGCCATTATGTGTGGGCTGTCTTTACCAAAGTGAAGAAGCAATTGAGTTAACCCAAATGGTGCTATGATTGCAGGATCAGAACATGGAAAATTATAGCGTTGGAGGTAAAAAATAATAATAAAAATAAAAAAGCTATTTCACATCAGTGCCAGTAAAATCCTGAGAAACTCACCATGACACAATTATGCTAAAGAGAGCAGAGCAAATGCTCCCAACATATTACCACACTGGGTAATAGGCGACAACATCATTTAGGGCTGTTAGTTCTATACCAAGTTACTTGTTTCTAGTAAAAGAGGCTCTCTGGTAATATGGGAGACACCACATTCTACAACAGCAGCAATTTTGATGCACTGTCAGCCATTTCTCACTGCACCTGTGTCCACAGCTCTACGTTATTTGTGCATCTGCCTTCAGAGTTGCCAGCTTCCAAGTTTGGGTCCTCTGCCTCTCTGAGTGGACAGCAGTGAGCAGAACTTCATGGCCGCTGGGCTGTGCTGGATTGTTACATTGGCCAGGCGATTCTACGATGTCAGCTCGCTAGGCTTGGTGAGCTATTGACAAGGCCAACCTAAACAGAGCCGCCGGCGGGGGTTGGGAGGATGTATTTTCAGGTGCCCACCCAACTTGATTTTTCAAAAGAAACCAAAAAATATCCCCATCACTTATTTTATTGCTAAAGGACTGACCTCTCGTTTCTTCCACAAAGAAGTCTGGGCTTACTTAACATCAGTGTGCAAATTTATTCTCCCTCCAAACTCTGGAACCCATCTTTCTGCTTCTCAGAGTGGATGATCTAAATGGGTCAAAGTAAGGACAGGGTATAAAAACAAAGAGAGTTGGGCCTCCCTGGTGGCTCAGGGGGTTAAGTCTCTGCACTATGAAGCTATCCGCAGCCACTGCAGCATGAGTTCGATCCCCGGCCAAGGTGCTTCCCACATGGTGCAGCAGACCTCTGTCTCGCCCCTTACTCCCCTCAGCAGGGTACTTCAGTAGATCTGCCTGTTCTGCTCCCCACTCTGCCTCTGGTGAACCCTCTCAACCCCCTACACCCCAGCTCTGGCCTACACCCCAGCTCTTGTATGCATAAATAAATAAAAAAAAACCACAACAGAGTTTTCAATACTTGTGCCAGTAGGGAGGGCTTGTGGACTCACACACCCAGGCTCATCTGAGGGCCAGAGCACACACACCCCTCCCCCCCAGACTCTTTCCAGGGTCCACACAAGATCTTCCTTTCCAGCACCTCCAGTTTGTTTTCTATGACATCAGAAATACAGATTCTTATATAAAATCAGATTTTTTAACTAGACAAGTTTTTTTTGGTTTGTTTCTTAAAGCAAGATATATTTGCCTACTCTATCAGCTTCCTGTTACAACTGTAAGAGATTACTACAAATGCAATGACTTAAAGCAACAAAAATGTCTTATCTAACAATTTTGTAGGTCAAACATCCAAATTTTGTCTTACCAGGCTAAAATCAAACTGCCAGCAGGGTGTATTCCTTCTGGAGGTTCTAGGAGCTAACAGTTCGTAGAGACTGCCTGTATTCCCTGGGTAATGGCCTCTGTCTTCATCTTCAAGGCCAGCAGCATAGTATCTTCAAGATTCTCTCTCTGACACCCTTGCTTCTCTTTTATAAGGATCCATATGATTACATTGGTTCCACCTTGATATTCCAGGGTAATCTCCCCACTTCAACGTCCTTAACTTAATGGTATCTGCAAAGTTCTTTGGCCATATAAATTAACATAGTCACAGGTTTGGGGGATTAGGATATGGAGCCTAAATCTGTTCTTAGGGAATCTTTATTCTATCAACCTCCATTTTGCAATGATCTAGGTGATTTAAAGAGCTCCAAGATGTAGCCTGTGTCAAGTTGGAATTGGGTCTTGTGTCCTCTACTTAGTAACTAGGTCCTAGTCCTCATAGTCATGTCTCTATTCTCTGTTTCCAATCTGGTTAATCACACAAATGGAAAGTATTCCAACAATTTCTTCAAGTGCAGGGGTGTCTCTCTTCGAACCAATGCAAGATTTCCCTGACCGTCCCATTTCTCTTTCTCTTGGGGGACTTGAGGGGATGCAGTCTTTAAGAAAGGACCAGATTTCCACAGGGGCAGAGAAAAGGGAGTGAATATTGCTGACACTGGATTTTACCATTTTCCTTTAAAAATGGTAATGAGTTTACCAAAATTTGCAGCTCAAGGCCACAGTGTTTTATTTAAAGAAGTTGTAGATTCTCAGAGCTTACCAGGGCTATAGCAAAATTTAATTCTGCTTAGCAATAGATAGTGGGTCGCCCTCCCTGACAGAGAGGCTAGAGCTGAACTAGAAGTCCCTTCCATCCCTTCCTTCCCCTGCCTTTGCCACTTCTTTCTCCTTCCTCTTTCTTTTTTACCCTCCTTTCCTCCTTCTTCCCCTTCCCTGGAAACCTCTTCTTATTTCCCTGAGGTAGGAGTGGCTACATAAATGGAGTATTTGTATTTTCTCCATTTGCAAGTAGGTTTTGTTAGATGACCTTTAACCTACAATCTCTCACCCAGAACATAGATGTGCTCTTCCCGAAGAACCTGTGGGACCCCACAAATAATCTTTATTGCATCCAGCCTGTGCCCACTGATAACAGAGACTGTACACAGAGGTCACCCCACTGCTGTACCCCAAGCTACCTCTTTCCCAAAGACATGTTTAACCACATTGCTTTACTTAACTATCAGCATTTTTAAAATCAACACATTTCATTATAAAGTTCAAATAACCAGACAATCTGGCTTCATTGACTCTGCTCCTATAGGCAACACATTGCTGAAACTAAGTACCAGCTGACCTTTTACATAGGCACATTCTCTTCCAGTCCAGCTGTTGTTTGAGTTTGTGACACATGTAGTATAAGGTAGTAGTCAATGTGTGCAGTAAGGCGGGTCTACGTCTGATTCCTGATTCTGGATGTAACAGTTTAAGCTTCTGGGGGCATCGCTAAGGCTGCTGGTAAGAGATCAAATCCCATTTCCACACAGTAGAACACCCTGCAATTTTTTTTATTGCATCTGAATATTCTTGCATGGAGGATTTCTAAAAACAAGCTGGCCATCTATTGGTTCTTTGTGATCACCTTGTCATCTACAGATTAGTGATATGAAATGATTTCTTCCAATTATACTTATTACATCTGGCCCACCTCCAATGTTCCATGATGTCGTACTGTGAGTAGGCTGTTGCTTTTTCTGTTTAATTTTTGCAAACTCATAGCATGGCCAAGATGATCATTTAGTGGTGAAGGATACAATAACAAGGCCAGGTCACCTCACCCACACCAGCCCTGGTGTCAGCTTCCTGGGGTATGGATTCCATTTCAGACACCAGGATATGCTCAATATCACTTTCAACACAGCCCTAAGGTCGGGGAGGGAACATTTCAGTGTCTAATGCATATTTTAAAAAGAAATTTAAATGTCCTCAAGAGACTGTTCACTGGGCCATTTTATTTTCGGGATGCACAGGAAATGTTTGTCCCACCAATTTGAAATAAATGTAATTGACCTTTTAAACACAGAACCTGAGTGATTTAGAGAAAAGAGAGAGAAACAGTTCAGCTTAATCCTATTAGAATAAATAACAATGACGACTCTTCTATAAGACCTTCAGCTAACAGAAGCAGAATGTCCCTTCTAATGCTTATTAAAAGACTGGATATATGGAGATATGATGAAGGAAGAATTAGTAGCGGAGTCCAGTTACCGTGTCCCAGAGTGAGACCACGAGAGGAGCATGGCATTGCTAGGCAACGCTGTGCAGTTAAACAAGTTTTAGTAGGTAGGAAGCAAGATTCAAGAAAAGCAAAGGGAAAAAAAGGATGACATTATCTAATAGGGTGGGGATGAAGGAAACAAAGGCAGATATACAAGAGAGTCGCAGTCAGATTTAAAGATATGAAATGTGCATTCTAGAAAAATCAAGCATTCGAGAAAACCTTCAATATACTTTTGAAAAATTAAAATTAGAATTTGGGAATTAACTGGTTTTATGCTTTATATATATACATATGCTCATGGTAAGAGTAATTCTATCATTTTACAGATGAGGAGAAAGTTCTGGGAGGTAGTTCACATGCCCACAGTTGAAGAGCTAGAAACAAAAGAAGCTAGAATTTGAATACACTCCTATGTGATTCCAGAGCTCCTATGTTGTGTACTCTTTCTTGCTGGGTTCCTTTATTTAAAGAATGTGTTCCTTAGCTTTCCTGAGTCTTCAAGATTTCCACCATAGCAACGTATTTTGCCCAAGAAAACACGAACACGTGAATGGTGAGTTGTTTTTCATTTTATTCCCACATATTATCTCTCTCCCAAGGATAGGAGATACAATAGTGGAAAGATGAGTTCCCTATCCTTTATGACCTTATATTTAAGGGGTCTGAGAAACTAGCAATAAATGAGTGGGCATGTAAATTATCTCAGTAGCAATGGGTGCAAAAAAATAGAAAAACTAAACAGGACAGGTGGGATAAGGTAGGATAAGGAAGGTCATCAGAGCCAGCACTCTGAGAAGTTATCATTCTACATCACATGATGAGAAGACTATTTAGCTCATTTTTTTTTTGCTATTAACTTGTTTCGATTATTGATATGTCCCTATGTCATCTGCTATCTATTTCTACTTTGAAGAATTGTAAAAACGTATTTATCCTCTTCTTGTTTTGATCTATAAATGATTTACTCACTTTAAAAAGATATGCTGAAACTGGGGTTTCAGATACTTTGAGAGGAGCTTCTCCACCTCAGTCATTACCTCTTAATTGGTACCCTGCTTCTACTCTTTCCTGCCCACTGTCCATTCTCTACGCAGCTATCATGGTTTTCTAAGCACATAAATAAGTTCAAAAAATCCTTCTGAATGAAACCCTTTGGTGATGTCTTATGGAACCAGAGGAAAATCCATCCTCCTGATGACACCATGACCTGCTTCTGTCACTTATCTAACAACAGCTTGTTCAACTGTTCCCCTGTGTCTTCTACCCTATAGTTAGGCATTCCAGAGATTAGATTTTACTGGCATGCTGGGATGTAAACTGAAAGGTCCTCTTAAATATCCTCCCAGCTTAATTTATTGTTTTACTCCTCTATTCTGAGCAAAATAAAACAGACCCGAGAGAATAAAATTCTAGCACTTTTGACTAGAATGCAGAATTCTACCTCTCCAATCTTATTTCTTTTCTCCTGCCTGTACCATAATTTTCTTGCCATCCACACTAACATGTGGCCTATTTATACCTCCCAAATCCCCCTACCCCCTACTCTTTTATTTCTACCTCTGAAATAATTACCCACTCTCTGCCTCTTTCATTTCCAATTATCTATATCTTATCTAAGGCTCTTAGATATCTGGCTCAGTTATCATCTCCTCTGATAAAATATTCTTTGATTTTTGCAAAGGAAGAGAAGCACTTCCTCAGCTCTCACATTGCACATCTCACTTCCTAATTTGTACTCTAATTTTCTATATTTGTCTTATTTTTTCTTCCAGTTTATAAGCTCCATTAGACAGAGTAAATGTTAGCTGATGCACTAAACAGCCGCCTAATCTCAGTGGTTTAACTAATGAAGATTTATCTATGGCTCAATCACAGTCCAGTGTGACTCACTGGGGAGAGGACAAAGTGGGGAGAGCAGGGGAAGAGACTCCGTCACTCAGGATTCCAGGCTGCCTCTTTCATCTGGTGACTGTGCCAACTCCTGGGGCTTAGATTCCTTCAGTGGATCCTCTAAATCTAAGAGGTAGCAAGGAAAGAGAGAGTATAGTGACATTATACTTACTCTGAATAGGCTGGTCAAGGGGTTCAGGCTGCCCTCTTCACTTTCTATTCATGAGAAATGGTTGTGTGGTCTCTCACCTTAGTATAGCTGAGCGGGGAGGGTAAGTTAACTGTGCATACAAAGAAGAGTGAATGTGTTTGGTGAACATCCATCCTGTCTCTGCCACAGTTCCCAATTACAGATTCAATCAGTATACCCCTAAGATTAATATGGGGAGAGGACTGTGTGATAAGACCTCTTTCCACGTTCTCTAGCCTTACTTCTCTTGTCAACTTCAGATTCTCCATCCTTTACATGGAGAAAGTTGCATCTTTCTTGTTAATTACATCCTCTTACTATTGGTAATAAAATCGGAACCAGACACAAGTATCTCCTGAACCTAATCAGTTCCCTCATGTCTTTCTGTGGTGTCTGATATACATATATATATATATATATACTACATATACTAGATATATCTATATCTAGTATATATATATATATATATATATATATATATATATATATATATACTAGAGTCAGTCACTGGTTTTATGATTTCTAGAACTAATATCACACTGATGTCTCTGCAATTTACCGAAATGTAATAAACTTGAAAATTAATAAAAAAGGTTTAAAAAGTATACATAACAGTTGAATACTATTAAATCACTCTTTGATAAAGGAAAAACCATGAAGGAAATTTCAAAACAATTTGATCTGAATCGCAACAAAAGAACTATATGCTAATATTTATGAAATGTCAGTAAAGCATTACTCAGAGAAAAATGTATAACTCTGAATACACTAATCAAGAAACTAGCTTTTATTAAATTATGTTTAGTAAAGACAAATGATATAAGTATTCACCTCAAGAATTAGAAAAAATTACAAAGGCATAAATCCAAGATGATAAAAAGGAAGTAAAAAAATGTTAGAAATCCATGAAATTAAGAACAAAAGGCACAAAATGAGATAATTAGCCAAATCAAGAGCTGGTTCCTTCAAGAATTATAATAAAACAGAAAAAAAACACAGATTTGTGGGAGCAAAGATGAAATTAGCAATTAACTAAGAAAAGAGCCAGAATTTTTCTAAAGTCATAGAAACACTATAAACAACAGAACAGCCATTTTGAATTACATTGAAAAATTTAGATGAAACTACCAAATATCCTAGAAAAAGATACAAAATCTCAAAATAGGCATACAAATGATATACCAAAATCATACTTAAATATATCAAAGTCATTAAAGAAATAATAATAATTAAAAAATCCTCTCCCATCCACAATCCCCCCCAACATTTCAGACTCAGATAAGTATATGGTTAAGCTTAGCAAACTTAAAAGAAACAGATAACTACCTTAAATTCAAATCATTCAGAAAATATAAAGGCAATGACTGTTACCCAATTCCTTTTTAAAAGCTCTGTATTTAAACCAGATCAGGTTACACTAAGGAAAGAAAATTTGAGCCAGTTTTATTTATAAATATGGATGTAAAAATCCTAGATTAGCTAACTAATTCAACATCATAGTTTACCAAAAATAAATAAGTGGAATTTGTTTCAAAATTATTGGATGGTGAAGCATAAATTAAACAATATAATTTTACTACATAACACATAAAGGAAGACAATTTATACGACAATCACTTTAGCGGATCCAGAAAAGCACTTGGTAAAATTATTACATTTTGTTTTGTTTAAGAAAATATTTGTATAAAATAAGAAGTAAAAAAAAACTGCTAAAAAATAATTGTTGCTATTGTTATTATTATTGCTAAAATACAAGAGGAAATATACATACTATGAAATTTTAAATTTATACCTTTTGAGGGTAGGGAAGAAGAAAAAGAGTATGTGCTATCATTTCAGTTGTTTAAATGATACTAGAGCTCCTGACCAATACAAAAAGATGGTATACAAAGAGAAAAAATTGTTACCATTTTTTTTAAAAAACAAAAAAATGATATATTTACATTTAAAAAAGAAAATCAAGAGAAAGTCATTAGAACTAAAAAGATTTAACCAAAGTATTTAGACATATCAGTTCCTAAAAATCAGTAATATCCATCTTCATCAGTAATAACCAACAAATAATATGACAACCAAAAAACAAACACACTTAAGAATTAAACTAATAAAACTGATCAAGAACTTTGTAAGGGGGATTTAAGCTGTTTTTGATTATTTTGCCTATCTCCCCCTAAAACTCTCAAATAAATAGGAAAATATGCTTTATTTATGGAAATGACATCATTGTAAGCAAGTCAATAATACCAAATGATGTATAAACAATGTAGTTCCAGTCTAAATAACACTGAGAAATTGAACAAATGCATTCTAATGTGTGTAATAAAAAAATAATCATCCATGAATAGGCCAATAAAAATAAGTCACAGTAATCAGCTGTGATCTTGGTATTGAGTTGACAAATAGAGCAACGGCATTGGTAGAAAACCTAGATCACTACAGATTCATTAACATAAGAATCTACTATAATGATAGAAGCAGTACTAATTTTTATCAGTAGAGACTGTACAAATTTCAAAATGACATCAATAAAAAAACTCGTATTTCCCATGTCACACTACACACAAAAATTAAATTGCAAATAGATTAAAAGAAAAAGGTGAAATTACAAACTTTTCAAAGTTGAGGTAGAAGATTACTTTTGATACTTTGTGAATAGGGAAGGATTCCTTTCATAAGACTCCAAAATCACAGACCATGAGCACCAAAACTGATGAAATAATATAAAAATTAAAGACTTCTGTTCAATGAACATCATTGACAGAGTTAACAGATGGGTGGCAGACTAAGAGAAGATATTTGCATTATCAAAATCTAATAAGAGTTTAAGATCCAAAATATACAAAATAACTCCATAAAATTTGTAAGAAAACTGTAAGTAACACAATAATCTATATTTAAACCTACACAGTTCATGGAAGGAGACTCAAAATGATTAAGTGAGGAGGCATTCAATATCACTAGCACTCATGGGAATCTGGAAAGCAATAATGATGTATCAAGTTTTACCCAAAGACTAATAAAAATGAGAAATATGGATATGAAGTATTGTTGAAAACATGGCAAATAGGAAGTATTCTTGCTTTGCTAAAGGCAGACGAAACTTCCCAATTCTCATTGATGAACAGTCATAAACTACCACAGTGGATGTTCTTTGTAGCATTGTTTATAGTAGTCAAGATTTTGAGATAGATACATTTTACCAAGAAGAGAAATGAATGAATTCCATGTGACATACAGGCATACTGTTTCATATAACCTCAGAACTGATAAAGCATGCCAATACATCACCAAAAATAGAGAAGTTCTAAGTAGAAAAATTTTTTAATATCAGAAATAAATCCAATATACAATTTTTTGTTTTTAAAAGCTAACAAAACATGATTTATTTTTCATGGACAGAGATATGTGCAAATAAACATGTAGAAGATCAATCACAAAAAAAATAATTCATATAATAGATTGGGGTTGGTAATCAAGCAGACATTTACTTATTTATGCAAATAAAAACAAATGTTTTATAAAAATAGTGTCTTACTATGCCTGATGATTGTGTGCCATATAATGAATATGATCAACTTAGTTCTGTTCAATAACTGCTCATGAAGAAAATTTCTAGGTTCCATTTCAAAGATAAGTACATGACCTGAGAGAGATAACTTATTAAAACATTATCTCATCTATATATTCTTCACAATAAACTATCACATGAATCCTATACCATCAGATTCTAAGGGAAATGAGACTAAGCAATGTAGGTTTTTTACAGGGCATGAGAATATCAATAAAATGCCTGGCACAGGGCAGGTATTTAATCAATGGTATCTGTTTTTACAGATAGTGTTTTATTATAAATAAGTTATCTTCATCATCATAACAAAGTAAAGATTTTAACTGCAACTTCATATATGAAGAAACTAATAAAGAGAAGAGGTATGTGAGTTGTCCCAAATTTACATTGACAATAAGAAGCCAAATTATATTAGAAATTCCCAACTTGTGAATTCTTTTCTTCTTCCAGTTTTAATGGGGTAAAACAGACAAATGAAATTGTAAGATATTTAAAGTACATATCATGATGATTTGAGATATGTATGTGTTGTGAAAGTATCCCTCTCTTCTAGTTCATTAACACATCTGATATTCATCATTTTACACTTACACACACGTACATATATCAGTGCATATGTTCACACTTTTGGTGACAATATTTAAATTTCACTCAGCAAAGTTAAATTATACAATATACTGTTATCAACTATAGACACTTATCAAAATTACAATGACATTTTCACAGAAATAAAACAATTACAAAATTTTGTAATTTTGATACAAAATTTGATACAATTTGATACAAAAGACCCCAAATAGCCAAAACAATCCTGAGGGAAGTGGGGAAACAAAGTGTCTTGGCTTAAAACTATATGGCAAAGCTATAGTCATCAGAACAATACGGTATTCACATAAAAACAC
The DNA here is from genome assembly GCA_004024925.1 of Scalopus aquaticus. NCBI lineage: Eukaryota > Metazoa > Chordata > Mammalia > Eulipotyphla > Talpidae > Scalopus > Scalopus aquaticus. The sequence continues at coordinate 194,993 of PVIJ01000090.1, forward strand.
AGGTAGGTCATTGGAACAAAAGAGACAGTTCAGAAATAAACCCACGCATATATGGGTTTATTTTATGGTATAGATGATCAATTAATTTATGAAAAATGAGCCAATAATATTCAATGGGAAATGATAATTTACTCAATAAGTCATGGTGATAAAAAGGACAACCACAGACAAAAGAATGAAACTGGCAACCTACCTTACACCACACACACAAAAAAATACTCCACGTGGATTGGACTTAAATTTTAAGACCTAAAGTTATAAATATCCTATGAGAAAACAGGGAGCTATTTCCTTGGCATTGGTCTTGATAATGAATTTTTGGACTTGACACCAAAAGCAAAGACAACAAAAGCAAAATAAATAAGCGTAATTACATCAAACCAACTCATAAATTCTTGTCCTGCCTTCATTTTAGTCTTATCACTCAGTCTAAAAGGAGAACAAAGAAGTTTTTGTATTTCTAAAAAGAATATGGCTTGAGTTTGACTTTAAACAAGAGTTTCTAAATGCCTTCAAACTTCTTTGCTCTCAACTCTTTGCATTCTTACCTCAAGGACAGTGCAACTATCATCTGTGAAATATATTAGACAACTTTTCTAACTTTTCCTTTTCTTTACTCTTTAAAAAACTTCACTGTAAATACAATTTGTTCTGGTGCAATTTCCCATAGGCACAGTAAAGACAACACGGTTAAGTAGTTCACATAGCTCAAATACTGCCACACCTTAATATGGGGGAAAATGTATATTGTAAATCTTTCAAAGGCATGATGCCAAACTTTTTCAACAGGTAAGAAAACATTTTGCTTCAACAGAGGATACATATCTTTAGGGTAGCATCTACAATAAAATGTTAAATTAAGTGTGCGAGGTTAAACACTCACAGATGGCATAATTTGCAAGAATAAAAGATATTATATAATCCCAAACTGGGACCACAGAACGACTGGGTGTTTATCAGAGCATGATAGAACCTTGAATCATGAATATGTGAGAAAATAAGTTCAAGTCAGTAAACAATTTTTGCTCAAACACCCTGCCATGTGTGGAACAACCAAAAAACTCTAGAAACAATTCCAAATCTCTAATATTTTTAAAAAATATTTGAAACAGTCTTCTAGTTAAGGAGTTGTAAAACAATAGTTCTTGATGTGTTTTGTAAATTCTGCAATGGAGAAGAATATTTTATATTTTTAAAGGTTTTTAAGAATAAATAGCTGGTGAAGGAGAAGGAAAAGTAACAAAAACATGGTTCACAGATGTATAAAATATTTACTACCTACCCCTTTAATGACAAAGTTTCCTGACCTCTGTTCAAGATCAGTGAAAAAAACTGGCATGTTTCTACTTTGGAAAGGGATAGCATGAAAACCTCAGAAGATTAACACAGATGTATAGTATCATTTACTCAAAAACAGGACAATAAACCATAGCAAGCTAACCTGTTTACTTGTTTACGATTGTCTATGATTGCTTTTGAGCTACAATAGCAGAGTTGAGTAGTTGTAATGGACAGTATGTCCTGCAAAGGCTAAAGCATTTACTATTTGACTATTTAATATAAAGTTTGCTGACAGCACAATATAGGACAGTAGCAAGACTTGCCACTCACTGCATAATGTCCCTATTACATTTTAAACTCTGACTGCAAAACTGAGAGACCCATAAGCTTTTTCAGAAAGTTTTCTTAGCCATGGTGGCTACATATACTTTAGTGGTTTTGCCCATCTTACCACTCTTTTCTGTGCTCCATCATGTTGCTGTTATCCAATATGGGTAATACAAATAGTTGTGAAGACAAAATCCTTCTTGACACAGAACCCAGGCCTATTAACCATGTGAATGATAAAATTCAACCAGATTTAGAAATTTCTACCTCAGACAATATAACTAAGATTCTTTAGCATATATGAATAAGACTTGATTTAAATTATTCCACTGTGGAAAATTGGAATGAACATATTGAGGATTTATTTATTTATTTATTTATTTATTTATTTATTTATTTATTTATTTATAGGATATTGCCTTTATATCTTACTGTTATATAATTGATGTCTTTGTTAAGAGGATTTCATGGGGATTCTTGAGACAGTCTCAGAATTTGGTACTTGCCATGGTTTAATTGTGTGAGCAATATGTATATGATAGCTGATTGTCCCATTTATAAATTTATTGCCTCTGAGCTCTAAATTCACCCTTCGTTGCCTGTTATGTGAAAATTTATCTGGCTCTCTCAAAGTGTTCCCTTTACCAGCAGGCCCAGAATTAAAATTTGCCAATAGAGGGCACTAGAGGAGCTTTGCTGGAGGAAGGGTTTTATTTCTGGATCTCATGTGTCTCAGAGTGGTCTCCTGAAGGCAACATGGCTTCCTCAGTATACAGTTCCTATTGGGCAGACAACTCCTTCTGTGTCATGGACAGCTTCTCCAGTGCATAGGAGCCAGAGGACTCACTGGTAAGCAACTATTCCCCTGTATCTTTCTCTCAAGTTATGTGTGGTGAGACATCCTCCCATGTATAGATTTTCTGGACATTCTAGAAAGCAGCTATCAGAAGGCAAATAGCCAGCACCACAGATGACTTCTGTACCATTCAGAGAGCCACAGTCATGCCTGCTCCACAAGGATCTCAGCCCAACGGTAAGGGGGTGACAAGGAAGTATAATCTTTAAGTATTCTATGGCAGCACTAGGTAAAATAGCTGCTCTTTATAAATATTATTCCTATGTTCTTTAGGACTTCTCTTCAGTTGTTACTACCCCATGTCTTATTACTTCAACCTCCAGGTATAGTTAAAATTCTTTACATTAAACTTTCCCCATTAAAATTACCATGTGGTTTCTCCCTTCATTGGAGCTACACTAATACCATGCATAGACTAACTATATTTCTATTATTTATTTGGGAAATATACAGTTCAATTGTATATACACACGTTTGTATCCACTTATATATATTCACATATATTATACAATTTTTAGAGAAATTTATTATTTTTAGAATACTATTTCATTACTTATTATGATAAATTAAGTGAATTAGCTTAATACTTATTAAGCTAATAAGCAAAGTTATACATCTGAGAAGTTTTGCTAAGCACAAATAATTATAAATAATTATAAACACATCATATTATATGCTTATTTTTGTCCACCAACCCAATCTTTCTAATCCCATAATGACTATTTCAGGATTTTAGCCTTCCCTCCAGTGCTATCACATTACACACTTTGGATCTTAAACTTTGAAGTCCAGGTTCATTAAAGTCTTTTGAGTCATTACCAAGGATTTTTCTAACACTGAGATCACATATACTCTTATTATATACTCTGTACTAGTGGCAACCGCTATGACTGTCTTGACTGCCTTCTTCTCGTCTGTGAAAGCAGGTCTATTTTAGACAGGAAAATGAATATTTAGAGATGCCAAGAGAAAAACCATAATCTAGGAATAAGTCAAACTCTCCTTTATGGACTTTCTTATTTCTCCCTATACTGTATTCCCTGATTATAACAAAGAAGCCAGCTTTGAAAACAACACTTTTTCCTTTATTATTATTATTATTATTATTTGCTGCTGACTTTTTAGGAAAGGAAGTGTCCAGAAACCTCTGAAGTTTACCAAATTCAGCAGTAACATAGTTGCAAGATTTAAATCTTGCACCTGGGAGAAGATATTGGCAAATTGGGATAGATGTAAATATATCTACTGCTAAATCATCAGCTTAAAGTCAAGTACTAGCTCATAATCAAGACCATTGGATATAAGTATCATTATTGTGGGAAATACAAATTTTGGTGGAAATGTAAATTGGTGTAGCCATTATGGAAAATGGATGGAGAGTTCTCAAAAAATTAAGAATAGAAATTCAATACAATCCTGCTATCACACTTCTGGGATTTACCCAAAGAATATGAAAGCACTAATTCAAGGAGATATATGCACACATTCCCCAAGTTTATTGCAACATTATTCACAACAGTCCAGATTTGGAAACAACCAAAGTGCCCATCTACAGATGACTAGATAAAGGATATGTGGTATATATACACTATGGAGTACTATTTAGTCATAAAAAATGAAATTCTGCCATTTGCAACAATATGGATAAACTTAGAAGGTATTATGTTAAGTGAAATAAGTCAGGAGAAAACAAATACTGTATGGTTCCTCTTATATATGAAAGACAAAGAAACAAGTCTAAAAGAACAAAACAAAAACAATTAGATTATAAGACCAAAATAATGGTTACTAGAAGAGCTGTGGGAGGATAGTAGGTAAATTGTGTAAAAACAGACAATTATATGGTGAAGGATGGAGCTAGACTTTCAGTGGTAAGCATAATGTAATACATACAGATGTTGATTTATAATGCTGAACACCTGAAACTTATGCTGCAAATCAGTATTACTTCAACAAAAACATTTTTAAAAGGACAGGGATATAAATGTCAGTATTTTTAAACAGTAAAAGTTGTAAATATTCTGTGTCTAACATTAGTCAATGAGTAAAATAAATTGTTTGGACCCCATAATATACTGGCATATCATCCTTAAGAATGAGGTCACAGGGGAATATTAAATTACATGAAAAAACAATTTCTATGTCTTATTAAGTTTAAGCAAAGCTGTTATGAGACTTTGTATTATTACTTTTTATTTAAATTATTCTATATTTCCTAATACAAATTTTATTTTTTAAACTTATGTGCATTCCCAGACATACATGTGCAAATACATTCCCATATATGTAAATTGAAAAAATGTGACCAGCTGTTTTGTCTGGGTAATATAATTATGACTGGTTTGGATTACCTTGCTGGTTCTTTTCTGAAGTCCTCAGATTATAATACATTTGAACTCTTTCTATAGTTAGAAAATTTTCATATGTTTTGAAAGGCACTGAAATGATTAACTTCAACCAAAATTTACAAGTTCAGGGGGAACTACGATCCCTGACACAGCTATGAAATGCTCATTGCTTTCATTCCTTGGTATTTATTTTAAAAAGTACATTCTGATCAAAACTGATGACTAATCTCATCAAAGTAGTGAGCAAAAAAACAATCCTCTTAGAATCAAGAATTTTAATCAGTTAGTTTCAGTTAATCAGTTATTCAACATACGTTCCTGAGAGAATTGTCAGTATGGAAATAAGTAGATTAGAAAATGGATGGTTGGATGGGTATATGGATGGATGGATGGATGGGTGGGTGGGTGGGTAGATAGACAGAATCCAAAAATATACTTTTCATGGTATTAAAGAACAAAAAGTTATTTTTTAAGCCTTAAACTAAGAAAGCAGTATTGCATTAATTTTACCTGAAAATTTCTTCATCTTCAAAAAGGACATTAAAATGACCCTGAAAATGAGTAAGTGAGAGCTAGTAAACATACAAAAATGTAAAAGCAGTTAAATTGTTCCTGATATAAATTTCTGTTTGGGGTTTAAGGAGAGAGCCATAATTGTCTGTCTTTCACTATTTGCTATTTTTTTCCTTATTGGAGTTGTTATTACTATTCCAACTACTACTATCATGACAACTACCACTCTGCTTACATCATGCCAGGCATTTTGATAAAATTTTAATCAATAACTTCTTATTTAGTTTTTTAACTTTGCTATGAGGCAGGCTTTGTTATTTTTAGAAGAGGAATGAGCAGATCAGAGAAACTGCATAACTTGTTGAAAGTCACATAGTATGTATCAGAAGCAGCATTCAAATGAAGATATTTTTGATTCTCAGGTCTGTCCTGTTTGTACTGTCTGAAGTTACTGCTTCTCACATGGTTCAGTGATTTGGAATGGTCTTGAAGACACTCAAAATAGGCATTTGAGTTCCTTAAGTCCAAGAATGTGAGGATCATTGGCAGAAATGAATTATCAAGGGCTCTATCAATATTGGTAGAATCAACAAAATTATGAGACAAAAGGGAAGATGAGATGGGAAATATAATCCAGACTTTGTTCTCATTACCCAGGTTCATGGATTTTAAGGAGGGATGTTGATTTTTGTAATCATTCTTGAGCCTAGCTGTGGTAGCACAGTCTGATCAACGTATACACAGCTTTGTGAAGTCAGAAATTTTTTGAAGAGAGAGCTGAAGATAATCCTCTGTTCAAAGCAGTGAACAGAGTAAACATCACAGTTGAATGAAATCCGTGAATGCAGTTAGAGTTCACCAGTTTCAGTTGTAAATTTTCCTTTAAGTACATAAAGAAGGGAAATCATTGGATCAACAGCTAGCAAACTAGAATTCTAGGGCCATTTCTAGAAATTGCTGTAACCACCTTGTTCTTAATATTCCCCTCGTTTCAAGTGGTAGTATGTAGAACTTCTGTATCTACTTTACAGACTTTTTAAGGGATTCTAATGACATTGTGTATTTGGAAACATCTGTGAGAATTATACATTGTGGGTTATGTGTCAATATGGAAAACACATTTTATTACAAACAATTTCTTTGGCTGGCGTCAACTTTGCAAATAACTTTTGAGTTATTTTTCTCATTATAAAAATAACAGAACTTCATGGCTTACAGTGTCAAAGTTGCAGGAAAAAAATTTTTTCAATTCCCCTCAGTAACAGCGAGATTGGGCTGCCTTGTACCCATTTGTGAAAGTCACTTAAGTGCATCTCTTCCCAATTACGTTTAGTGATATTGTGCTGGTTGCTTGAAATCAACCGTGGCAAGATCATTTACAACATGGAAATTGTCAAATGTTACAAAACAGAACTTTCTTTTCTAGAGAAACAGTTGCTAAACATGTACCAGCATACCACTGTCCATAATTTTAGGGCTTTTGTCAATTTGGTATACCTTAAATCAGATTGCTAACCTTAGAGTAAGTCAAAAATTAAGAGAGATTTAAAATAAGATCCAAATAGTCTGTCTTTAGCCTTTAATATGGTATCTTACAACAGAGAAGGTAAAGAGTGTTTGTGTAAAACATAAGCTCTGACAACCTTGGCTTAGGTCCTTTGTATTAGCTGGGCATGTGAATGAGTTACACAATTCATGTGGTTTTGTTCCTTCCTTTTCTTCTTCTTCTTTTTTTTTTTTTAAGAATTTTTACCACTAAATGCCAACAGTCACAGATCTTTAGAGGTTTTGCCTATGCCCAAGTTGTTTCATTAGTGTCTCATTCTTAATGAGAGAATTTCTGATCTATGCATTGATAGCCAAGAAGTAGAGTTATTAGCCTTCCCTTGTACATTTGAGTTCCCTGTTCAGGCTCCAAATTATATACAGTTCCAAGACACTATTTTGGTGGCAAATGGAACCTGAAGTGCCACCCCAGCTTGCCTTTTATCCCCTTATTTTATGGAACTATTTTCTGCTGTCACCACCCCGGAACATCAGGGACTAATTTTCCAGGAATTTCAGAAGTTCAATGAGGACATTTGAAACACAAGATTTATTTTCTCCATACTTACCCTTGTTCAGTCCATATACGCAAGACATAAAAATGACATTTTGTCCACCAGAGGGCACTCATATAGTTCAAGTATAGAACTAAGAATTATGGTGATGTGAAGAAAAATCTTAGGGATAAAAGACCCCCCCCACCCCCCACCCTGGGATTACTCAAGTATTCACAAAATGCCAGACAGAAGAATAAAACTAATTTTTTATTCCATTTTATTTTCTCACTTCCAACCCTACCCCCACCCACCTACACACACCCACATACACACTCACACATAATCTCAAATATACTTGTTAATTCACAAAAGAGAAAGAAAATAAGATCAGAGTGAAATTATGTCCTCTACATTTTCAAAGTGGCTGTTTTGCGATTGGGTGTATTTTTCTTTAAAAGTGGGAGTGTGGAAAAATATCAAGAAATTGCTTTTCATAAAGTTACATCCTTTGTGCTTTAGACAATATGTCTCAAGTTGTTTTCCAGCATGAAAGTGATGAACTGCATGCTTCAGATGACAGGGCTGCTGCCCTTCTTTTGGAACTTTACACTTCTCAGGCACTAGGAAAACCAGAGGCCACCACAAGACTGCGGTCTAGCGTGTTGACAGCCTTTGCCACAAGTTATTCCAACTTCTCACAAAAGCAAAATAAACTTGTGATTCCTGAGACATGTTGTGTAACTCATTAGTGGTTTCAACTAAGTGCTGTTTATTGATCTTAAAGTCTCTCTCTTCTCCATGAAAGTAGACTTTCACCTATGTCTCCATCTTTTCCAAACATTCCAGCATTGTGAAACCACCAGTGAGACACTAGTAATTGCTAGATTTAAGCCCTAGATCTGAGGTAAGAAAACTGCCGTATTCCAGCTCTGTTACTATGTCAAACATTTGCTTCATGTGCTTTTTCTCCACAGGGACATTTTTATTCAAACCTTTTAAAATCAGACAAATTAAAAGACCTGTAAAATGATCTCTGCTTCAGAATTATCAATGAAAAGACTGAATTTCAACTATATTTTAAAAAGAGCTAAATTAAGCCAGTTGAAAATGATCTGAAATCTAGCTATTTTGTACCTATAATATAAACATACATATCAGAACTATTTCATGAAAGGTAGAAAAAGTGAAAAATTTTTTTGGAAAATAGATGGCAAAATAATTTCACAGAGACTTGCTAATGAACATTCGTAAGTTTGACCTTTACAGTACCTGGCCCAAAGTTGCCAGGTACTGCAAACTTTTGATGAAAAAATTTGCCCTTTAGCACTGCCATGGCCAAAAGCAAAGTTGGCCCACCTTCCCCAGTTCACATCTGGGTTCAGTTTGTTTTCAGTAAGAAGAGCTTAACCCATAGTGCTGACTTAGTCTCAGCTGAAATAGGAAAGTAACAAGGTTTCCCGAAAGGAGCAGAAATAGGTGAATATCCCTTTAAAACCTCCCTTGAAGGGGGAAAATGATGTTTTATTAGGTTTGGATAGTTCTTACCTAATTGCCTGGCATTAGGGAATCTGCTGGTTTGTTGTTGAATGGTGCCTACTAGGCTTGGATGGTTCCCTTTCAAAGTATGCTGGTCAGAAGTCTTCAAAATTAAAGTGCGTTATTACCAGGACATTAAACTGGGTAGGATTAAGCTGAAGAGAATTAATTCTCTTTGCAATGCAGGAGATTAGATACAGAAAGAAATCCATAATTCAGGTTTAACTTGAAAACTATAGAAGATATTAATGCTATCATTTAACACAGATAGAGAATAGTAAATATCAAAACACTAAGGAAAACATAAAAGGGCCATGATTTATACGAGGTTGATTTTTACTAGTTCTTCTCATGTGTGTGACAGTTGGTAATTACTTTGAGAGACTGAATTTCTGTGGGTATATCAGCTTCAAGTTTGGAAATATTCTGGACAAGAAATTATCATAAGACATATAGTTACTTCACTGATTACATATTTTAAAAGCTGAGTAGGTATCCATTTATTAAATAATAGTAATGATAGTAAGAAAACAGTACCAAATTTCATAGCCACTGTCTTTTTTTTAAACCTCCCAATGACCTGGTTAGTACCTACTCCTTTTATCAGATCATAATTCATCTATCACTTCCTCAGGGAGAGCTTCAAACACTCTTATTAAATCAAATACCCTCTCCTCCATAATGAATAGGTGAGACAACTCAGATTAGTGCCATATGACAAAATAGGTAATAGACTCAGAAAATCCAGTTAACTAAATTAAGATAACATTTCCATTTAAGAACAGAGGTGGCTGGAATTTATTTATTTTTCCCAGTGAGTCTTATTAGAAAAACTGTAAACCAAAGCATAATAGCCCAAATAAACACAACAAAAAGTGTAAACTAACTAACCAAATTTGTTTTCTAACCACGGAAATAAAATAGATCAAATGCTCATTGCTGCTTGCATAGCCATCAGCAATATTCTGGATGAGTGATTATTTATACAACGGGATTAAACATCATTCAATCAAATGAAAATAACTCCTCAGGAAATAGTTATTCATTTTTTTAAAGAGGTTAAAAAAAGGACTGCATTTTATGAAGAAAATCTGCATCTGCTGAAACTAGGTGCAAAAAATAAACACTTTCTAAAAATAGGTATGTCAATCAAATAAGAACAAGGGTTTTGATTTTCTTTGATATTCTTCACACAATAATATGCCATTTAGTTTTAAGCACTGATAAAGCATATATAACATCAGAAAAACTTATGACTCAAAGAATAAAATTACATGATTCCTGTGTCAGTACTTGAATTAGTTTGCAAGTTTTCTTGGGCTGCTGTAACAAAAATCACATAATAGGTGACTTAAATAGAAATTTATTTTCTCACAATTCTGGATGTTGTAAGTCCAAGATCCAGGTGTCATAAGAGTTTGTTTCTTCTGAATCTCTCTCCTTGGCTTTCAGATAGCCAAATTCTCGTTGTGTCTTCACATGGCCCTTTCATTTTGTATCTATGTCAAAGACAAAGAGAGAATCTTGAAAATAGGAAGAGAAAAGTGACCCATCAGATACCAAAGAGGGGAAGTTTCAATAAGATCAACAGCTGACTCCTCATCAGAAGCTATGGAGGTCAGAGAGCAGTGGGATAACATATTTAAACTACTTAAAAGAAAATAAAATTAATTATAAGAAAACTCTATGAGCAATTATATGCCCAAAAAAAAGATAACCTAGACGAAATGTACAAATTCCTAGACTGATACAAGCTTCCAAAAATACCATAAATGTATACTCTTATCCTTACCTAACAGCTTCATTTATAATCAAGACCCTTTTAATTTACTGTATATCAATTACTCTGGTTGTTATTCAGCTTCTGGCATCAGAGATTACACAATATTCTACTCTTTTAATTATTGACAGTTCCTTTTTATCTTTGAGGATGCAGTTTGCCATTTCCACAGACACTTTCTTGAATCTCTTACAATAAGTAACTAGTCATAAAGTAGTACTAAATGCTTTACTAAATAAAATTTCTTTAATTATACTTTTCATTTAAATATTTAGTAGTCTAACTGGTAGACTTCTAAGCAATATCCAATAGGCCCAATGTCAAAGGTTTTTTCCTAGATAAAATTCTGAATACTGACTTAGATCTTTACTTCAGAGCTCCCAGGGAAACCTCTCTCAACTTAGTATCTTGAGACCAGATGAACTCAGAGACATGGGTGGTTATGGGCACATATTCATAGTCTGATCTTCACTCCAGAGTTGTCTAAGCTAGCTGCCTTCACTTGAAACCACTTTAGAACTCATATATTATGGTTTGGGGTCTTGAAGCAGGATTTTTAAGAGTATCCAAAATTCAAGATTCTCTATATCCCCTTACTGTCTGACAACTGTTTAGTTATTTCTGAAATTACCTTTATCTTTTCAGGTACATCTTGGTGAAGGGTGGGAATGAAAGCAAATTTATCATGATCATTCTGAGTCTTTCCAATTCCATCCCGTAGATCAGTTTATCAGCCTCATTTTATTTTATTTTATTTTATTTTATTTTATTTTATTTTATTTTATTTTATTTTATTTTATAGATTTATTTATTTATACATACAAGCTGGGGTACAGACCAGAGGCATGGGGTGGCGAGAGGGTTCACCAGAGACAGGGTGGGGAGCAGAACAGGCAGATCAGAAATACACCGCTGAGGGGAGCAGTGGGCGAGGCAGGAGAGGTCTGCCACACCATGTGGGATTCTCCCCAGCTGGGCTTCAAACTCGCATCGCGCGCTGCCGGCAGCTCCACAGCGCAGCGCTCAACCGCTGTGCCACCAGGGAGGCCCTATCAGCCTCATTTTAGATCAGATAATTATATATTGCAAGGTTTTATTATATGTATTGTTGGGTGTCTAGAGGCACCCCTGGCCCCTAAAACAACAAGCCTGTTATACTCTCATCTCCAGTGTGACAAATAAAATAGTCTCTAGACTTTGCCAAATGTACCCAGTTGAGAACTGAAATTATAGACTAAAGAGACCCATCTTCTCTTTTCAAGTTATCATAGGCAAGTCCTTTACCAAATATTTACTCAAATTTATAGCCTGGGCTTCCATATTTTCCACCGCTGCGAGTATTCTGGTTGTCTATTACTAAGAGGCTAATGTCACCTATTGTAAGTATTTATTACAGATAGAACTTCATTTCAATTTTATGTGGAATCATAACCACAGAATTAAGTTTTTCTATTAGTTTCAGCATTTCCAGCTTCACAGTAAACAAATACAAACATTATTGTGGCTAAAGCCAATATAAATTCATTTTTCACATGCAACAGTTTAGCACAGGTGATTTTTTTCTTCTTTTTCTTATAATAACACTGTGGAGATATAAATGGTAAATACCACATAGAGTTTACCAGCACAGTCTGACATGAGTTAAAGTTCCAGCTCTGTCACTTATTAATGTGTGACCTTTCACCCACTATATAACCTTTTGAGCCTTAGCTTCTTCATTTGTTCATTGGTAATAATAAGGAGATGACAATGACACCTACATCATAATGTAGTAGTGCGCATTAAATGAGATCTTGCATATAAAGCATTTATCAAAATGCCTGGCCAGAGCAAAAGTGCAATAATCATTAACTATTAATAGCTGTTATTGTGTCCCGGAAAAGTGCCAAGGTCAAAGTCAGGACATCAATCCAAACAATCTTTAATCAAAAACATAAGCTAAGAATAAAAACTGCACTGTAATGGCAAGTTGGAAGAAGAGGTTAAGGAAACTGAGGAAACTGGAAAATTGGATTCCAAGTGAAACAGGCAAGAAGAATATGGTCTCAATAAGTTCTGAGAGCAATGTTTTTGCCTGCGGGACCTGATATATACACCTAGGGTGTGCTAACCTGAGCAAACCAGTTTATCTAAAGAGACCAGAGTTAGATGGACAGTGAGAGTGTCCTGATTCCAACAGGTATGGAGATGGCTGAGACCAGAGGTGATGTACTGATGCCAGTGACAAAGCTTACACATCCCCCAAAGGCTTCTGCCAAACCGTATTTCCAGACCTCCAGACCAAGAGCCCGAGTTTCCCTACCTCATGTGCTCCAATGTCTGACCAAACTATTAATGCTATAACCTTAATTTCATTAACTTATTAAGAAACACCTGTACCAGCAGGAAACAGATGACATACTCAAACGGGAAAACTAAGATTTTAATAAAAGGATTCTTGCCAGAGTTGTAGGTAGTATATATGGAAACTACAACAGACCATGCACTACCCCAAGACAAGTGACAGAGAATCACCCCAGGCTAAGGGGCATGTTAAGGGCGGCATGGAGAAGACAGGGAGAGCAGGGAGAAGAACAACTGTCAGCTCTGTGGTCTTTACTTAAGGGAAACATCCAGCCTAAGGATGTTGAGGGAACCAGAGTCATAATACTCTGATCTGATTCTCTTTCCTCCTACTGATGACCTGCTTACCCTCTGCAGTGGCAAGCCAGGGAGGGCAGGTTCACCGTCCATTCGGGAAGATGGATAAAGAGCGTCCGGAGCCCTCAGTGGGATTTTACAGACCTTTAACATTGGAGGAGGGACCCAGGTCCAACAGGCAGACCAGCTAGCAGGCAAACCAGCAGGTAGGCAAGGAGGCTGGCCTGCAAGGAGGCAGACACAAACTGGGCAGGCACAAACCAAGCCTTCCAGCCCCTCACCCCCATCTTTGCGCTCTTTCTCTGGCCTCTCTCTGGTGTTTTCCGACTCACGTCAACTCGCGGTCTCGCCTCAGAGTGGTCCTCTTCACCTTGCTGCTGCCACTGCCTTTATCCCTCTCCTCTAGCACAGGCTTGAGCATTTACATATGCGCACACCCGGTTTTCTGGGCCCAGGTGTCCATGAACATAGGAGCGTGTCCCTGTTGCTCATGCCTCTTGGCCCCCAACATCCATGCAACTCAGGAGGGTACAAGACCGCAGGTGGTGGTCATAGAAGCCAGTGGCGGGAGGGTGGAAAAAAGCTTGACCACTTCATTTACCGTACACACCCCAACCAAACCCAACTAGAGCCCTGAGGACTGGGAGCCAGAGCAAAGTGGAAAAGGGTAGAGTAAATCTGGAGGAGCCACAGGCACCAGATATCTAGCCCATCACCCCACCTTCTTAAAAGTCTGGCACTGCCCCAGAAAGGTTTAACTTCATGGGTCTGCTCCAGGATGAAGCCAACAGTCTGTCTTCTTAAATAAGTACATCCACCTTTCAAACCTATACAACCTGCTCTCGCCCATCACGGTGAAATCCTGCTGCATCTGGTATAGTAATGTTTTGGCTTTTCTTTTCCCAACTATCCTTTTGTTTACCCTAGAAATAAAGCTGGAGGGGGCCCATCCTCCAGACCTTGAGAGATGCTCTGACATGTCAGAACTGGCTTGACATGTCCCCGCTAGGACCTCCATGCTATGACCTCCATGGCAAATAAAATCTAGAAAGGCACACTTGGCACTAAGTGACTGATTACAATGAAATCTTCTTTTGATGACTTAGACACATCAGGATTTGGCAGGGCTTCAGGTTAGGATTCTGAATGTCAATAGTCATTGCATAAAACTATAAAATATAATTTTTTAGGAATAATCAGAAACTGATTATTTGTATCTTATATAAATAGGGCTTTCCTGCATGTTCCTTACTAACAGTTCCTGAAGTTTTAAGAAAAGTTTGATAGTTTTGTAAACCAGTCTTGAAATTCCTGGCTCTCAATACTGGCCAGAACAAAGTGGAAACTGAGAATAAAGAAAAACAATTTTCATAAATCAGAATGCGGCACCATCAGAAATTGTGAAAGAACTCGGAAAATATTTTCAGACTGGTTTTACAACTCCTGTTAGCCTGTTTAATTGATATCACCACCCAAATTTACCTTGACTGGGCTTTGGAAACTTCACCTTCCTCCTAACTGAGTATAATTCTAAACTCTGTGAAGAATGATAAGCCCCCCCACCCCGCCTCATTAAACTGAATTGAAATTTTATACCCTGTTCAAAATCCTAAAGTCAAGTCTGAAGCATCAACTTGAAGCCATTAATTAGCAGGTAACACAAAAAAACAAAGACTCAGATTTCTAGATGAATAAAAAAGAAGTCACAGGGTGGCCTTATACTAACTTGTTTTCTTAGGTCCATCATGGAGGGACTATCATGGAGAGCCGGTACTAAATAAATTGATGAAGTTTTTTTCAGTCACATGTGCTCATTTGCCTTTATAACATTTGTCAGGCTGCCAGGGCAGCCTCACCCACACCTTCCTGATCACCCAGTTCTCTTCTAATTTAAACATCCCAAGGCAAGAAGGCTTTTGTATTTGGCTGGGCAAGAAAGCTTAAAGACTTCCTATCTTCCTTCACAGATAATATGCTAAAAATGGTTTGGTGTTTTAACTCCAAGATGTGGCTTTAAGGAGGATCAACTAAGATGGAAACGTCCTAGTGAAGGAATCAAGGAATTTGAGGGGAGTTTTTCCTCCTGACCCTGCCACTAATAGCTACTATGATTTTGACAAAGTCACTTTCTGTGTCTGGGTCTCAGTTTCCTCTCCTATTGGATGAAGGTATGGGATTCTGTCTGTGATTTCCCTTGTATTTTTTTAAGCTTTTGTTCAAATTAAATAGTACATGGAGCTCAATATGTGGAGAAAAAAAAAAGCCAAAGTTTGTCTGATTTGATGAGAAGGTGATTTCTACCAAAATGGGTACACTAACCATCACACTTACCTGTTCTCTTAAACTCATTTGGCATCCAAAGTAGGATCTTTAGCTCAAATGTGTAGCTTGTGGTCTCTGAATTTCTTACTACAAAGCAGAACTTGGGAACCAACCGCAAGACTACGAAATCAGCCTCCCTGGAGATGAGGCTCAGGAATCTTCATTTCAACCAACAACTTAGGTGAATATTGAACGTAAAATTTTAACACAGCGAAGCAGTAAAAAACACTAGGCCATGAAAGAAAGAGAAAAATACCAAATGGTTTCACTTATAGCAGGCATATAGGGGAACCAAACAAGAGAGAGACACCCAGCAAGGGAGGGGGAGGATAAGGGCTCAAAATGGGGTAGAAAATAGCACAAAGGACTATGGTGATGGGTCACGGGTGAATCGGTGGTGGATTACCCAAGGGAAATACACAATGTAAACAATATAAATAACAATAAAAAAAAAGAAAAGCATAAAAGTCTTGGGAAAAGATTTGATGTTGAAATCCAGCCTTTCTTCCAGGGAGGTAAAAAGAGGAAAATCTTTAGAAAAAGAAAACACTTAAATACAATAAAAATGTTTACACTAGAAAAACAAAAAACACTAGGCCATTACTTTCTGAAATATTTCTCTGCTCCAACACTCTAATAGTAGTTCTTTATATTTAAGACTCACAAATCCTTTGAAATCTAATGAAAGCAGTGAATCTGCTTTCTGGGAAAAAGTACAAACACACACGTGTGCACACATAAAATTTGCCTAGAATTTCAGGACATTTAAATACCCAGTGATGGACCCCCTGATGTCCACTCATGGACACACCATGTGCCCATAGTTAATTCACTATGAGGACCTTACAGTGAGATTTCAGGGTGAATGTGTTGATTCATTAGAAGATAAACTCTCCTGGGATTAAATCTCACTCTTTGAAATATTTTTATGGCAATAAACCAAAGGTTGACCCCAAGTTACAAACACTAACTCAATTTTCAACTTTTTAAAGTATTTGGTACTTCCCCTTTATTTTCTTGATTAGCAGGAGAGTATTATCCAGAATGTTCTCCAAATGTGTCACTATAGGAGCGAAGATGAAATGGCATAATCCCAGCAAATCTTTGTTGACACTTAACCAAAATGTTTGTGGTATGAACTGTTCAGTCCTCAATTGGTTCTTTTCTCAAATTATATGAATAGATATACCCATGGAACAAGAGGGTCATGTCTTCCAGCACAAGTGGAGCAATCATCTTATTGCTGGAAGCCCAGACATTCTTTGCAAGGACCAAGGAATGAGCTTGGACTACTTTTCAATCTGACAAGCAATAAAATTGTGTGGTGGCGCCAGGGGCCCCTATAAAGAGCTGCCCCATAAATATTCATGGACCATGAAGGAACAGGATGATCCCTTCCCCAGTGTCTGCCTCCATTCTCCACAGTGCCACCCAGATGTGCCATGTGGGATGGGAACTCTAGTTGACAACAGAGGCAAGGTTTTCCATCACCTAGATGATTTCTTTGGGGGGGAAAAAAAACCTTTCTCTAACCATCTGAGGGATTTTGGCTTTCATTGTGTTGTTGGCTCGAGACAAAAGCCCTTCTCCAAGTCCGCTCCCCCACCTACAAACTCCCA
Source organism: Scalopus aquaticus (assembly GCA_004024925.1). NCBI lineage: Eukaryota > Metazoa > Chordata > Mammalia > Eulipotyphla > Talpidae > Scalopus > Scalopus aquaticus. The sequence continues at coordinate 212,257 of PVIJ01000090.1, forward strand.
GTCAATAGGGAACCACTTAACTACATGAACATTAATTTGAAGTTTGCTTTTCATCCTAGCACTAATAGGAGAGGAGGAATGTGTTTGTGTTTGCAAGTTTTCCATGTGGGTTAAGTAAAGATTGTTTGTTCAAGTTTGAAGCTTGGAAGAGAAAGAAAAAACAAGACCCATGTCTCATCTTGTCCTTTGGAGGTAGGCAGAAGAGTCATTGTTCCCAGCGCAGCTGAAACCTGTGGGCTGAGAAACCACTGGAGTCTCTTCTCTGAGGTTTCTGAAAAATTTCCCCACAGACTTATCATTGTCAGCAACCGTGGCGGGCTGTTTTGTTTTGCCTTTCATTCCTTATTTATTGCCAAAGCCAATGGCAATGACAGTTGAGAATGGAAAGGGTGGCGAGAAGGAGGTATGAGGTGGAATATAGGAATAAGCCATTAATATAAACAAGAGAAGTTGCTAAAAAGGGAAAGGAGTTCCTTCTCTAAAAGCTCAAAGTGCCTTTCATCATCCAGCAAAGCTAAACCAAGAGTAACATTATTTTTAAAGGTAAACAGATAAAGAAATGACTCATCCAGAACTCCGGGGTGGATTCCCACCCCTTCCCACGAAGAAAATGTTGCCTTTTTATCTGGGAAGGTAAAACAAAGTCCGATACAATGGGGAGAATCAGGTTTGAAGATAAAAATTAGGGTATATAATATTGAAGCCGAAGGAGGAAGAAAAGTTCTCAAAATAAAAAATCACCTTTCATAATCTCAAGAACAAAATGTCCTTAGAGTGGATTCCCCCCTTTTTTGTTGACCCCCAGGGCCAAACTAAGGATGCTGCTATTGAACAGGGGCTTCTTGGGGATTGTGAGCTTTCCAACTTGTTTTTCTTTTTTTAATTTTGTGACTATACAGCATCTTCTACAAGTCGCCTTATATTATAGTTTCCAAATCAGCAGCCACTATTCTGAATGTTTTGGTTTTTGCCTATTAGTAAACAAAATATAAAGATGATTCAGTACCTCCCCACCACCAAAATAATAGAATCATAAATCCTCAACATGGTCTTCAGTGGTGTCTAATCTGTCCCTTACTTATTGCTCCAGCTTCAAGTCCTAATACTTTGCTTTTTGAATTTTATGTTCTAATTAAAAAAATTTAATTTCGTTCAAATCACTATACTACTTTAGAACTCTGTGGATTTTTCTGTGATATTTTATCTCCCTAGATGACCTCTCCACTTTCTCTGTCTTTTCCTCTCCCTCTCCCACAGTTTAGCTATCAAAATATAACTCAGTTGTAATCACATCTAGGGAGTCATTCTTAACACCCCAAACTATTATTTTAATTGAAATTAAGCACCTGGACATGATTTCCTCAGGAGAACTACCATATTTACTGAAACTATCTACTTTTGTGTTTATCTCCTCGACCAAATCATATGTTCCTCAAGGCAATGATGTCTTACTTGTTTAGTAAGACACTTCTGCTGCCAAGGTAAAAGTAGAAAGTTGATTGAGTTGAATCAAAGAAAGAAAGAGTGGTATGGAGTAGAGGGAAAAGTACTGACCTTAAGTTAGGCCTCATAAGCAAGCATATCTTGGCTCCTCAACCCACCAGCTTAAGCTTAACTTTTTGACATCTCCAGTCTTCCCCAATTGAGTTTCTAAAGTGTCATGCCATGTTCCATGCAAACTGGCTCTCCATGCCCAGTGCCCACTGAACCCCAATTCTGTCAGTTCCTGCTTTAAGTCTTTTAATTTGAACCAATTAATTCTCCAATCTCCCCATGCACACACTAACAGTCAACAAACAGCCAACATCTGAAGCAGCACAGATTGGGGCCAAACCAAACTCCCACTTCCTGCCCCTCCCAGTCCACTATCCCCTCCGCAGTTATTATATCTGACTGTATGAATTTTCTGTAACAGGAACGAAATGAATCTGTTTATCATGATCATTGGACATACAATGGAGAATCAAAGACGTCAATCAAAGATGCTGCAGCCAGTAAGCAGCACAGTGGTGCAGACACTGCTCCTCCTGGTTCAACTCCATGTTCTGGTGCCTCACTAGGATGTCCTCATCCTGATACAAAGATAAGCCACTTTCAGAATCTATGATCACCCTAATCTAGTCTGCCATGTTCGGTGACGTCCCATGCGAACAGAATAGTAGACTCTGCCCTTCTTCCTTACATTTAATCTTTGCTCTAAGTATAGAATCTATAGGTTGAGATAAGAAAAAAATTCATGCCAGGTCCTTGTAATCATCAGTGTCTAATACAGTCCTTGGTTGACTATAAAGTGTATTTGTGCGTGTGTATATGTGAGATTGAACATGTGCATATGATCCATTCCCTAGTGTTCTTAAAATCTTAATAACAGGTGGCCTACCTGGGTTCTCTTTAATTGTAAAAAAACAAAAAACAAAAAACAAAACTTTGTAAGTCTGTGTCACATGGCAAGCCTCCCTCCATAAAATTTTGTGTCCCATGAAATCATCCTGGCTTTGCTACACAACACAGACATCCACCTGTATAATGTGTCTTTTCCACATTGGTGTCTGTACACATGCATATACTCAACACACAGTCCTTGGAAAAGCTACCTTCAAACCTTCTCTAGTTTTTTGCCTTCTTCATCCTCAGTGGTTTGGGCAGTTACAAAGTATTCTTAGGAATATGCAGGTATGGTAGAGGACTAAGTGCAAGAGGTGAGAGTGAGAATAATACCCGAATTTGCTACTTGGTCTACCCACTTAATAGTTATGACTTTGGGGGCCTCCCTGTTGGCTCAAGGGGTTAAGTCTCAGCACTATAAAGCTATTGACAGCCACTGCTGCACGAGTTTGATCTCCGGGCAGGGAGCTTCCCACATGGCATAGCAGACCTCTCCTGTCTCACCTGCTGCTCCCCTCAGCAGTGTATTTCAGTAGATCTGCCTGTTCTGCTCCCCATTCTGTCTCTGGTAAATCCTCTCATCCCCCCCCACACCTCTGGCCTACACCCCAGTTTTTGTATGCATAAATAAATAAATCTTTAAAAAAATTTATGGATTTGAGCAGGTTATTAAGCTCTGTAAACCTTCATTTCTTTTATCTGTAAAACTGGAACAACATATTTCACATGGTTTTACGAGCACGACTGGCACGTTTAAAACACTCAAAAATATTCACTGCTACAGTTATAACAAATATTAATATTTATTTTTATTACTCTTATGGTTATTGATTAGAATTAGCATTTTACTCAAATGACCAAATTCATTCTGTTTCCTTACTGTTGGACATTAGTTGCATATAATTTCTATCTGCTTAATGTACTGCCCGTGGGAATCAAAGCTTTAATTTTTTTTAAAGTCTATTTTCCTCTTCATATAAAAGCAAAATAAACAAACAGATATGAAACATATTTTTTAATATCTTGGCTATTTACTTTCTGATTTATGCTATCCAGCACTGTGCTTAAAGTTTTTCTTTCACTTTTTTTTTTTTTTTTTTTTGTTAGCTGAAGTAGAAGATCTCTTACAATTTCCTTTAGTAATTACTTTTGGTACTTACCAAGTGTAAGCATCTAAGACACAGGCCCTGGAAAGAAAATGTCATCTCTACACAGTCAATAGACCATGGTTTCCATGGGCTTAACCTGAAGCTTTGGTCTGCCCAGCACTTCAGTGTTACATCCCAAGGGCTTCAGAGCTAATGAAACATGTTGTAATCCTAATATCTACTTAAGCAAATTGAATGTGGCCATCCAGGAAAATTACTCCGTTGTCATAGTAACTCTTTTACTACTTTAGGTCAAGAAGAATAGAATATATATTTAAAAAAAATAAGCTGCTGACAGTAAACTCTACAACCTAAAATAAAGTTGTGGGAGGTATGCAACAAAGACAAGTGAGGGATTTACTTCAATATGGAGGAAAACACCTGGAATGCAATGAGCTCCCCCATAATACGCTCTCATCCTGCTTAGACATAAGGTTGGGGGTGTCTCAGCTCAAGATTCACAGAATGTGAAACATGGAAGAGCTCTCAGGAAATCTAATTTGAGCCCCTCATTTTGCAAATAAAGACATAGAAGTCCAGGGGCCTCCCTGGTGGTGCAGCAGTTAAGCGCTGTGCTGTGGAGCTGTTGGCAGCGGCGATGCGAGTTCGACACCCGGCCGGAGATTCCCACATGGCGCAGCAGACCTCTCCTGCCTCGCCCGCTGCTCCCCTCAGCAGTGTGTTTCTGTCGATCTGTCTCTTCTGCTCCCCACTCTGTCTCTGGTGAATTCTCTCGCCACCCCACTCCTCTAGCCTGCACCCCAGCTTGTATGCATAAATAAATCTTAAAAAAAAAAAGAAATAGAAGTCCAGAGATGTAGAAAAATCTCCGCAAGTTCACATACCCAGCGGGGGGGCCACGTTGATGCAGAACAAGCTCTTCTGCTTTCTGCCCAGGGTTCTTTCATTCTATCCCTGAGATTTAGGGCATAAAGGAATCATCCATAAGATCTTTTGGAATCTTTACTACTATTTTATTTTTAAAAATTAGAAAGGATTTACTCAATGCAGAAAAGAAAGACAGGTTAGTCTTAAACTGGTTAAGGAATAGCTAGTTATTGAAAAGTTGGAAAGATTTCATTTGTCAAACATCACTTACTTATGGATTCTGTGTGTTGCTGGCTTCTGAACATCAAAGATAATGTGGTTAAACCATTCACAGGTCTTGTAAAAGTAGAACACCTTTATGTTTGCACCAAGAATTAAGAATCTGAAAATCTCTATCTCCAAGGGATTTAGTCTCCATTACACAAACTTCACCGCTTCTGGAAAAGTTATGCTATTAACAAGCAACAGATGAGGCTGGATTTGAACTCTTTGATGCTTTGAATACTGAGAAAGAGTAGAAACTGCAAAGTAAGTATGAGAGAGGCATTTTAAAGTATCATCAGTGAAAAGGTGGATGCTAGCTGGTCAAAAAAAGAAGGCCCAGGAAATTGAACCAGGACATAGCATGATCCAGTAACATGGAAAAGTACTCTTCTGTGTACAACACTGACAGGATTCGCATGTAGGTTAACATCACTATACCATGTGCATCTTGGCCTAATGACAACTCATTTCATTTGTCAGACCAGAACAAGATGCTTTGGACTTATCTCTTAATGGTGCCCCTGGCCTTTCTGGTTGAACTTGTCCTTGGCTAGAAAGAATCCTTGGATTCCATCTGATTATAGAAAAGAGAAGTTTTGGTAGCCCATGCTTTGGCCTCAATCTCTATGATCAGTGTAGTCTAGTTATCATCCAGACTTTAACTCAGCAGGACTTGCAAGTGTTGAGAGGGGGTCTGTGTGTTGATGGTCATGAAGGGAAGTGACTAAGGAACAAAGAGATTCTGTAAAGATGTTGAAACATCATTCTATACCCAGTGAATGTATGGTGGTACCTGGTAGGTTTTAGGAGTTACAGCAGTAAAATGTTAATGTCCTATTCCTCATAGATCTTACAGTCTACTGACAGAAGACAGAAAATAAAAGTAACTAACAGAAAAACTCATACGGTCATAAATGCCCAGGAGAAAATAAGACAGAGTGAGAAGGTACTGGATGATCTAGCATAAACATAAGTAATTAAAGATAGCTTTTCTGAGATTCCACATCTGAACAGAGATGTCTAGGCAGAGGGAGGGCCCACAAAATGTAAGAAAGCTAGAGTGTTTGAAATCAGAAAGATAATCATTGCATGACTGAAAGGAGACCAGAGAAAGAGTAGTAGGTGACAGGGTTAGGTATTAGGCAGACCAACCCATATATCACTTTAGGGGGCTTGGTAAAGATTTTGGATCTTTTATGAAGAACTGGGAAGCTCCTGAAAGATTTTGAGGAAGTGAGTTAGGTGATCTGGTTTACATTTTAAAACATCAGTCTCACTACTTCATGAAGACTGAGAACCAGAGTGGAGTGAAGGAGAAATGTAGGGAAGTTTGTGACAAGGGAAGACATGATGACATTGGAGACTAGGAAGTAGCAGTTTCAGTGAGAGATGGTCAGAGGGAAAACCAACAGTTGATGTATTGGACACGAAGGAGAGTTATAATTCAAAGATATAATTCAAAGATCATTTCTAGGGTTGGGAACTAAGCAAAACTGAAGATATGATGGCCCCATTTCTTTTTTTTTTAATATTTTTTATTTATTTTTTATTTTATTTTATTTTTTTTAATATAATATTTATTTTTGTTATTCGTATCTTTTACATTATTATGTATTCCCCATAAGTTACCCACCACCTGTTCACCCGTGGAGCCATCACCATAGTCCTCCGTGCTCCGCTCCTCCCCACTCTTGAGCCCTCCCCCTCCCCTCCTTCCCTGCTGAATGTC
>PVIJ01000090.1:218710-410529 GCA_004024925.1 Scalopus aquaticus
CTGTTATAAGTGAAACCATTCGATATTTTTCTCTTTCTTTCTGGCTTATTTCACTGATCATGATCCCCTCTAGGTCCATCCATGTTGCTGCGAATTGCATGTGTTTGTCTTTTTTGAATGCTGAATAGTATTCCATTGTGTATATGTACCACATCTTCTTGATCCAGTCATCTATTTTTGGGCATTTGGGTTGTTTCTAATGGCCCCATTTCTGAGATAGGAAATGTGGTGAAGAGTTTTTGAAAATGGAAATTAAGATTTTTTTAATTGGAAGTGTTAAGTTTAAGTGTGTTGAATCTAAGGGGAGAGATCCTATAGGTGGCTGAGGTATGTCTATGTATGTATGGCTAACATATGTCTGGAGCTCTGGGGAGTGGCATAGCCTCAGGCAGAGCTTTAAGTCAGAAATGTGCATGCTGATTGATTCATAGTTGTTGCGTCGACAACACCACACTGATACACGGGAGCAGGCTGCACAATGCAGGATGCTGCTGAACAAGCAAGATCCCTGGCCTTTTTATTGATAGAATAATCACACAGCATCAGTTTCATGTGGTAGGAGGACAAGGAGAAAAAGATGGGTGAAACTAAGGAGTGTGCTTTTGTCATCTAAGGCTTTGGGGGGACATGAATATGCCAACCAGATAAATCTTATCTGCTTGATGACTCCACTTGCTTACTGTGTTGTAATCGAAACCATACCCCAGACCCCCGGCCATGGTTCCAATCTTCTCAACAAGGCATTCCACTGATCAGCTTCTGGGGTCCCTTGTCATACATCGGTCATCAGCCCTGCGGGGGGTTCCCAGTCATACCTCATGATGTATAAGTCAGGAGTATGTTTTATGCATCTGCCATCAGCCCCCCAGGAGTTCCTGGTCATATCTCATGATGCATAGCCTTCCCAGAGTGATCTGACTTTCTGCTCTTGGTTGATTTGAAAGGCACCTTGTAAGGTTTGGCTATTGACCGGGCAGTTCTGACCTTGTATAAGAATGCAGAACTGCAGGTACCAAAGAATGGTGGCTGAAAACGCCGCTTAAGTCTAACAGACCCACACATAGTGACTGTTGGAACAAACATGCGTTAAGGATTCTGAAGTATATTCTGAACTCAGTAGGAAAGAATACTGAGATTGGTTAGTAATCCAAGGACCAGTAAAGTCTATGATTTGGGCAGTTTGAGCTCACCACCCTAACCCCAGAAAGGTGTTGTACACAAGATAGAAACTAGGAAAGGAGACTGTGTTACAGGGCAGAGTACAAATAATAATATTCCTATTTATTGAGGCCTTACTAACTTGACCATCCAACAAGTGCGAGCAGCCACCTATGATTTCCAATAAAACATTCTTCATTCTTGCTGCCCTAATGGAGCTTACTATTCTGCAAAGAAATGACATCCGTATAAGCGCACACACATACAACTGTGAGGAGAGGAATAGAAATGCCATTAGATGACTACAAAAAAATGTTCTTGGAGTTCAGAGGAATTAAAAAGATCTTTTTAAGGTTTGTGAAATCCTTTATAGTTTTTATTTGTCTTTTGCGTATTTTTTTTTTAAAGATTTATTTATTTATACATACAAGCTGGGGTATCGGCCAGAGGCGTGAGGCGGCGAGAGGGCTCACCAGAGACAGAGTGGGGAGCAGAACAGGCAGATCAGAAATACACTGCTGAGGGGAGCAGCGGGCGAGGCAGGAGAGGTCTGCCGCACCATGTGGGATTCTCCCTGGCTGGGCATCGAACTCGCATCGCGCACTGCTGACAGCTCCACAGCACAGCGCTCAACCGCCGCGCCACCAGGGAGGCCCTCTTTTGCGTATTTTTTAAGGAGAGGAATTGGCTAGACAAAGAGTCAGAAAGTGCATTCCAGGTCAACAGAAGCAGCAATTATGGCTGATGTTTAGGGGTAACAAACTTTCTTGTCTTTTTTAAAGAAGATGGTCTCTGGTTGTGGAGGTATTTCCACACTCTTTTTGAGGGCTTTCCAGCTTAAACGGTTTGGAGGTAGCAAGACCTATTTGAGAATTTAATAAGTGATAGTTCTCTGCCCGCCCCCCAACCCCCGCCCCAAGGAAAATATGCCTGAGTCCTGAGGTGAGAAGTCCCAAGTTACATACTTTCTTCATTTCTTAAAAATCTATTGTGGAAGACTAAGGGTGCCTTGATGGTGGGGGTACTGTGGAAACATACATCTGAAATGATGGGATCCTATGCCTCAGAATAATATACAATTTTGTAAATTTAAATTTTAAAAAGGGGAAAATAAAATTACATGCTTAAAAAATTTTGAAATGTAAATAGTTCCTCATTGTAATTTTATTATATTTATCAAACTATATGTGAGGTTGAATTTTCTATAGGTTTATTAGTTGTTTTTGTATTCATGAATTTTCTATTACTTTATGTATTTTTCTAATGGAGTTTATTTACAGTAGATGTTCCCAATTAAAAATTACCTGAAATGAAAAACTCCAGCTATTGGTTTTGCAGGAAAAACCATATCCAGCCAACTTTCCACCCCACCAAGTCCTGACTGTTTATATCAGAAACAAAAGTGGCCAGCTTTGCGACTGAGAAAGCCCCTTCCATTTGCTCTGTTGTAACTGACACACGGCAGCCATGTAGCTGCTAAGTCTGGTGGTACAGCATGCACTGAACTAAGGGCACTGAGTCCCCACCCCCCTTCTTGGAAGGGTCCCCAGTGAATGATGACAGCTCTACACTGGCCAGAGAAAGAAGGAATTAGTGCACGTTAAGTGACAGCGGACTGTAAATGAAAATCGCTCCATGACTATTTAAACATTTGATTTGGCTCAAAATCAAATGTGTGTACACAATTATGTCTCCAATATATACACACATTTATGCATGTTGATGACAATCATTTGAATTCAGTTTTCAGCTTTTGCCACACTGCACTGGCTCTGCTGTTGAACAGACATCACACATATTAACATAAATTACACATTATAAATCTCAGTAGATGATGATCAGTTAAGTCTTTACCCAACACATCAGACTCCATTAGATGCCCAAGTTAACAGATTAAAAATCACTGACCTGTGTGTCCTATAGATTTATTTAGCCCATAATTATTTTAGAAAACTTGTATTTTAAGGGACCACAGAGATGGATCCTGGGTGAATTGGTGGTGGGTTACCCAAGGGGAATACAAAATGTAAAAGATATAAATAATAATAAAATATATATTAAAAAATAAATATTGAAAGTTTCTTTCATGATAAAAAAAGAAAACTTGTATTTTCTTTATTTTTTTAAATCAGATGGTAATTATTATTTTTGTCACTATAACTCTCATAATAACGACTGATAGTCAAAATCATTGCCCTTGCCATGCCTCCCATTCCTTTATTTCTAGGGAACCTAGAGAAGAGAGCAGGAGTGCAGAAACTCTGTTCTGTTCTCTCTCTAACGTCACACACTCTGAGGTGCCCTGCTGCCTTCTCAGAACCAACACTCCCAGTGAGCACAAGGCTTTGGAGAAGGATAAAAACAAATCATTACTCTTTATATTAAGATCGTCTCTCCCATCTCAACATGAAAAGAGCCATAATTTTATTCACAATTTACAATAATATGCAAAGACAATGCCATTTCTTTCTACTTTTAATTTTGTCTTTATTTGGAGTCCGACTCTTTTAAGTAGCAGGGGAAAATTACTTGAATCCAAGAAACAGTCTGATTCAATGATATAAGCCAGAACTTGGCAAACTAGGACCTGTAAGCCCATTGCCTATTTGTGCAAATAAAGTTTTATTGCAACACAGTCAAAAACATTCATTTACATATTTTTTAATAATTGCTTTGGTGGACAAGGAAATAATTGAGTAGTTGCAACAGAGTCCACATATCTCATAGTCAAAATATTTGCTGTCTTGCTTTTTGTAAGAAAAGTTTGCCGGCCCCTGTTAAGAACTTTCTCTTTAAGTAAATGACTAGTCTCTTTAAGATAAAATTCATTTTACTTCAGCTACAACTCCTCTCCAAATTGCTGTCTGGGTTTTAAAAAGCATGTGGTCTCGGTGACTTCATGATGAAAGGAGAGAAAGACTGATCAGGTCCTTAAATGTTTGGATGTCTTCTGTATTCTTGCTCAGATCCACTGTACAGTGGTTGGTGTGGATTGTTCCCTGGACTAATGACCACTGATAAGAGATTGGCCTTATTGCTCAGTGACCTGTTGATATTCAATGCTGAAGTTTGCAACTCGTGAAATTCAGTCTGTTCAACTGTGCAACTATTCAAATTCACAAAATGGTCAGTTCTTCATTCATCTGGTCAGGGTGTGGTATCTTCCTGATGGAACTGACTATAGATAATGTCACAAACTCCACTGAGGGCCAGCTGTAACTCCCATGCAGTACTCAAAAATAGAACCACTGTTTTTTTATGCCAGAAATCCCTTCCGGAAAACTCAGGCAAAATCTCAAGTAACCTTCACTTCCTGTCTCAAGGGCATATGGGAAATTCTGGGTCCTACTCCAGTTTCATGGAGAATATGGATATTTTGAAAGGGCTACATTCAAATTTTCTCTCTGCTTAATAGTGATGGCTAGTTTCAATTGGGGTAGATGCCCTATGAAAGATCACCGTCTAACATCCTAAGTAGAAAGGGGAACACAAGTCTATTAGCCCTCAGCCATCCTTTCCAATTACCTAATATTCTTCCCTTCCCTGATACTTCACTCTACAGGAGGGAGAGTAGGGCACATGCCTGATCATCTGCTGCTTCTACTTCTGACTCTCCTCATTCTTCCTAAACCCCTCTAGCTTGTGTGAGTATTATCTACCGTGTTCTTCCTACATATTAAGGGTTCTCTATTACTAAAATTCTACAATGAAGCCCATTCTATAATACCAGCCCAGCCTATTATATATTAAAAGACAAGATGGTGGGTATGAGAATTAAAAAGCATTTAATATATTAATTCCTTTCAATAAACTCAAGCATGAAGACTATAGTATTGTTGACTCTTTGACAAAAAAAAAAAAAAAAAAAACTAATGGAAGTTTCAGAAGCTTAATAGTACCTTTTTTTTTTCATCCCTGCTGAAACATGTAATAGATGTGGCTCTTGGGGGGAAAGCCACAGGCACTGAAAGGCAAACGAAAAGAGCACATTAAGCACATAAATGTGTTCTCAAAGTTCAGCTCACCTGTCATGTACATGACCAAGTCCATTTAAAGGGACAGGACATCCATAAAAATTACATAAGAAATTAAATATGGACACTCTGCTGCCAATGTGGAGAGACCACTTTCATTCCTCCTCTTAATCAAGACTTTTGGGTCCACCCCACAAGCTGTGAAGGAGGCATTTCACAAGATGAGATATTTGTTCAGGTAGCTGGGCATTACTTAGTCCACATCTTCCTCTCTATAAAATGAAGTGGAAGCTGATTGAGGTCACTCTCAGCTCTGGAATAAACTTGAGAATGAGGCAGTGTAACAGCACAGTAGTAAAAGAACAGTTTCTGGGGTCTTACAAGACTGAATTTGAATCCTGGCCCTGCCACTTAGTAGCAAAATTCACAACCACTACCAGGATTTCTATACATGAGCCTCTGCTCCTAAGGGATTAGGACCTCATCATGGTATTTGATTATTTACTCCTATCCAGACCACATTGGTTTACATTATGGGTTTGCCACAGGCAAAAAATAGAAATCCCAGTCACCTGCCCTTTAAACAAAAATGTATTTATTACTTTTAACTAAAAGGACAATTGCTTTACCCGGAATACCACATGCATCAGCAAAGTTAGATTCCAGTTTGGCAGGCTGTCAGAATCTCATCGAACACACCTCTCTTCTTACCTTTCCCTTATGGCTGCTGAAGGTCTAGCTCCAGTTCCCGGACTGAGTCATGCAAGGAACTAGGACTCAAGTTTTTGAGGGTTCCCTATATTTTGTAGTTCTTGATCCCTGAAACTCCCCAAAATGTCTTTCTTTGTGATCATTTTATAATTTATCCCGATTATAAAGTCACGGTGAAAATATGTCTGGGTCCCCTTTTCAGTGGCCACTCTAAAAATTATTTTATCAAGTGCTGGAGGGTTTAGAGGAGATGCTGATGTTAATTTTTTCCACACAGCAGGCTATGGGAAGAATCTGGGATTGGCCACAATTTTAATTGACATAAAATCTTGGCATGAGAATTCTCTATCATCTAGAGTATAAAGAGAATTCAAAGAACAATATATATATTTTTTTTAGCTTTCGCTGAACCATTGCCAATATTTAAGCTAGAAATCACACCATCTCCATAGTTAGTAACAAAGGCCTTTTTATTATTAGGAAAAAGGAAAATGGAAGTGTACCTATAAGTTATAATGTCAATCATTGTGTGTGTGTGTGTGTGTATGTGTGTTCGCTAGATGTCTGAAACAATCAAGTACTCTTGTGACCTTGGGCTCAGAATTTCCCCTTTATCTAGCAGGATAGGAGAAGAACAGTCTGGGGAGAACATCAGTTATACTAAGATAGGGTTCAAATGTAAGACTAAGCAAACAGGTCTACTTAACACCAGCAGACTCACCCAAGAGGTATAGATTTGAAGCAAAAGGGAAAGCCAGAAGCTATATGAGGGTCAACATAACATATACCAGATTTCATTTACGACTTATACCAACACTATGGGATAGGAATAGATAAGTTAGAAACTTGAATGTGGTTATATAGCAGAGTCAAGATGTGAAACCAAGCAGACAAACTGCAGACTCTTCCCTCTCCACCACTGAATATTCCCTCCACTTAATATGGACTATAAACTCATGAGAGAAGAAAGAATACATAGCCTAAATCAGAGACACTTGACAGATGGCTTGAAAACATTAAGGCAACACAGTGCAGAAGGTAGGCCAGGCACATTATCTGGGTGGCTATGAGTGTTCTTTGCTTGTGGGGTCCTTGTTGTATCATGAAACATCTGAAATGCATGTGTAATTGAATGTTAGGCATTTCACAGCTCATTAGTTCAAGAGCCATTCCTTTAATGAGGGATGCTAGGAAGGGGGTAGTGATTACATAAACAGATGAATCTTTAAATAACGGAGCTATAAAGACCAATGAGGGATTTTTGTGAGACAGTTACCAAAGAAATGGACAGATAGAGTCAGGAGAGAGACTTGATGGATTGTGATTTCTTTGAGGATCATTAAAATAGTTACTAAATTTATTTATATAGAAAATTGACAAATACTATTGTTAGGTCCTTAAGTATAAGGATTTGGAACAAAAATTAAGAAGAAATGGTCGTCCCTGCATTCAAAGCGCTTAGAATCTAGTGAGATGCATATAGTCATAGACAAAGCATCTGGATTAATTTTTTCCTTTAAAAGTAGGACCTGTGAAAGGAATGTTTGTAGCATGCAATTCTTGTATACTTCTTTTGTGTGTGTGTTTGGTGGTGGTGGGGCCGGGGGTGTCATTGATTGAAATTTAGTTCCTCTCATCGAACACACATCCTTATATTACAGTTTCCATGGGGAGTGAGAATCTGAGTACATGAAGCAAACACTAACATCGTGTCCATTTGGAGCCACCAGGAGGTTTTTGAGGCAGAGAAAGCAATTTATCCTTTCTCTGAACTCTAAAACACAACTTACCTCTTTATCTTGTGCCTGTTAACTGATCCCAGTTGTTAACTTGGTCTCATTTATCCCCAGACTGGATTACAAGATCCTGAAGAGGAGAGATAGAATCTTCATCTCCCTTGATATTCAATACCAAATACAGAGGCGCTGCTTCATGCTGGTTCCCTTGAACTGTCTTAATTGGGAAAGATCTCAATCAAGAGAGAGAGGAGGAAGGTCCAGACGTATTTGGCAAGGGAAGGTTGGGATAGGTCTTGCTGTTTTAGTGACACAAACTCATATTTTGAAAGGACCTGAATTTTCAGGGCACATTACATACACTGCACACATCAGAGCCAAAGTTAAAGGCAGTGTATAGAGCCAGAGGGCTAGCTGAGTCTCAATCCCATGTTTACATCATTATTTATAGGCACACAAAGAGTATGTTGCTTTCCCTTAGTTCTGTTTCTCTGTAGAAACTATTAGCCCAGGGAGGACACAAGCTAAGTAATTGAAGTATTCATTAAATATTTTCTGGACCCCACAGGTTTCCAGCAGGGCATTTTTCATGTGCCCCAAAAGCTTTTTGGTGGTCACAAAGGACAGTAGAAGCCACAACCCCTATCCAAAGGAAATCTATAGATTTAGTGGTGGCTCAAATAGCCCCTGGGGATATTCTCTTGTGTTCTCCTCCTCTGTCTTTGACTCATTTGCTCATTTACTTTTACAGCATATTATTGAAAGTCTACTTTGTGCCAGGATCAATAACTATGCCACATGACTAGATAACATTAAAAATAAAAAAAAATCAGTGTCTCCCATGCATTCAGAATCTAATTGTCTGAAAAATGTGGGGAGCCATGAGGAAAGATGGGTAGAGTCCAAAGGAAAGAAAGTAATTGCTGTATTTGGACTCATTTCTCAAAAAGGCTGTTTTCATATCCAAATGAATTGTTTGTCCACACTGAGCTTTCCAGCACAGTCTCCTCTTTAGCCATTGATTGTGCCTGAATTTTTCAACTAAAGACAGAAAAGATTCTGCTGTGATGGCTTCATTTGGCTCAAGAGAAACAAGAAAGATGGAGTGTTTGGGGTTTAAATGTTATTAGAAAAGACAGGGTCTTTTAGCTTTTTTCTCACCTTCTCTTTCTTCCAATGGATTTGCTTGGAAAATATCAGAAATTCTTGAGTTTCTAGTGAATAACTGAGATATATAAGGAAACAAAAAGTTTCAGACTCAGGCTTGTCAAGAGGCCGTACATTTATGTGCCTTATGATTTGGATGAAACAATTCAAGAATGGCCCTGGGAAAGGGCAGAAGTAGCGGTGAATACACTGTTACCAGCGTCCTCAGAGTTGGCATTAGGGCAGAGTTCACAAATTAGACCAGCTGGACTTGAGTGACTGAAGATCCAAATCCAGCCCATCCTTCTACCCCTTGACCACTTGCTGTCATCCTATAGATCATGAGCCAGCTTAGCTAATCTACTGACAGATTCTCAAAGACCTTTCACGAGCTGCAGTCTCTTTTCCATCAGTTCTTCCTTCTGACAGTACCTGTACCACCTTCAGAGTCTTATCACAAGTCATCACACTGCTTTTCAAGCATTTTTACCTGACTGTCTTGAGGGTTTCTCTCTATTAACCCGGATGTTCACAAATTTAACACAATAGCTGAATGAGCAACACATAATAGGTGCGCCACCAATATGTGATACATGGATGAACACAATACAACAACTGAAACTTGTTCAGCACATGGTGTTTTCTAAGTATTAATTCATTTAATCATCATAAAATCAAAGGAGAGAGGAACTGTTATCATCCTCATTTCAAATTCTTTCTATGCCTCAGTTTTCTCTTTGTGAATGGGGATGACAAAAGA
Organism: Scalopus aquaticus; assembly: GCA_004024925.1. Lineage (NCBI taxonomy): Eukaryota > Metazoa > Chordata > Mammalia > Eulipotyphla > Talpidae > Scalopus > Scalopus aquaticus. The sequence continues at coordinate 228,196 of PVIJ01000090.1, forward strand.
ACCTATAGAGAAAACTGAGGAACACAGAAATAAAGTGAACCGGTCAAGGTTTACAGCAAGGGCCTGAGGTAAAATTTGAACCTGAGCCATTTGACACTAGAGCCGGAATTACTACACTGAAAAAAGGAGAGGACTTAGGCCCTTCTGATATCCAGTATCTTTTTACAAAATAAACTCAGAATGAGGTAGTTAAAAATTATCAGTGATGAATATTTTGATAACATATTTTCAGACAATTTGATATGTAGAATAATAGAAAGTTAGAACCCAAAGGAAGAGTATTGCCCAGTGTTCAAACTTACTTAGCAGTGGGACTTTTCTTTGCCAAGCAAAATCTTTAGCAGAAACTTAAGAGGTAAAACAAATGGCAGTAAGTAATTGAGTAGGTGGGGCTGGAGAGATGAGATACCGGCTTGAAGACCCTCTCTGCCTCCTCCATGGGCAACTCTGCAGCATCTTGGTGAATATGTAGGACTCATTTTGGATATTATTGTTCTATTCCAGATCCCTTCAGTGAAAAGTTGATAAGTCTAAGAACATGAGACACTATATCATTTGTCAAAGGACACAAAGACAATAAATGGCAGAAACTAGGTCTTCTCATTCCAAGAACAGTATTCTTTCTACTGCATCATGCCACTCATTGGAATTGAGTCCCAGCCCTAGTTTCATGCTACCAGAGGTTGTCCTAGTTATCACATATTGCAAAGGACATAGCAAAATTCTCAAAGTAAATGATAATTTACTTAAAAAAACACGTAACAGCATATTTTTTGGTGTTCATCAGAGAATGGGACAAACTTCATAGATACAAGTGATAAGAAGATAATGTCAGTACTAAGATTTGAAAATTTAAAAAGGTTGAAGCCCAGAGTAATATTCAACCATTCAAACTATGCCCCCACACTCACACTTTAACCTTGAATAGCTAATCCTTAGCAAATCCACAATCCATTAGTTTTACGCAGATGTATTTGGTGACAGTAGAGATTGAGCCAATGTTTTTCAAAACAAGGCAATGAAAGCCCAGTGTTTACTGTACTAACGTGGGCTCCTCTCTGCCCAGAATTTTGAGAATTTTAATAATAACCCATGTCAATGTTTAATTTAAAGCTAGAGCACACTGGTTAAGAAACTGCTAAAAATAATCTGCTTCATATTGATGGCTTTGGCTTTGTTGACTCATAAAATGTCAGGGTTGAAGAAAAATAACTAACGGAAGCTTCAGTTGTGATTGTACCTTTAATTATTGATGTTCCATTCTTAGTCTTCAGGCCCAAGAGCTAAGATGCAATGTGACGGAAGAGAGGCCACACAATGAACTAAGACTCACTCATGATCCTACCCACAAGATTTCTAAACATTAATAAACATGGAGTTTCCAAATACTGACTGATTTCATGGCATCCCTTCATCCTGGATGGCAACAGAAGGAAAGGGAGCACATGAATGACAGTCTTGGGAAGCAGAGAAGTAGGAGATTCCTTTGTCATTAGCACAGCCCAACATGAAGGCCAGTACTCATGAATTTATAGGAAGAGTTTCCAAACAGATTCTTCTCCTTTACAACAAAGATGTCACAATGCCCCAGATGATTGAGGGTCCATCACTGTTACAACGGGATTGTTACGTGATTAGGAACCATCAGAACTGAGCTGTAGTTCTGGTTTTGCCTTATACCAATGATATGTACTTGAGTTACACAATCTCATAAGTGTGCCAACCTCCCTGTGTACCTGAAAATAGTTTTCTGACATTCAGCTATCATTTACTGAGGCCATACATTGTGCTTGGGGCTTAACATACCTTAAATTGTTCCATTCTATACTCATAGAAGAAACTAACATTTTTATCTTTGTCCCCAGAAAATGCTAGTCAGCTCCACACACCCTGACTTGTACTCATGAAATGAAAAGCCAGAATTGATTTCTGAAAATCACAAATGGAGACATGACATAAGCTTTCCAGGAGGTATCAACAGGCAGGTGAATCATGAATTGCTCACGACAATGGAAATAAGTCAGAATTCAAGGTGTTCTTTGTCCCCAGTTTCCTTTTCTAAAATTTATCAATTTCTGACATTTTCACACAGCAAGAAGATAAAGTCAAAGGAAACCTATGCACTCACTACCCCCCACAGAATCTGATTCAGTGATTTGTAGCTTTGAGGTACAGCAGGCAGAAAGAGCCTTTGAACATTTCAAGAACAGCTAGAGAAGCACCTGCCTCACGATGTGCCTCTCAACTCTGCTGGCCTAACAACCGAAGCCAGACCACCGTGGGCTGGGGAGACGTCACAGCTGCTTCATTGTACTTTTAGAAAGGCAGAATGGAGAAGGTGGTTCTGAATAACAAAACTTAGACCAGCCCCCAAATTATTTTCATCTAACACAGTGTCAGCTGCACATGAAATTGACTGTCTAAAGCAGGAAAGAGTCCGTCCTGAATCAGCCACACCCTTGGGCTCAGACACATTTATTCCATTCATCATCCAACCAATCAACTTTTCCTGAGAGCCCACTTCTATCAGGCTCTCAAAGGTTACACACTATAAAATGGGGGTAAAGGGGATGTGCTTATAGCTAATAGTGGTACCAGGGGCTCAACTCTATGTGAACACAGAAGAAAGGGAACTAAGCCAGATTATGGGGAAAAGGTGCTTCAGAAGGGTTTCCCAGGTAGGACTGCCAGATTAAGAAAATAAAAACAGAAGGCGCCCAGTCATATTTGAATTTCAGATATACAACAAATATTTTTTTTTAAATGTAAGTACTTGGGGGCCATAATAAAAACACAAACATCTATGTATTGCGAATCTGAAATTCAAATTTAACTTGGGTCTTATCATAGTTGGCAATCTTCTTCCTAACAGAGGTTGCCTGACTGAGTCTTACTTTGGAAAAAGATTGAAAATGCTTCACCCACAGGCTGGATTTATTAACGATCAGGTAGAGGTCCCACTGCCTATGCCAGCCCCTGTCCCTCCATTCTTGTAACCGTTGGTGCCACTTAGCCTTAACTTCCAGGTTATAACCCACCTAGGTTCTGATCTAATCCTTCTTTAACAGAAAAGTCAAAACCTGGGTGACTTAGTTCACAAACATTGCTATTAGTCTGCTCAGACCATGCACTTGACCAGATAAAAATAATCTTTGTAAGTTGTATGAGTGAGGGGGGATCCTATCTTGTTTGTGTGTTTTTTCTCTAATTTTTGTGTCCAAGCTCCTGTCCTGTTTACCAGTTTTAGCAAAAGAACTCCTTTTGGAACCAAGCACATAATTAAAAAACAACACCACAATAAACATCAATTGCTTAATTCAGCAACATGAAGAAATGAACCAGAGGGATAAAACGAGCCCCAGCTTTGTGATCTTTTACAATTTCTCTCACTTCTTGACCCTTGACTTATTCAATTGTAAAAATCAAAGGGACAGAAAAGATAGATGGTTTGTCTTCACAGTCCCACTTCAATCAAGTCAGATCTCTTTGCCTGGTATATATCCAGGGCCAGACCTAGGTATTAAAAAATACATAAAGTTGTTCAATTTTCCTTTTAGAGAAGACAAGATTTAATATGTAAAGATAATATTGAGCAATAACTCATTGGAAAATTACTTCTGCTATACTTAGACCACGTTTTAATGTTATAATTCAACACAAATTCCTCCAAATTTCTAATCCTGGGACCAGTTTCACATCCTTGGAGTTTCTCTATCATTATACATGCCCTAAATAATAAGCCAAGCCTTTTGACAAAAATTACTATTTGGGCATAGTCTTGGTCACGAATGCTGCCTTTTTAGTCTAGCTATTTTAAAAGGAAAACATTTTTCTCTAACAAATGAGGACTTTTTTTCTTCTTTAATTTTCTTCAGTGTTTCTTTTTTTATATGTTAGAATTAATAGGCAAATTATAGCTAAGGTTTTCCTCTCTTAATGTATTCAATTAAATTAGTGGTGTTCAACCCTAAATACACATTAAGAATCACCTGGGGAGCTTTTAAAATGGCCAAGGCCAAGGTTTCACCTGAGATAAATCAAATCAAAATCCCAGGGAGGGGAGTCCCTGACTTGTCAGTGATTTTAGTGCACAACCAGGACTGAGACCTACTAAATGAAGTCACCAAAATTGTTTTCATGGCATTAGATCTTTTTATTATCCTTGCAAGATATGTGGGGCCAACAATAGGTCATCCAGTCTGGGAGCATTATGAAGAGATGGTTTTATGGGGAAGATTAGTGTCAAGGTGGCGCTGAGGGTCAAAGGCCACAGGGGACACTTAGCCATGAGGCTGACTCTGGGGAGATGAATGTTATCCCAGAGCCCTCTTGGATGTAGAAAGAGGGCAGTTCTGAAATCCCACGCCTGCTGTGCCTCGTGGGCATGTAAGAGAAGTTAACATGTCCTCCCTCGGCCAGATCACATAACCCTTTCAAAAACTCTCCCCATCATCATAATTCAACTTCTGAAAAGATAAGTTCCGCTCTCTAGGAAAACTGATCTTCTTCCTCCATCCTTATCCACTGCAGGTTTCCTTTGGCTTCCTCTCCCTCTTTCTTTTCTTCTGCTTCCTCTTCTACTTCTACCATTAGCACCCCTGCTAATGTTTCTGAATGGGACATACAATGAAGGAGGAAAGACGGAGCAGGATCATCTTCACAGTGTGACCAGTAACCAGAAGTCCACTTCTGGTGTAATTCTGGAGGCATTCATAAAGTTATAATTTGTGGAGCACTTAGTGCTCTTAACTTGAGCTTGTCTTTATTTCATCCTTACATGCTAGCTGCTATTCCCTGTGGAGCGACCAGTATTATCCTCACTTTAAAGTGGAAAAATCTGAAGTTTACCAAGTCTACACACCTAGTAATTAACAGAGCCAATGTATACCTAACTTGCTACCTTCTCCACGATCCACAGCACCTAGTTGGAAAGCAATCTCTCTCTGCTCTTCTACAACATTTATTGTTCCTTCCTAAGCATATGTCATTCTCTGCCTCATATTGTGGTAATAGGTGAACCCCCTCCAATAGATCTTTTTACTCTGAAGTTACTGACTATTCCTGTTTATGGCTGTGCCCCATTGTGCCAGCACAATATTTGGTGTGGGCTACGTGCAATCAATAGCAAGTGAAAGCTAAGTGGATTTGTGAGTGAAAGGGTGTATGCTTCAACAACTACTTCATTTAGCAATGTGTGCTCTGAAGAACCCACGAAGCTTTTGAGTAATGTATTTGAGATCTCAAAGATCTTGTTTTAGAACCACAAGCTCAATTCACTAAAGTTATCTAGTGACTTCATAGGCTGGGGCTAGGGTGCCAACCAAGTGGTCGGTGCTGGAATTGGGTTTTAAAGGTTCTAAATTTAGAGATGATATTATACTAGCAGCTGTCCAAAGCAAGAAGAGGGAGCAGGATCAGTCTAGAAGTGGTAAATTGAATTTGTCTCACAGATCTCACCCATGGCATTGGTCATAATTGCTTGAGGAGCTCTGTTGGGAATGATCTAAGACTGCATGTGGCTTAGCAGGAAAAGAGTGTAATGTCTACTGTGGGTCAAGAAAAGGGAGGAAAGATTGCTGCCCTGTCACATAACTGCTATCCTTAAGCTTATTCACATTAATATCTCTTTGTGAAAGTCTTCTTGGCATTTGAGTCATTACCAAATACCAATGCTGAATCCTAAGATTCAGCACATCAGAACTGTGATAGAGAAAGGGAGTAAGGACAGTGAGCCAAGGAAAATCCATAAATGTCAGCACTCTTTAGAATCAGCTGTGGTGTCTGGGTATATCTGATTGGTTTAAAGGTTCAGAAACAGGATAAGAATCACCCAATAAGAATGATAGTTCACACTTGTTCTGCTCCCCACTCTGTCTCTGGTGAATCCTCTCATCTTCTGGCCTACACCCTAGTTCTTGTATGCATAAAAAAATAAAAATAAATCCTTTTTAAAAAAGAATGACAGTTCAGTTACAGTAATAAGTACTGCTGAGCTGGGCAGCATACCACCTCAACCTCTGCACCTGAGATTTACACCTCCCAGAGATCATTTCAGAACTGAGAATTCAACTCTTCGCATGGAGGGAGAAGCAATGTCATATCAAGGATGACATAATGAAATTAGTCCAGTTAACTTAGGTGGGTGGTAAATAGATTAGATCCTGAGGAGAGCTCAGCTGATAGTCATTTAAATTAATTCCAGATGAGAAAATAGAAGTGACAGAAAACAACACAACACTTTTATTGCAACACTGAGTTTGTGTTCACTCTTTTGAGAAACATGTTTTTAAGTAAGTGTAAGTAGAAAAAGTCAGTGACAGAATTAAAATAATTTGCTACCATTTGGTTGGGGATCAAATTAATAGTTTGAACAAACACAAGTTAGCTCATGAAGTGTGCTTCATTTTAGACTTCTGTTCTCAAAGCTAAAAAATTTTAAGACAGTAATTTTGCTTTAGTTGGAATTGCTACTTAAAACATTTCAAAACATGTTCTTCATTTCAAACATATAGTGAAAAATGTATAATTAATTTCATTGCTAAGTCGGAAACCCTTGCATAAATAAGTTATATGTGTAGGGTTATCACTCAGGGTAGAAATACAATTTATGAAATTGTTTGCTGCTCTCTCCTCAATGTGGACACGAGTGAGAGTCCAGATGTTAGCTAGATTCTGCATTGTATGCAATGGAGCAGAAATTCTGCCTTTTTGTGATCCAATTAAATGTTTCCTTTCTCGTGGTTCCGATGATCTTTTTAAAGTGTGTTCTCCTTACTTCCAAACTGTAGACAATATATTGAAAAGTTTCCACATTTTCATGATCTGTAACTGTGCAGTATCTCAGATGACCATGGAAAGGAGCTGGTGTGTGAGCAAAGGGCAGCTGATAAGACAGAAGGGACAAAGGGGGGTGGGGTGGGCTGGGGAGGTGGGGGTGCCGAGGGGAGAAGGGATGAGACACTGAGTGGGACTAGATTCTATACCTCCATCTGTAGTCATACTTTCTAAGCAATTGTTTTAAAATTACCTTTTCTTGCTGTTCTAAAAATGAGGCCTATTTATTGTATTAATAATTTTAACAAAAAGATAGGAAGGCAAAGAGAAACTTCAACCATAAGCCTGTATTTCACTATCGAACCTAAATATATAACTTTCTATCCTTTAAGTATAATGCAAATAGTATGTATAATAATCATGCTGAATATACTTATTTGAAAAAAAAGTTGCTATAGTACAATATGGTTTTTTATATAAAATATACATATCTTACTATGTCAAAATTATTTAATATGTCAGGTTTTTTATGTATGGATATTTTTCCATTGTATTAACATACCATAAATTACTTAACTATGTAATCATAAGCATTCACTTATTCAAATTTTCACTACTATATATTTTATTTTATTATTTATTTTTTATTGTTTTTTATATCTTTTACATTTTGCATTCCCCTTGGGTAGCCCACCACCAATTCACCCGTGATTCATCTCCGTGGTCCCTTGTGTCCTTTTCTACTCCATTTTGTGCCCTTATCCCCCCCCTCCTTTGCTGAGTGTCTCTCTCTTTGATTTCCCTATATTCCTGTTATAAGTGAAACCATTCGATATTTTTCTCTTTCTTTCTGGCTTATTTCGCTAAATATGATCCCCTCTAGTTCCAGCCATGTCGCTGCAAATTGCATATGTTTATCTTTTTTGAATGCGGAATAGTATTCCATTGTATATATGTACCACATCTTCTCGATCCAATCTATTTTGGGACATCTGGGTTGTTTCCATACCTTAGTTATTGTAAACAGTGCTGCAATAAACATATGGGTGCATGTGTCCTTTGGGTAGATTCCCAAAAGTGGTATTGCTGGGTCGTATGGGAGCTCCATTTTTAGCAGTTTGAGGAATCTCCATACAGCTTTCCATAGAGGTTGGACCAGTTTGCATTCCCACCAGCAGTGTAGAAGAGTTCCTTTTTCTCCACATCCTCACCAGCATTTGTTGTTGCCTGTACTTTTAATTTGAGCCATTCTCACAGGCGTAAGGTGGTATCGCACTGTGGTTTTGATTTGCATTTCCCTGACTATGAGTAATGTTGAACATTTTTTCATGTACCTGTTGGCCATTTGCTTTTCTTCTTTGGAGAAGTGTCTTTTAGCTCTTCTGTACTATAAGTTTTATAATCAATGGCCTACCAAAATTTTTGTAAAGATGCATGATTATTTTCTTAGAACACATTTTTAAAAGTGGACTCACTTGTATCAAAGGGTAGGTGACTTTTGAGAATTTTTGAAACATGAACCTTATTACTGTCCAGAAAGGCTGTGCAAATACATGCAATGTGCATTTTCCTACAATCTTCACAAAAACTTAGTATTTTGGTATCTTTCTAAAAAAAGTCTCTGCCAATCTGATAAGGGAAATGAGAATTTTTTCTTAATTTGCATTTTATATGTGTCTTTTTAAAAGGTTTATTTTCATCCCTATTCTTAGTTTTCCAAGTCTGCCTGTCTATACCTAGTCAGGAATAATGTGGCTACAATTGATCTACTTGGTGCTTTCTCCTCCTATTCTCTTGGAAGAGATGATTCTTCCTATAAGGTAAATGATGCCCAAGAGTATACTTCAAGCTGAATGGATAAAGAAAGTAGGTTATTCCTTACAATATCTCTGGTATGGCCATAAAAAGACATTCTCAGATATATTATGGAAAAAACCAGGTGAGATGGTGAAGCACTTTCTGGCAGAGAGGCTTGCCATTTGGTTTTATTGTGAGAGGTTTACTTCCGGTGCTCTGGAAGATAAACCAGGTAATCAACTTGGAGGGCAGATGGCTACCACTACTACCGCTGCCACTGAGAGGTGTGCGCCTGATTAACAATCCTGGCAGCATTGGTTAAAGAGAAACAGTGAAAGCTCTATGCTTATTGGCACAGAGAAAGTCACAGAAGTCCATTCAGTGTCTCCAGGGTCTGCCAATTTCTCTACAAAACTTCAGTGAACCAATAATCTAAGAGAGGTGAGAAAAGAAAAGAAAGGAAAACCACATTTCCAAGGTCCTCACCCGAGAGCCATGCCAGCTGGGAAACACCAACACAGAAGCAAAGCGCAGGGGTCTGACTCAGTCCCAACACTCCTGAGGGCTCCCGCAGACTTGCTGCATTGGCTTCCAAATGGACTGGGATGGAGAATTAGAAATTCTCTGTTTGGACTTTGCTTTACCACATCCTATAGGTGAGGCATTAGACAAGTTATCACTTCCTCTAAGCTTTGACTTTCTTATCTATAAACTAAAATTAACATTTTTTAATAGTGTCTGCTGTGGATTGAGTTGTATCCTCCCCAATTCACAAGTTGAAGCTCCAATCTCCAGTGTGACTATGGTGTTTTTTAAAAGATTTATTTATTTATGCATACAAGAACTGGGGTGTAGGCTAGAGGTGTGGGGGGTGAGAGGATTCATCGGAGACAGAGTTGGGAGCAGAACAGGCAGATCAACTGAAGTACACTGCTGCTGAGGGGCGCAGCGGGCGAGACAGGAGAGGTCTGCTGCGCCATGTGGGAAGCTCCCTGGCCTGGGATCAAACTCTTGCTGCAGTGGCTCTGGATAGCTTCATAGTGCTGAGACTTAACCCCTTGTGCTACCAGGGAGGCCCCCAGTGTGACTATGTTTGAAGACAGGACTTTTAAAGAAATTGGGTTGATTAGTAAAGATGGTAGGATCCTAATCTGATAGGTTTGTCATTCTTATCAGAACATAAAGCCCTCTCTCCCTCCCTCTTTCCCTCACTCCTTACCCCCTTCTCCTCTCCATGTGCAGGCACTGAAAATAGTCCATGTGGGTGCATAGTAATAAAGCAACTAACAGATCTCTGTTAGATCCAGACCTCTGGCTTCCAGCCTCCAGAACTATGAAAAATTAATGCTTACTGTTTAAGTCACCTAGTCTGTTGTCCTTAATGTTTTTTGTTGTGGTAGTCCAAGCTGAGTAAGGTATTATTATCAGGGGAGAAGTCAATGAAATTTAATTATGTAGGAAATACATACCACATATTAAGTATTGAATAGTTAAGTTTACTTTTCCTATTTTCTACCTTCTGTCCTCCCCACACCCTCTCACCCAGGTCTTTGTCCAGCCTGTATCTGAGCTTCCAACAACATAATTTATTCTGGCCTTACCTCTTCTTACTTTTCCCGTGACCTTAATATCATATCCTCATCCTAATTACTAGTCTGAATTTCTGAATGTTCCTTCTTGGCCACTTGGTTTTATGTTCTCAATGCTGAATTGTGTTTGATATTGACTAATGACTTTGTCATAGGTAAGAAAAAGACTTATGCTAACTTCAGACAGTTCCTGGCACACAGTAAACCCTGTAAATGTAGTTATCATCATTATTATTATCCTGCATCCTGACATTAAACTTTTTCATTTATGAAAAAGTTAGCCACACTTGCCTCCAATCAACAGCTGAAACAAGAATGCCCACATCCATTACGGCCCTTTGGTATGTGTGCAAGAGGGGAAGGGAGGAGAGGGGAGAGAAAGAGAAAATTACTTTGTGGATTATAAAATATCAAAAACCAAGGAAAACTTGATACTAGGAACTCAGCAACAGAGCAAGGAAGAACCTGGAAAGAATACAAAGGATAGTCCTTCTCCAGGTCCCAGCTTAGCCCTCCATGTTCCTGGAAGAGAGAGATAAACCCCAGAGATACCTGAAACTCATGAACAGGTGGAGAACTAACCTGGGCCCAGGCCCAATAGCAATGGAAGTCGTAACTACACCCTGAGGCTGGACAGACTGTTTGGAAACTCCTTGCCAAGTATTATAAAGAAGTCCTAGTTGAGATTTAGGATTGGGTCTTAGCTTCTGTGTCTTTTTATATCTCCACTCAGACCTATCAAGTTTCCAAACAGAAGAGCAGGCAGTTCTAATGGATAAGAAGTGAGTGATTTGGTGGGAGGTGGCAGAGATGTTGTCATTGAGAGGCTTTGCAATGTTTTGAAGCTAAGGAATACAGAGACAGGATGTAGATCCAAGAGCAGATCCCCAACAAGAACATCCTGGATGGCCCAGCTAGAGATGGAAATGGAAGTGGGGAGGTAGCAAAGGAGATAAAAAACCCACAAAAAGTGCAACTCAGGAAGTTCAAGGTTGAAAGTCATGTAGGCTGAGCACCCACTGGGACCTTTCTTCTCTGTAGTATTCAGTGTGTATCATCAGGGTAGTGGGACTGAGGCTGAGACTCAGAAAATAGGAGTTATCTGTGGGAGACCATATAGCAGAGTATATTTCAGGGCAGCCTAGACAGAGAGGGGCCCGCCAAACCAGCCTAAGTTCATATCTCAGTGCTGCCACTTACTAACTGTGATATCTTGGGCAAATTACTGAACTTCTGTGATATGATTTATTTGTATTCAAAAAGGGGTTAAAATAGTATAACCTATCGGGGTAGTTTGTACATATTAAATAAGATGTTAACGGTAAAGTATTTAAGGTACCTCTAGATTTAGAGCAAGTACTTGATATTTGTCATCATCACCATCATCAGCAGCAGCAGCATTGTTATTTAGTGACTCTCTCTCTATATATTGCTCTAGGTCTTAGCAGGGAAGAATAGTTAATTTAAAAATAGGATTTAGAATCTTGTCCTTATTTAGGAAGTCAGCCGTGCCATCTGGGTCTCTCTTTTTAAATATGTACCAATGTGCCATTTTGATATAGCTTTCAAAATAATAAATACCAATTGTTGAATATCTGCTTTCTACTAGGTACTAGTTAGCACATTTAATCTTCCTAACGTGAAGTTTCAAAAACACTATTAACATCTCTCCTAGAGTAAGGGTCAGGGAGCTACAAATCACAGCCAAATGCAGCCCACCACTATTTTATAGTTTTATTAGAACGTAGCCACACCACTCATTTACAGATTGTCTATGGCTGTCTAAACAGTGCTCCAGTGGCACAATGATTAGTTGAGACAGAAGTTATATGACCCCTCCAAAGCAAAAATCATTCACTATCTGACACTTTATAGAGATGGCAACATTGAGACTCAGAAATAAAGAACAGGGCTGGGATCAAGTAGCCTAGCTTCAGAGAAAAGAGTGAACCCAAGTTAGTCTGACTTCAAGCACAGGATCACTAATACACAGCCTCAAAAGTTATTGGTCTTAATATAAAGGCCAAGAGGAAGTCTCCAGAGGCTTGACGAACAAGCAGATGGAGCTATCAACATCAATTAGTTGCCTGAATACCAAACATCAGGTCCATGAGTCAACAGCATTTCCCGCCATGGCCACCCACTGGGTAGGCTGGCTGTCCTCAATCATCTCGTTAAATGCCAGGCAACATGGAGTGAGCTCAAAGCTCACATACTTCCAATTATACCCAAGATATTACTCTAGCAGCACATGTCATTCTTTTTCTGTTCATCAAACAAGAAAATTCCTATAAGTGCTCCTTTCTCAACAACAAGCAAAGTTCCTGGTGTAGGGCTGGTTAGCAGCATTTTTCACTGTTAAGTGTATATGCTTGTAGTGGACAAGAAGGAGGGAGGAATAAAGAGGGAGGTCAGTTGGGCCCCAAAGCTGTTAATCCCATCTGATTAGTTTTAGAAGATTCTCCAGGATGATGGCTCAGTTTGAAGCTGGAGCTAAGAAGGCAGCAGGCTATATTGGAAGGAGACTTGAATTGTGAATACTACCCTGCCCACTTTTAAAATCAGGTTCCTTTTGCTATTTAATTGTATGAGTTCTTTGTCTGTTTTGGATATTAACCAGATACAAGAGTTCTTTGTCTGTTTTGGATATTAACCAGATACAAGATTTGCAAATATTTTCTCCCATTATTTAGTAGCTTTTCATTTAAAAAAAAAAAAAAAGAATCGTGGATTCAAATTGTGCCTCTTAAACTTCGGTGTGACTAAAGGTCACCTGGTGAGTATGCTAAACCAGATTCCCAGGTTCCATCCCAAGAGATGCTTTTCCTTTAAAGATTTATTTTATTTATTTATGCATAGAAGAACTGGGGTGTAGGCCAGAGGTGAGGGCAGTGAGAGTATTCACCAGAGACAGAGCATTGAGCAGAACAGGCACATCTGCTGAAACACAATGCTGAGGGGAGCAGTGGGCGAGACAGGCGATGTCTGCTGCACCATGTGGGTCAGCTCCCCGGCCGGGGATCAAACTCAGGCTGTAGTGGTTATAGCTCGATAGTGCTGAGATTTTAACCCCTGCCCCCCTAGGGAGGACCGAGATGCTGACTTTATAAAGAGGGCCCAAGAAGTCACATTTCTGTCAAGTTCCCAGGTGATGCTGCACCACACTTTACAGAGCACTGGGCCACAAGCACCGGCCCCAGCCAGGGAAATAATATCTACTGCTGAAGCAAGTCACTATAACTTCCTGGGCTCCACCTTCCTCATTTGAAAAATGGAATTATCAATCTAATAATCAGTGGAAGAGGGAACTGTAATGCAGACTTTGTTTCAATATTTACTAACAATAAAATTTAGGATTTCCTGAGCAACTATCCAGTTCTCTGCCAAGTCCTTTGCTAGCCATTTTATACCGCATATTCTCTCTGCTCTTCATAACGATCTTTCAAGGGTGATATGATCACTGTTTAACAGACAAGGACTCTGAGGTTCCAGAGAGGCCTCTGTGCAAGAGTCAGAGCTAGGAAAAGAATTGCAATTCCAGCCCAGATTTGCATGTCACCAGAGCATGCTTTTATCCCCCCTAAATAGGCGTAGTGAACCTTCTTACCCTACCAGAAATTACTTAGTGGTAGCTCATATCCAGGATGCAAAAGGCTGGGGCTCTTGTCTACAGGTAGCAGCCATAGTCTCCAGCTATCAGAGCCTCCCCTCTTGGCCTCTGTTGATGATGCTATTTGACTGAGTGCTTGAGACCAGTGATTACCCACTCTTGAGAGCAATCATTCCATCCTTCAGCCTTCAATGACCTGCAGCAGGGGTGCCTGGGGCTGAGAGAGCTTGCAGCCAAGAGTGAAAAAAAAAACTTTCAAAACCCAGGGAGCTCAAATGAACACTTCTTGAGAAAATATATTTCAAAATTAAACGTTTAATGCTAGGTTTTCATTTCGTAACAGCAATGGGCTGTGGAAACAAGTGCCAAAGAGCAGGAGGAGACTTGCAGCGACCCTCGCCAATAACAGAAAATTATTTGTTGCTTCCCAAAGTGGTATTTGAGCCCAGCGGGCTGCACTTAAGATGTGACTGGATAATGGCTGTGTGACACACCCCTCTAATGGAGCTGTCACACAGGCCCCACAGAGCAGCGTGAGCTGCAGTTCAAAGAAGCTTTTGCACAGCCAGGCTTTTGCATGTGCTCTTCTGGGCCAGGATGGAAGGAGATCCACCTGGCTGTGTCAGCAACATAGGGGATGGCATGCTTAGGTCCTCAGAAGAACTACCCCTGTCATTTGATGTGTGGGAGAGGAGAATAAAATTCAACTAGAAGCACCAAAGAGATAGAAACGAGTTCCCTTGTGGGGACACTAGGTGTGCTCCCAATAATTGGGACAACTGGGAAGCAGTCCCATGAGAAATCCCCGTGCTGCCTTTTGTGTTTTTGGCATACCTCTCCATGAAGTCCCTGCCAGAGAGACAGGCATTTCACAGAAGGGGAAAAAAAGGTATATTCATTTCCTACTGGGTTACAACAAATTATCATGAATCCAATGGCTTAAATCAGTGTACATTTATTATTTTATAGTCCTGGAGGTCAAAAATGTAAAACAAGTTCCTAAAATCAAGGTGCCGACAGAGCAATGTTTTTTAGAGCAATTTTTCACTTGCATATGCATTATGGAGCCTAATTCTATCCTCTGAAGCTCAAAGGGGTGTTAGCCTTACGTGGCATTTGGATTACAATTGTATCAGTAATGTGGAATTCCCTCTCCAGAACTGCCTGTTCACTAGGGCATCTCTTGATCACTCATTTTCAAGAATATGGACATTATGAAAACATTCTAATGCTAGCAGAAGAGATCTTATATAGCTCTTCTCTAGTCTTCCTGTCTAAACTTTGCCTCCCCAAGCAGGCAAGTCCTTCCTTCTTCAGATGTTGGGACCCCTAACAGAGGTCTTTAGTCTCATCAAAGAGACAAAGCGTCAAAAATCTCTTCAGGGACCAATATCTGTGACACAGGAAATGATGGGTGTGCACAATGGCTCCAGTGTCTATTCCTTCTTTCTGAAATTTTTGAAAAGAGAAAAGCTTACTACCAAGAAAGCCCATCCAAAGTCTCTGTATCACCTTCAAACTAGGGTTATTCCAGCTTACAACTTAGAATTCTAAAACCTTAAAACAAGAATGAAGAGGTGATGCAAAGATACACGATTGTAAAGTTTGCCACTGATTGCAATTCTCTGACCCATCCTGCTCTAGGGGATTAAGACCCAGGCTTACTCTGTTAAAACCAAAAGGCTACACTGAGTGGAGTGCTGGAGACAACTTGTATTGCTTGCAAGAGCTGTTGCTAAATTTCCAGCCATTTAAGAGCTGATTGTTAAACATAGTGATTATTAAAATTTTTATTATATGAATTTAAAATTAAGTAATGTAAACAAAGTCAGTAAATTCTCAAAATTCACCACTCCTAATGATTTTACTGTTTTAAAATCATATATGCTCTTGAGGTGATTTGCAGCTCAACATTGTAGCTGAAGGTGGAAATACTATATAACGCATGTACTACTACACATTCCTTCCCACGCCTGCATCCCGGGGCACATGCTGGTAGCTTAAAATCAGACCTAGTAAAGATATTTAAAACATGGAAATTGGCAAACACTACAATGCAGGGCTTGATTTTTGTATTGCTGACTCTAAGCTTAAGAATAAGATGTAGAACATGCTAATAATGCAAGTTACACTTTAAAAGTATGTCAGGTTTATAACTGTTTGAGGAAATAATCTTGCAGTACTGTAAACCTTTTATCCAATTTAGCCCAAAAGCCCTACACATCAGTGACAAATGAATAAACCTCCAAAATATATCTTCATTTTTCACTTTCATCTCATTAGTTAATGTAAATGAAAATGCCAAGCAACATTCATGTCGGAACTACACTCATTCATCAATTGCAACAATAGACTGGGTAAGGATGAAAGAGTTCAGCACAAATCAGCAAAAACATTTTGTGAGAATCAGTGGACTACATGGCATGCATGAAAAGAGTACTGTATGTTCTGTTATTAGTAGTACACATACTTTATGTCAGTAAAAGTCTTGATAAACTTGTAAATATGTATATACCTATATCTATGTATTCACATATACTTTAATAGAGCTGGTAATTAGATATTTAGTACCCTATCACTGGTTGCATTTTTCAGAAAGAAAACCTGCCCACTAAAACTAGCTATAGAAGAGAAGGGGAATAATCCAAGGTTATATCTTTGGTCTGCAATAGAGGCTTATAAAGGTGGCTCTAAAGATGGGACACGAGATTACAAGCAAACAGAATGGAAACTATATTAGAAGTACTATAAAACCTTCTGTGTGCAAAGCAGGCAGAGTCCAAGACTACAAAAGAACCACTTCGAATAAAATCTCAGGGTCCAACTAAGACAGCTCCTGAGAAGGTCACCTTTAATAGAAAAGAAAGTCAGTGGGAACTATACAAGACTCCTCCGTATGTAGTCTCTAAGACATCATTAAGCACTTTGGAGTTGGTTACTTTGATAAGCTTTGCCCCTTTAAGTTATCTGATTTTCCTTGCTCTTCTGTTCTACAGAATATTTATGGACTATGTCTTATAAGGGCCAGGGTATCTGTCGTATTCATCCTGTAAGCCCTAGCACCTGACATAGTTAAAATATATGGCGTATTAATAAATATTATTTTAAATAACTAGTAGATAAAACAAAATGGAGACATGATTCTTTTTATAATTTCTGGAATTTTGTAAAGACATCACGAAAGCAAGTATATATGCACTTACACTCATGAGCATACAAAGCGAAACAAGCAAATTTCAGAAAAAGTAGACCTTACAAAGTACAAGTTTATGTTCTTGTATTAGGTAACAAGAATGCCTGCCAGACACAAAGTCTCTCTGTTGTGTTTTCATAGCTGTCTGAGCTTTAACCATGTGTTGGGAGGGGCTGTATTTTCTGTCTCCTTCCTATAAGCTAATCTGATTCTTAGACTTTTACAAATCAAAGGCAAATCAAAACCCAAACTCTTTTCTGTTCTAAGATATCCAAGGCCCCTTGTGGCCTCCCCCGAATTTGCAGTTCATTCGTTAAGTAGTAATGATAACAAATTGATCTCTTTCTTCAGGTTACCAATTTACTTAACTATGCATGTTTTATTTTTGTTGTGGTTTTGCCCTTGTTCCTAGGGATAGGGGAGAGAATAAATGCCAGGTGGTGACCATGAGCATTCAGGACCTTAACAAGCCAGAGAACGCAAGAGATGTTCCTAGGCATCCCAAGCATCAAAAGCAGAGAATTCGGATGTTTGCAAATGTGGAACATGAAAAAGTTGGAGACAAAGTGCAAGAGGCTCTATAAATAAGTAGAACTGAAAGGGTGCAGAATAGAGGCAGAAGAAAATCAAGAAAGTCAGCATAACTGCCAGGACTGACGTCACGGACTCACCCAATTTTCATTTTATTACTGATTCTGATTTCTGATTCTGTGATGCTTGATAGGTGGTCTAATTTAAAGGCACAGAGTATAGTGGGCACAGATTCCCCCGACCCTCTCTGTGAGTAATCTTTAGATTTACAATTTAGTGACATAAACAGAACTTGAATTAAAATATACACACTGAATGTTTTACCAAGGCAAGAGGAAGGTAAATTCTTCATAGGATACCTCCTTAGGTTCCACAGTTAAATTAATGACTACAGGTTCTAGTTTCTTTCAGAAGTCCTATTCTTTGCTTATCTAAAGATTTAAGATCAGAGAATTAGGTCTAAAGTAATAAAACGTGGGCTAAAGAGAATTAAATCATGACAATAAATGGGTAAAAGAAAAAAATCATCGAAAAAATAATTTTAAATCAAGAGATGGTATACAGCCATTACTGACCACCACCATCCAAGAGGCAGGTCTTAATGGAGTCAACTGGCAGGGGATATAGTCCAAAATGGAAAATAAAATCAAAGGCTGACAGCAGTTTGAGAATTATCCTCAACAAATTCCATTTAAAAATTTGAAAACCTTAAAAATAATAATGATAAATGTTGAAGTGGAGTTCAAGGATAATGGGTTCATTGAAGTCACCATTGAAAACTATGGAGAGACTGAGTTAGTGGGAATGGTCTCAAGACTAACTTTCCAAAGTGAGTAAAAATGGGATGGATATTCTTGTAATGTAGAATGGCCCATCTTAAAGTTCTTTAAGCAGAAAATGTAAAATGTTTGCATGGATGCTATAGAAGTTATTCTTATATTGGAACAGCTGGGAACTGAAGGGTAATCTATTATCTTTATGGTGAAATGCAGATGCCATTCCAGGTAATTCCTGTTTGTTTTAAGTATAATCATGGCAATGAGGTAAAGAAAAATAATGTCGGACATTCAAGGATAGAAATTTCAACATGGTCTTGCCTAAAGAAACTGGAACACAAGTTTATTCTCTATTTATGAAACTCTAGGGACCTTGCCAGCACAAGGGTGGGGACTTGCGTCTTGGGTACTCTGTCACAATGTGTCTTAAATCTTAGCTGCCTTCTCTGCCCCTTTCTCTTTCTGTCTCTTGTTTCTCTCCTTGGTCCTCCTGACTTCCTTTTCAAACCCAGTATGTTTTTTTCCAGAACTTCTGCTTCTTCATTGCTTTCACATCCTCATATCTTTCCTCACTAATGTCTGGCATGGCCCTCCTCTATACTTCACTGTTCTTTTGTGATTTATTCTATAGTACAAAAAAAATGCAGTACAGAAAGGGAATCGATCATCAAATAAAAATGATGATTTGTTGGAGCTTTTAACACTAAGCTATACCATAGTCCACCAGTTAGCTTAAGATTTACCTCCATTTGGGACAGATCCAGACATCTGATCCCAGAAATTGTGTCCAGAGTAGAATGGGGTCATTTGGCAGAGAACACAGTAGCCCAGAGTTAGCTACTCACCATGTTCTGTAGGCAGTCTGATGCCTCTTAGCAAAGAAAGGTGGGCATCCTGATTAAACCATTTAGAACAGTGAGCGAGAATAAAGTGGAACAAATAAGTTTCTTAGGTCTGTCTCAATTCTAACTCTTAAAATTCTGACACCTGGGAGTCAGTATGCAAGGAAGATGAACACAAACACTCCACGTCCAAACTCTGGAAAGCAAACTCAGACAGTATCAAATAAGAATTCTGGTGGTCCTGTTGAGGCGCCACTATTGCCTTACCCACCATCTGGTCATTTTGACAGCAACTAAACGCTAAGAATGTGCGTGTTTGAATGAATGCTAGAAAGCAATCTTTTTATTCCAAGGATGAAAATAAAAAGGCAGTAATCAGACTGAGCAGCCGGATATTTTTGTCTGGGTAATATCTCAGACAGTGTGAAGAGGGGGACAATGGGCTGGGTATGGCACATTCTCTCATGCTGAGACCGCAAGCCAGGAATATTTTTCCTAGAAAGCAACCCAGTGGGGAGCCTCTGTGAGAGAGTGAAATATAAATTATTCATTTTCTGTTCTTTGTCTACTACCCCCAGTAAGCCTGGTTCTGCAGAGATAATCAGAGTATAGCAGAGGGTATCAGGATAGGGCTCCTGCTTTAAGCTCAGCTAAAGATCATTGTTTCCCAATGAGGTGTATGCCACAAGGATTGCAGGCACCTGAATGAGAGCCGCAGAAAGGACTGGTTTGACTGACAAGCTGACCTACAAATTCATCATGGTGTGGTCATTTACTGATTGAGCAAGTCCCTGGTTTGGGGAAAAGTTTTAAGTACCAAAAAATCTCAGCTCGAGAACTTCAACCCAAAGAAAAAGCATTTTGCAGAGCATAACACTAGAGTAATGAAGAAAAACTGCTCGTTATTCCAGTTTTCGCTTCTGCAGTTTGGAAGTAGGGCTGGGCTTCTTGGATCGAGTAAGATTCATGGACAACTTATGGAGGAAAATCTCAAATCAATCCAGTAATTACCCTGAATATTAAAAATGAAAAAGAAGCGACTTTTTTCACACCTCCAGATCAGTGGAAAGTATCATGCAAATTTCACTTGATCATTCAGTTTTAGTCATGGCAATTCGAAAGCTCCCCCCTGCTTGGGGAGTCTCAGGATGTTGCTGCCATCCCTTAAGTAATCTTGACTCTTTCTAACAGGTTTGTTCTCCATCTACATCTTCCAGGACCCTGGTTCAAATAAAGTCTTGCCCAGAATTCAGACGCTAGCTGATCTGTAGACTTTCTGCTAACCCAACTCCAGCTCAAGCAATCACCTTTTGGCTATCAAAAAAATCTGGTTAAATAAGGTAGAGAGAGGGGATGAAAGACCTCAGCTTCTTTGTCATCTGTCTATCCAGCTAGCATGTGGACTCGACAGCCTCCACGAGGTAAACATGAGACACTCATTCTCAGACTCAGGGGTAGGGGGGGGGGGTCAAAGATCAAATATCGCTAACATTGCACAGGAGTTGAAGATTGTATTGATTAAAACAAAACATTTACTCTCATTTGACATGTTTATGTCGATTTTATCCTTAATGCCTGATCAATCCCATAGACATAGAATTTTGCGTCAATAGCATTTTCAAACCAAGTATGGATTTTTATCACCAAAAATGTGTTGCTTGCCTTGACTTTTGCATCATCTGCTCTTCTCAGTGCAGGTACCTTGCTCAGCTGCATCATCTTTGATGCCCACAGACTATGCCAGGTGTCTTGCTGTACTTTCATCTCTTAGAAACCTGCCATCCACTATAAGATTGTCAGGCTATGAATATTCTCCCAGAAAAAGATGGATTTTGCTTGTTAGGTCACCTTCAGCTATCTTTAGGAGCTTACTTTTTTATATACATGCATGTGCCCAGATTCATGAATATTTATTTCTATAATGTTTTGAAAGAGCTTGCTCAGATTTTCAATTGTGGGCTTGGTGATTTGTTTTATGAAGTTCTTTGCAACATCTAGTTCTCTTGCTGTTTTCTCTAGAAGTTTTTCTAACTGATCATTTTAGGGGAAAATAAGATTATTTAACAATTGTTCAAAAACTAACAAATTCATTCTTTGAAATAAACCAAAAAATAGTTGAATCCTACTTACTCTGCTTTGTAAAGGAACATTATAAATATGTCTTGTAAACTGATAAATGAGACAAAATTTCTTTCATTATTTCTTAAAGAAAGGAGAATTAGAAATCTTAACTGAGTGTATACTCAGCACAAGGAGGGGAGACAGAATGAGAAAAATGAAAATCAATATTCACAAATTTCCCCCTGCTAGATTAGCACACAAAAATTATGTCAGTGTATTCATTAAAAAATTAAATATATATATTCCCATGTGTGTAAGTGTGTAGACACACATATATGTATGCATATGTGAAGATATATGCCAGTATCTGTCCTGGTGTTCACTGCCACTGAGGACAGTTAACAAAACATGTGACATGTTAGAAGGTATCCAGAGTCTTCCAGAGAAGCAGCAGGGAGGAACTGAGGATCAAGTGTCAATTCTGCCTGGGGTGAGGAAATGGGAAAAGGACTTGGTGTGGTATTAAAACCTCAGAGAAGCTGAATCTGAAACTAAAATATTAGTTTCCACTAAGCCTAAACAGAAGGCAAACAGTACACATCCTTTCCAGTTTAAATCTCAGAACATCTTTGTCAGCTTGCCTGTCACTCTTATCCACTTACACCTACACATTTACTCAAAACTTATAACTTGCCCTGCTCTGTGAGCTACCAAGTAAGCAGATCAACAGCTGGCCCTCTTGAAGCTCCAAGTCTAGAGGAAAAAAATAGACATTTAAATTTAAAAATTTTCTGGGCCTCCCCGATGGTGCAGCGGTTAAGTGCTGCGCTGTGCAGCTGCCTCGCCCACTGCTCTCCTAAACAGTGTATTTCTGTGGCGTGGCAGACCTCTCCTGCTTCTCCTACAGCCCCCCTCAGCAGTGTATTTCCATTGATCTGTCTGTTCTGCTCCCCTCTCTGTCTCTGGTGAAACCTCTCGCTGCCCCACACCTCTGGCCTGTACCCCAGCTTGTATGCATAAATAAATAAATCTTAAAAAAAATTCATTTCCCACTGAATGCTCAGTCTCCTTCTCTAACGTCCACGTTCACCACAACTTCACACGGATTTCATGTTTATTTTTTCGCTTCAAACTTGAGGAGGAGCTACTTTACTTTGTTGGCACATACCATGATTTTTGTTACTTCTTTCTCTGCAATACTTTCTTTGCTTTTAAAGCCTCAGAGCAGAACCAATATCTCCTTGAGCGTCTTCCCCTAGTTAATCTCCTAAGGGCTTTTAACCTTGCAATATCATGAATATGATTATTACTATTACTATTAGAAGCAACATCAGCATAATTAAAGGCATGATATAGACAGATGTCAAGAACTTGAGGATAGAGGCCTGTGGAGCTCAAAGGGCAGGAATGAGAAGATTTGGGAATAGTACAGTACTTTTAATATTTGGAGCATCCTACAATATTATAATCCCTGCTGTCACTGGAGATGTGAGAAGTTAAACTCTCTCCAGAGAAGAGGGCAGTGGTGTAATAACATATCATCTAGTTTCCATACATTCTATGCCATGGACTACTCCGCCTATGACTAAGATTTGAGCAAGGCAGAGACATTAAATCATGTCCATTCTTAGGAGACAAAGGGCTCCTTGTATGGGCAATGTTGGCTTAAAGACTCCTTGACTGCCTTGCCAAATATTTCTTAGGACTACACTGCCATCTAAGATGTGGTCTCTACTTTCTGATCACCTCTCGCTTTCATCCACAGTCAGACCTGCATCATGTTCTGATAATTTAACCAGCCTTCCCAACTCCTTACTTTTTCTCCCAATAAAATTCTTGCTCGTTTGTTTCTGCTTCTCAGATGACCTGAGGTAACACAAGTACAGGACCAGTAGGAGCTAAAATAACTCCAGAACAGTTAACCAAATTTGTTTGCTCATTCTGAAGAGATGAACTACATAAAATGAGTGATCCATGCTGGAAACACGGGATTCACTTTCTATTAGAGAGCCAATGAATTACTGGCCCGGAGTGATTGAGTTCTAGTCCATAGACATTCAGAATGTTCCATATGTATAAATTTTTCTTTCATGGAAGCATAGAAAGACTCCTGTGTCAAAGTCTATTCTTAATGCTAAAGCCATAGAAGGGGAAAATAAAGGGAGCGAGAGAAATAAAGAAAGAAAAAAAAGAAATATTAACTTTAACAAGGTAGACATAATGTTGTCCAGGTAGCAGAGATTTAATTTCCATTGTTAACATTGGGTGATCTGCTCAGAATCCAGTGACCCAATAATTGGTTTCTGACCCATACATTTTTAACAACAGCAAGTGTCCCAGACACACTTTTCATTTTTCCAGGCCAAGTTCCTGCTGCCACTATTAGGGTGGAGGCTGCCTGTTTGAGCAGTTATTCCCTGAGCAGTAATGGTGAACATAAACTAAATCAAGCCCCAGCACACCAGCTAAGGCCTCAACATTCTTCTAGGCTTCCCACACACTATTACCAGTGAAGTCACTACTTTTATTTATAGTGTATTACAATTTTTTTTTAAGTAGATGGAAATATGCACTACTATGTCACCATTCCACCTTGGTTACAACTAGTAGGAGTGGAGGACAGCTTTTCCAAGTTCAGCCAATATGGAGGCCAAATGGGAGGGAATAAAAAGAGCTTATTTATGAGTTGAGCCCATGAGGATGAGAGTGACAACCTTACTAATCATATTTTCTCACTCAGTACTTTGAATTTAAGAGAAAGAGAGAAATCCCCCGGGAAAGTAAAGAGAAGCAGCATACTCAAGAAAAGAGGGGTCATGAATCAGATTGCGAGGAGGCAGAGACAACACCACTGTTAGAACTGTACTAATACCCAAAGACATCTTATTTATCAAACTACTTTTTCATGAAGCCTGGTTGTATGATAATTCCCATATTGCCCTGAGGCCTTGGCATGGTCAATTAATTTTTCTTACACAGTACACTTAATCTTATACTTATGGATTCTGAGTGAGACTCTGCTCCTTGGGGGAAAAATAATGTTAAGCAGACTGCAATTATCTAGGGAGGGAAAACTATTAAAAATACTGACTGCAGTACTCTATCCTGAAGACTAATATTCAGAAAGAGGTCTGGGGTGAGGACCTAGCATATACTTTTGTTTACAGGCTTCCAGATAATAAGATACTAGTAGATCTAAAAACTACTGACCCAATACAATGTTAGTCAACTTGCATTCCAGAAATTAAAAAAAAAAATCATCAGAAAGCTATCCATTACTTAGACATGGAAGGCTGCATATCTCCCTTAGGTGTTAGAAAGGTGATATTATCACACAAATAAAAATATAAGGGTACTTATGGAGGTAGTTGTGTAAAATATTCAAGGGGGGACTGTCAGGAACGTGAAGATATATCTTCATCATTCAAGTGTGCAAACTATAGGTCAATCTGAAAATCTGAGGCTCAGAATCAAAATCATGTACTCTGATATCAGAAAGATGTATGTTCAAATTCCAATTCTGCTCTCCATATATAAGATGTGTGACTCTGAGAAATTTTCTTAAACCCTCTTGGCTTCAGTTTCCTCATCTAAAATAAGAATATTCCTAGTGAATTAAATACCTAGGAATTAATCAAGGAGCTGAAGGTTTTACAGAACAAAAACTATAAAACATTATCAAAAGATATAGAACAAGACATAAAGAGAAAGAAAGATATTCTATGTTCATGTGTGGGGAGAATTAACAATCAAGATGACTATTTTACCGGAAGTGATATATAGATAAAATTAATCCTCATTAAAATCCCAGTAATATTTTTAAGCAAATAGAACAAAGCACATTAAACTTTATATGGAACTATAGAAGACCCCAAATAACTACAGCAATTTTGAGAAAAAACACCACCAATAACAACAAGATAAATGGAGACATCATATTACCTGACTTTAAACTATATTATAAAGCAACAGTAATTAAAACAATATAGCCTTGGAGTAAAATTAGACACACTGATCAATGGAACCAAATCAAAATTAAATAAATCAATCAGTGCAGATATCAATACCTAATTTATGACAATGGAGCAAAAGTCATACAATGTAGAAAGGAGAGTCTCTTTAACAATTGGTACTGGGGAAACTGAACTGTCATGTGTAAAAAAAAGTTGAATCACTACAATGCTATACACAAGAATAGATTTAAAGTGAATTAAAAACTTAGATAAAGGCCCAAAGCTATAAAAAACATTAAAGAAACCATAGGCAATACCTTTCAAGACATCAATAATAGAGCTAAATCTGGGGACTTGACCCCTACTACAAGGGAAATAAAAACAAAAAAAAAAATAATTAGGATTACCTCAAATTAAAAAGTTTTACACAGTGAGAGAAAATATCAGCAGATTAAAAAGACATCCTATTAAACAAGAGAAGATATTCAAACATCTCATAACTCTCAAGGGATTAATATCCACGATATACAGAGAACTCATCCAAATAACAAAAAAATCAAGCAACCCATTACAAAATTGTGAAGCAGAACTGAACAGACAATTTTCCGAAGAAGATCTACAGATGGGTCAACAGATATATGAAAAAATGCTCAACATCACTTTTAATAAAGGAAATGCATATTAAAATCACAATGAGATATTATTTCATTCTTGTGATAATGGCATACATTAACGACTTGGATGTGGTGAAATATAATCCCTTATACATTATTGGTGGAATATAAAGTGGTGTAGTCATTTTGGAAAGTGGTCTGGACCTATCTGAAAAATCTAAAAATGGATATATTATATGACCCTGTATCCCCAGTCTTGGGTATCTATCTGAAAAACATAAAATCATCAACTCAAATAATGCTATGCTCCACAATGGTTATTGTGACTTTATTTGTAATAGTTAAGATACAGAAGCACCCCAAGTGCCCATTGATAAGGATTGGATAAAGATGTTACTCATACACACGGAATACTATTGCATAGTCACACTAATGGAAGACAACCTAATAAAAAAAAGTTAAAAAACAAAAAGTAAAAGAAAGAATGGAAGGAAGGGATGGAGGGAGTGACCAAGACTCATGATCTGCTCATATCATTTTATTACTAACCATAAAAGGAAGGCTATTACAAAGCTTCAGATTATTTTCAGGTCTCTGCAATGATATTTCTATAATCCTCAGTTTTTTCCTTATCCGTGAATAGGGAGTCAAGAGAACTAGTGCTTACTGAACATTTACTAACTGTCAGGTCCTATTGTTAGGCACTGTTATGGTACCCATGTTAAAAAAAATAGTAATCATACCTTCCTCCTATAGTTGTTTTGAAAATTAAATGGAAAAATCCATTTAGAGCATTTACAACAGTATCTAGCACATAGTAATCGTTCATTAAATGTTTTGTTGCTGCTTTGCTGCTGTTACTCCTCGTGCACCTGCTGGCATTTAAAATGTGAAGCAAGTATTTCTTGAATTCATGATCTTTGTGCATTCAGCCCTTGCTCCCTCCTCCTTCAGTTCAGTTCAGATATGCTTTCTTCTTGTTCTTATCCCTGTTGGGCATGATATTTGCCTCTGATGTTTCTGTCTTTTGAATTCCCTCTTGGAATTAGCTCCCCAATTAATTTCCTGAGCCTCATAATACCTCATGAAGAATTCCTCAACCAGCATGTCCCTGGAAATCCCACACCACGGTGATCCATTTGAGTCCTTGTATGATGGAGATTCTTAAGTCAGCTAAAGTACAGCTTTATTAGCATATTTATGATCACTTTAATAAATACTTTAAAAGCAATGAAGCCTCCCAAATTGGGCCTCCTTGGTGGCGCAGCGGTTAAGCGCTGCGCTGTGGAGCTGTCCGCAGCGGCAACACAAGTTGGACTCGGGCCAGGGAGATTCCCACATGGCACAGCAGACCTCTCCTCAGCAGTGTATTTCTGTTGATCCGCCTGTTCTGCTCCCTGCTCTCACTCTGGTGAACCTTCTCGCTGCCCCACGCCTCTGGTCTGTACCCTAGCTTGTACACATAAATAAATAAATCTTTAAAAAAAAAAAGCAATGAAGCTCCCAAAATGGTATTTATTAATAGTGAGGTCCTAGGCATGCCTGGACTCTAGGTTCAAATAATGGTGTAAATAATAAAACAAATAATAAAACAAAGCATATAACAATTCCATTATCAAGTTATAACCCCCACCTCCATGTGTTAACTATGAGGACCATTTCTTTTATTCATTGTTTCAATATAAATTGCTTTACTTTTCCTGAAGAATCTGTGCTTCAAAAAAAGCCACATTTTCTCAAAGTTTCTATTGCGTACCTTTGACCAGCAGGAATCTCAGCTGGACGTTCAGTCTTTTTCAACATCTTAGTCTTTTTCACTGGATTTGATCTGCCTCTCCTGAGCTCAACTTTGCGTCATTCAGAAAAATCATTCAAATAGCTTTCACCTCAAAGTGGTTCATTGAGAGGTTTGTTTTTTTTTCCCCCCACAGAGAATGAGGTCTGTTCTGATTAGCATAGAATCCAGCCAGTTCTTTTTCTATGATCAAGGACATTTTTTTCCCCACCTGTACAGGGAGGTTTATAATCTACAGGCAGGAAACATTTTCTCTAAAAGCAACAATGTTAAAGTCTACAGGGGTGGAGGTTATAGAGAAATATCTAACACTTCCTCAGAGAAGTTTATATTGTACCCAGACCTTGATTCAGAATGTGTTCTGTACTGTTCTAAGGATGACAAAAGCATTAGCAGAAGAGCAACTTTGCATGATGGGAGAGCTGGGACATAATACTCAGTGAAGAGAAGGCTACAAATGGAAGCTTGCAAGTCACAGAAGTTCTTTCAATCACTTGTGTTCAACCTGGTTTTGCGACTCAGACTAATGATCATTTATTCTAGAGTCAGACCACAAAAGAGAAATGGACTTTTCCTGAGCACAAAAATTAAAAAGAAATTTTTTTTTTTTTGGTAGCAGCTGGTCTTTAAGTATGTCCTATAATGAATCACACATTCTACTATTCATGCCCTTGTGAGATGCTCACCTCTTGAATCTGGGGATTATGATTTTCTTGAAACTACTAAGACATAGCACACCGCTATGTCTTCTGAAACTGGATCAGAAATCACCTTGCAGTTTTTGTTTTGGCCTCTAATGCCAGTCTGGGGGAACAAGTCTTACTTGTGAGCAAAGGAATCCTCATGCCTACCTGGGTCTTCTGATGATATCTACCTACACCATGTTAGAGGAACCAAGCAGGAACTACCTGCTGACATCATTCAACCCACAGAAACATGAGTGATAATAATAATTTGCTTTAAGCCATTAAGATTGAGGCAAGGAAAGGGCGATGTCATTATGCAGTCATTGAAAAGAGAAAAAATATCCTAAAAAGTTTGGGGTGCTAACTCCAAGGTATCAGCCCTGCATTAAACAGGCTTTGCTGGTAAAGACTGTTAGAGACAAGCACATAGTGACTTGAACTACAAAACGGGAATTTATTGGTTCCGGTAACTGAGAAATCTTAGCAGTAGAGAACTCCAGCCACAACTAGATCTCAAATCATGTAGTAAGGAATTAAGTTTACTTCATTTGTGCTCTTCTGTTGGCTCCACTCTCAAGCGGAAGTTTGCTTGCATTAAAAAATCAGCCACCAACAGTGTTATAATTGAAGTTTATCTTTTGGAAGGCCCTGTGGAAAGAGAGATTTTCTTTCTCAACAAGTCCAATGTACATACATTGCTGGTGTAGATTGATCTGGCTTGGGTCACAAGCCTACCCATGAAGCCAAAGAAGAAATCAATACTTTTCAGTACATGTGGACTAAGAGTAAAGAAGGAGTGATTCCCTAAGGAAAGTTGGGATGCTTATGTTGGCTAGGGTATCACATCAAGATCAATCATAGAACCCTAAATTTAAAACAGCTTAAAAAATAAGTTCATTTCCCTCACACATACAGTGTAGCATCTCTCTTTCTTAAAAGTATAATAGACACTCTGGGCCTTACTGGTGGTGCAAGGGGTTAAGTTGCAGCACTATGAAGCCATCAGCAGTCACTGCAGCATGAATTTGATCCCTGGCCAGAGAGCTGACCCACATGGTGCAGCAGACTTATCCTGTCTCGCCTGCTGCTTCCCTCAGCAGTGTATTTCAGTAGATCTGCTGCTCTGCTCCCCACTCTGTCTCTGGTGAATCCTCTCACCTCCCCCAACACACACACCTCTGGCCTACACCCCAGCTCTTGTATGCATAAATAAATTTTAAAAAAGTATAATGGACACAGGATTATCTCAACTTTTATTGATCTGCCATTATTAACATGTAAGTTTAATCCCCTGACTTAAAATGGCTGCCCCAACTTTATCCATCATGACCACATTCCCTCGGATAGGAAAATAGAGCTAGGGGAGGGAAGGATATGTTTCTTCTGTTTTAAGGAAAGGCAAAAAAAGTGATAAACTTCTGCTTGCATCCAATTCACTAGCCCTGAGTCATCTAGCCATGTCTAGCTGCAAGAGAGTCAGCAAGTGATGCCTTTATTGATATAGACCTGTGCCCAAATAAAACCTCTGTTACCATGTCAGAAGATTATTTCTGGAAAAGAACTAGTACTCTCCAACAGTTGCAGTTACCAGTAGAAAAAGAAATGGGAGTTGAGTTGAAAAGAATCATTAATTATATGACCCTCATGGAATTTTTATAATTCTAAGGATTTTTTTAAATAACACAGAATTGTTTTTTTTTTTCCTTGAAAATTATTACCAGTGGCTTTGCTAGTACTAATGACCATCCATTTCTCTAAGAAAGTATACACGATTATTAGGGAGAGCTTTATTTTATTTTCTTTTATTTTATTGCTTCTTGAGGTTTCTACATGAATTTTTAATTAAATAATGTATACCAGCTAAGTTAGAATGTGTTCTTGAGTCTGACACTTAAAGTTAGCAAGTGTTGTTATGCTTTAGTAGATATTATAGGCTTTTTCTCCATTTTTTTTAAGATTTATTTATTTATGCATACAAGCGGGAGTACAGGCCAGAGGCGTGGGGCAGCGAGAGGGTTCGCCAGAGACAGAGTGGGGAGCAGCACAGGCAGATCGAAGGAAATACACTGCTGAGGGGAGCAGCGGGCGAGGCAGGAGAGGTCTGTTGCGCCATGTAGGAATCTCCCCGGCCAGGCGTCGAACTCGCGTCTCCGCTGCCAACAGCTCCACAGTGCAGCACTTAACCGCTGCGCCACCAGGAAGGCCCTTCCTCTTTATTTTTTAGAAGATAGAATGTCACAGATAAAATTAAGATCCCTTATATTACATTTCCCCTCCTTTCCTTCTTAAATATATCCAACTTTATAAATTTGTGTGCATCATTGCACATTGCAATACTTGCTCTAATAGTAGTAGGGATAGAAAACATAATTCTTACTACGTGTAGATAATGTTCTAAAAGCTATGCAAATATTAACTCATTTACTCCTCATAATAACCAATATACCATTTTTATCTTCATTTTACAGCACAGGGAGGCTAAATGACTTTCCCAAGGTCACTCTCGCCAGTAGTGGTAGCGTCAATATTTGAATCCAGGCACACTTATCCTAGATGGAGTGCATGTTTTTAAAATCAATAGTAGAAAATCACCTCTCCATATCCTGCCTCAAGAACAGTCAGTGCCAATTTTCTGTGAAGTCTTCTCTTTAATTTCAGTAAATGTTACAATTTTAGCACCCTTGAAACATGACTTCATCATGATTTTTTTTAATCTATCCTTATCAACATACATAGATCTAGCATGTTTATTTTCACTTCTGTGCAATATTTCATTGGATAATTATTATTATATATCTTCCCAGGGTATATACTCTCTAACAAGGTGCTAACAGGTTAAATGAACACTGGTTTTTTGTTTGTTTTTCAGGAAGGTTCAGTTTTGTTTTGTTTTTTTTTTTTTTCAGTTTACATCATGTATCTCCAAAGTACAGATGTTACTGAAAAATTTATTTCAAAATAAATATGTAAAAGAAAAACATTTTTGCCTATTGTCCAAAAATACCAACTAAACCAACTGGGAAATATTTCTACACTACACAATAGACACTTCATCTCTTTTCCCTGGAGTTTGTGACCAATCCAATGCAGTGAATTGTTCTCAGCTAACTCAAAAGAATCTAATGTTTTGTAAGCAGTACTTGTACACTTGAAATCCTTTTTCTGAACTTTCCTAGGTACTAAAAGAATATTTCACATACTAACAGGTAAATGAAACATAAGTAGCCAATAACTGTGTTATTGTTGTATTATGTTATCAGCATAATTTAGCAAATATTTACAAGTGCATATGTTAGAAAATGTTATAGCAATATGTAATATACTCAGCCCCCAAATTGATGGGGAGAATGTCAAGAACAAAGAAAAAATTACACAGAATAAAGGTATACCTGACAACATGCCAAATTCAAAGCGGTATTTCTCAAGGTATAATTGTAAAGAGCAAATGTTTCTAAAGTGCCTTTCATGAAAGTATTAAAAGTGTTGTGAAGAAGAAGGAGGGGATGCGTCTATAACTTATAGAATCCTGAGACAAAGTTTAACACTCTTATCATTGCATATAAAAGTTTTAAATCTAGAAAATAGTTTAAAGATTTTTAAAAAATCAACAGAACCCCTCTGCTCCCACTCAGGGAGGGGAGAAACAGCTTTGAATTCAGGAATGTGTTTATTCAAGGTCAATTCATAGGGAGAATATGGATTTAGGTACTAAAGTAAAACCTGCAGACTCCAATATAGAAGCCAGATATCAGAAACTGATTCAACTAAGCAAACATCTTAATTATTATTACCCATTTGATGTGCCACACAACATATTAATTACACTACTCATAATAAACATACACACACACACACACCAATATACACATGTGCACACACATATCCAGGATAACATAAATGACCAAACCCATGAATAAATTTGGAAAGTGATGATTATTATATCATTTTTTCAATTAAAAATAAAGCCCCCCAGGCCTCCCTGGTGGCTCAGCAGTTGAGCGCTGTGCTGTGGAGCTGTCGGCAGCGCACAATATGAGTTCGACGCCCAGCCGGGGAGAATTACACATGGTGCGGCAGACCTCTCCTGCCTCCCCCGCTGCTCCCCTCAGCAGTGTATTTCTGATCTGCCTGTTCTGCTCCCCACTCTGTTTCTGGTGAACCCTCTCACCACCCCATGCCTCTGGCCTGTACCCCAGCTTGTATGTATAAATAAATAAATCTTTAAAAAATAAAATAAAATAAAGCCCCTGAAACTTTTGAAACGGTTATATAATGTTTACCGAGTGGCAGATTAAAATCAAGTCTCAAACTGATTTTCTCCTCTAGAATTGGTCTTGCGTCTGCCATGTAAAATAGACCTCCAATAGTGAGTACCCATCAGGATTCAACCTTTCATTTAACCAGAAAACACTCATTGATCAACAGACGTCAAGATACCAAGATGGATAAGTAGGGCGGAGCCCTGAAATGGTGTGGGATGTACGGAAATTGGGTGCTAATACTGTGGCCAGTTTGAATGTCCTTATCACAAGCCTCCCTTTGCTGATTTTGGGACTCAAGAAGTTATTTGCAAAGGTTCATAATACTCCCCTCTCACCCTCCAGGAAATAGATTAGAGGCACGTACAGGACTCTGAGTGCTTGGGCATTTTTCACCAGTATATATTATTAAACAATACTAATTTGCATACAAATAGACCTTCTTCACAGATCTATGAACAATCTCTTGGTCTCTTTAGATGACATGCATTAGGCTAAGACAACATTACATAAACATTTATTTGATAAACCAGTTAAATTATGTGGCCTGACATGCTTTGCCATCCCAAATTGGCCATGTTTATAACTGTTCTGGGGAACACGATTGCAAGCACTGCCACAGCTTCCATCCTGTCTCTTCATTTCTCCACTCGTATTTTCCTACCAATTCCTTGGAGCTCTTTCCCAGGAGTTACTCTCAGCCCATAAATATCTCAATTATAGAATTTGTGACTAGAAAAAAAATCCTAAGAAAACATGTAGTTTAATCTCCGTATTTTATAGATTAAGTAGTTATGGTGAAGAAAGACTAAGGGTCTATTCCCTTCCTTTTCACAGTAAGGGATGGACCTAAAAAGTATCAATGTTAAGATGCTTGGGGAGATTAGCAGCATTGGAATGAAATAACTGGGATGTCATGTTTTATGCTGAGATTTCTAAGTCTGATCATTTAAGGGGTAGTTAAAGCACAATCTATAAGTTAGGTAGTCCAAGAATAAAACAACTATTTCTTTGATCTTGTTTTTGTTTTGTTTTGCTTTGCTTTTTTTCCCAGAATGGTGATGGGCAACAAATAAGTATCTGCATTTTGGAAGGAAAATCCATATTGTTGACTTCTTCTTTAAGTCACAGCTAAAACATCAACCCTCAGAGTACACTAAAATATCCCCAAGGCCCTATGTCGGATTATCTTCTTTACTTCCTTTATGGTACATATCACACCTAGAAATTTGTTTTTCTTGCTTATTGTGTACCCTCTACCCCACTGGGGCACACAATTGTTCTAGTCTAGCTAGTCACCATTATGAGCATAGAGCCTAATATAACATTTGATTCAGAGAAGACTCTAGTACCTCAATGGGTGAAGCCAAACTCACACAGCAAATGGGACATGAGGGGACAAGAGAGCTACAGGCCCACTATGATTCATGTAGATAAGAGATGCAAGAAAAGCACTGAGGAGGACTTCCTGATGAAGGGACAAAGACACAATGGAATGTGAGTGGCTGACAAAAGGTTAGACAGCAGGAGCTGCCCCTGAGGAAGATCAGATGCATGCAGAGTGAAGTAGGGCTGTTACGAGTTTCTGATGAAGGCCGATGAACTGAATTCTTCTTTCATGAGTTGGGCAGGAGTTGCCTACAATGACAATATGCAGGTTGCCCTTGCCTAGGCTGAGAATAAAAATGTTTCTGAAATCCCCAAATCCTTTTCTTAAGACGTCATGTTATCACTACCTGGGCCCCACCCTTCACCCTCCTATCCCTGCCATCACTAAATGAGCCCACCATGATCTGAAGAAGCCTGGATGCTCAACACGGATCCAGCCATATTTCTTCAGAGTGCCTCCTCCATCCTTTGCCACTGGAAGTTATTACAATAACCAACTGGTGCTGATGATCACTTAGAAAAGTTATCTAGCAAGATCCTTAAAGGCAGCATGCCAGAGTCTGGAAAAGGGGAATTTCAGGCCAGACCACCAGAGAAGAACTCATGTACACTTTCTCCAAAAAGGATTAAAAGTTTTAAAAACCTCCTTAGGGCAGAAAGTATGTGTGTTATGGTAGTCTTCTGCAAACCCCTGCTCCAGAGGATTGAAGGCTCCATGTATCTTGCCCAGACATAAGCCTCAGCTTGTCAGTATCCAAAACACTGAGCCCAGATATTTCTGTGTTCCCCACACCAGATCCTTAAAGGATAAACCAAACCTATGGCAGAATAGAGAGGTAACAATTTGCAAATAGCTGAAGGCAAGATGAGCTCTGGAGTTGCTGCAAATATGTAGACAATTGGGCACCATTGACTGCATGGAGAAAGCCACAGTTCCTTAGCCAGATGGAACGAGTGAATGCGATGAGCCTAGCATTGCTGTAAACTTAAACTATCAGGCAAGGTTAGAGTGTAGGAATGATGCAGGGAAGTTCACTAGTTCTCACCCAGATTTAGTTTTACTCTCCCTCTGGCCCAAGGGAGGTTTATACTAGTCGGCCCCCTTGCATTTCAATGGATGATGTGTTTAGTGCTACTCTGTGGTGGATGTAAATGTGTCATTTTTGGACGAACAGCACTTACTTGCCAGGAGGGAGGCTGTTCAAGGAAAATTTCACCCTGCACGGCATTTGGTGATAAACATGTTCAGAGTCAGGTGCCCAGGATATAGTAGCCTAAATTTATGAACCTCTCCATGAAGATTAGTAATTTCATTGAGCTACCCAGATTGGATGTAGTCTTGCTGTGAGGAATCATCTTTTTTTGTCAATCCCTGAGATTTTGGTGGTGTCTGTCACTGCAATATAACCTACCCTCTCTGGACAAACAGAATGGCCTTATGGATCATTTTTCTGCATAAGGGTGCTTTCCTCCATGCTGTACGGTTCCAGACTCTCATATACTTTAGAGCTCTTCAATATTGGACACTTTATTTTTCATTTCCTCAATATCAGACCACTATCTTAGGCAGTTATCAGTATGTCCCACATTCATAGTCATTTATCATTTACTGTTTCAAATCTTCTATAGGCTAAGACAGCAGATACTCAGAATCATGACAATCACTTCTAAAGTTAAATTGTCTCTGAGAGAAGACATTGAGGGAAACTCTTGTGAATAAAGTGTTTCAGTAGCATAGGTCATATAACATTCATTTTGATGATTCAACAGTCTTTTATAAATTGCATCCTTGTTTTGGGTGGTATTCTATATCAGAGAGGCTATCAACTGGCAATTTTTGATTAAGACATAAATGAATTACCATGTGCTTAATAAAGCTGCATGGGACTACTCTGGAAATTTTCAGATTTATTGTAAATATATCTGACATATTTTTAAAATTATTTTTTCATATCTATCTGCACCAGACATAACTTTAATTGTAAGTCTACTCAAAATAAACATCACCTTTATATATCATTCAACTTAGTAACAGTTTTTAATTATCCATTATTCATCAGTGGTGTCTTTTTTTGACTCCACCCTTATCAATCTGCCAACAGACAATAAACCATGAAACCTTGTCAACTCTGTCTTTATCATTTTCTTTGCCATTCTTAGCTGACATACAAGACCCTTCACAAGTTGGCCCCATGTGAAAATAGACATTTGTCTTTTTCCTGGTCAATATTTATTTCCACCTAAGGGGTAAAAGCAACCAAATTTGACCCCATTTGGTACAGCTTAGTAGCACTAGAGAGTGCTACTAGAGCTACAAAGGACCCTGTTCATTCCAAGCCAAAAGGTATCTAAGTTGTATCAATCAAATGCTGTCTCACTGAACCTTGATATTTAAGTAAATTCACTGAACTTGATTCATCCTATAAGGGTGCCTGAAGAGATTACCATCAAATTCTGATTTCCCTGTTCCTGTCTATCTTGAAACCTAGCTCTTCAGCATTTCCTATAATTCTGTGAGAAGTACTGTATGCTTCCAATAAAGTGGGTGTGTGTGTGAGTATGTGCTAGGGATGCACAAATGTGTATGTGTATCTTTGACTTCAGTTATTCCCATCAGTTTTTGTTGTTTATAACTAAAGAATTCTGACACCTAACCTTCCAACCTATTCCCAGGTACTCTCCTTATACATCCCAGATTCCAAGACCATAAGAAGTTTTACAGTTTACACAGAATGCTAC
The DNA here is from genome assembly GCA_004024925.1 of Scalopus aquaticus. Lineage (NCBI taxonomy): Eukaryota > Metazoa > Chordata > Mammalia > Eulipotyphla > Talpidae > Scalopus > Scalopus aquaticus. Next base: position 264,804 of record PVIJ01000090.1, read on the forward strand.
ATACTTCCATTCTTCAAGCTTTTGGCCATACTATTCTCTCTTCCCATAACACTCTTTATTTATTTCTGGAAAATTCCAATTCATTCTTTAAAGGTTAGATTAAATATGGAAGGAAGTATTTCTACTTCAAACCCTTCCCCAGGTTTAACAGGCAAAATGTAGTGTCCTTGTCCTCATGGACCCATAGCACTTTATATATCTTTTTTACTTACAAGACGTATCGTAGCTAGTGATTCGTATGTCCAGCTCTTCCAGGAGATGCTCAAATCCTCAAGGACACACAAGCAAAGTTCAGCAAATATTTGTTGAATTGAATGAACTGAATCACATCTAGAGAGAATAAAGAGATTTTTCTTTCAAAATATGACCCTTGATTTATTCAATTTTGGCTTATATGTTTTAAAATTTCCAATCCTGTTCTCTTCTATATTCCATTAACACTATATGGAGTTTAGAATTAATAACTAATGAGATGTAGAAAGCAAAAATAGTTGTCCCACTTCACTTTCTTCTGTGGTTCTCTGCCACTCTCTTTTCCACTGACACCTCATATTTTGATGTCATTTTTTGTTTCCTTCCAAGTTCCCTTGGCCTCTGTCTTTGCAGAAACATGCAATGAAACATTATGCAATGAGCTCCATTGTATAACAAACAGGATTTCCCTCCTCTCCTGAGACAATGTGGAAGAAGGGGGGAAAAAAAACATGAAATCCTTAAAAGACTGCTCATGCAAATGAAGGCCAAGGAATCACTCTCTTAAGAAATGCTGGCAAGGGATACAGCAGGGCTCCTCCTGGTAAATCGCTAGTGAAGTAGTCAATAAAAACAAAACATAAAGAAGAAAATGTCAGATGTTCTTGTCTACCTTCCTGAAAAGACTGATCAAAAGTCCCACTTTGCTATTATTCAAATGAATTAATGTCAATCGGAGAATCAATCAAAATGAAGGGGATATAAAGGGAGTTGGTTTTCTGTTTGTATTATTTAATGACACCTGTTTTGTATCACCTGCTGTCCTTCCTGATTCACAGAGAGTTAATAAATATTTTTTTGATATTATATGTCCACATTCTTGAAGGAAAGAAAATGATCTTTCTGTTTGACATCTTGGTACCTTTTATCTTTGTCTTTTTGCCTATAAAAGGAATTCCAAATATCTGATTTTAAGACCAAAAAACCTGGATGATTTTTCCTAGTCCCAACCTACTTCCACTTTTACTCCCTACCATGCTCTATAAATTAGTTGTACTACACTTCTCCAGTTCATCAAAAGTACTGTCAAGCCTGCTACATCCTTTGGCTGGGAAGTCTATAAATATCCGTTTGTCTAGAAATATCCCTCTACATCCTTATTTACTTAATCTTAGCCCCCACACTGCTATAAACACATCTCCATGTTCTGTGTAATTTCCATTTCTCTCTACTAGACTCTGAGTTCCCTAAGAGTAGGGAGCATATGCCGATCACAGTTTTCAATACACTATAATAGATACCACAATATTTGTTGGATAAATTAGTGACTACTCACTTCCAAAATAAAGCCATGAAGAAATATTGCCTAGGGAGAATAAATGTCCCTAGGGAGAGTAAATATTGCCTAGGGAGAATAAATGTCCAGCTAATTGTACACATAAAAGTCTTTCCTTCCTCCTCAGATTGTTAAGGAAACCCAAAGAATCCTAACATTGACCATTTGCCCATGCTAGGTAACATAACACAGAGATGTAGTCTGAGCTTTGAAAGTACATCTTACAAGAGAGAAACTTCAAACTGGTATATATTGCAAAATAGTAATAGGACTAAAACGTACATATTTAAATCTTTCTCATTGTGGAAAAACAAATGTGCCATCTTTGAGAGCCAATGACAAATACCCCAATGACATATAAATATGGGCTTCATAATGCGAGAGAGAATTTCATTGTCTTTGCTCTGCCAGTTAACAATCATTGTATTTGAAAATTAACACCAACACAAACCATAGGAAAAAATCTCTATACATATAAAGGCATCAAATGTCTAATCTATAAAAGTTATAAACACCAACAATAAATGACAAGGGATAAACATATACTTATCTCCAACTGGTTCTTTTAGGGGAGGAAGAAAAATGAGGTCAATGACTTCACTCAGAAAGCTATTCTAGGTTAAGCCTTTCTAACATGAGCATAGATAGAAATTGGTTATTTCAGCCCAGATTCCAACAGCTTTAAAGAGCTTTTCTCTTTAGAGGGTAACATTCATTTAAGGAATCTTTCAACCTATATAATTTCCCAATTCCCAAAATTGATGATAGGAGCAACTTGATCCCAAAAGAAGATAGGACTTCTATAATGACAGTAGGATAAAAAACTAAGGAATTACCAAAAACTATTTTATGGGCCTTGAAAGTTAAAGGTAATATGATACTGTGGAAAACGTGTGAGCTTTAGAGAGACATATGTTCTAATCCTGGTTCTGTCTCTTCTTGGTTGTCACTTTCTGCCTATAGGAACCTCGGGAAGATTTTTAACCCCATTGCACATCAGCCTCCTCAGCTATGGAATTGAGATAAGAAAAAAAAACTCAGTAAAGTCTTGTAAATACTGAAGATATAATAAGGGACCTAGCCCACTATATAATACACAGTTATAAGTCAAAAAATACATACTCACTTTATAAAAGTATATCAATGACAATTTAATTATTTCTTTTTTATAAAGATTTATTTATGCATACAAGCTGGAGTGTAGGCCAGAGGTGTGGGGTGGTGAGAGGATTCACCAGAGACAGAGTGGGGAGCAGAACAGGCAGATCGACTGAAATACACTGTTGAGGGGAGCAGTGGGTGAGGCAGGAGAGGTCTGCTGTGCCATGTGGGAATCTCCCTGGCCAGGTATCGAACTCGTGCTGCAGAGGCTCTGGATAGCTTCATAGTGCTGTGCTCAACCCGCTGTGCCACGAGGGAGGCCCATTAATTTAATTATTTCATTGTCATTTTGGAGAGGAAACATCAAAATACACGGGAGACATCCTCACAGTTCCTGCTGTTTTTTTAAGAACACTGTAGAGGAAGTAGTTACAGATAAAGAGCTAAAATAAAGAACAAGAGAAAGGTAACAGGTAGAGTATTAAAATAGGAGCATCTCAACAGCACTGGATCATGAGAAGAAGATTTATAAATATGTGAGGGTGACTAAAAAATCCAGAGTCCTAGGAAGAACATAAGCAGAGGCTGCATAAAAGAGGAAATTCTGAATGTTCCACTTGACTTTTCACCCCACTAATGGACATCTCTTTCTTTCAATAAAGATCCTTCAAAATTTCCTTCCGGTGCACTGGTATTAAGAAAATAGCAATATTTTTGTCTTGCCAGAGATGGTCATACAGATGGATGGGAAACCCCCCGGATAGACATAGGCTATGTGAATAGCATCAGATAAACAGCAGAGGTTATCAACTTGTAGACCCGTGTGAGATCTAGGGCGTCTATGTGGAGATACATTTTTCCTTCTGCAAGCCTCAGCAGCTGAGGAACAATAGTTCCCAGAAGAGAACACATCACCATGAACTCTTCGACTATTATGACTTGAAAGTGTCATAGACTCTCTCTCTGAACAGTGGTATGAAGAACTCCAATCTAGAGAGAGAAAAGACTGTGTTCAAATCCTTCCAGAGTTAGCTGGGAGCTACAGTATACTGTGCAAGTTTTTTCAATAACTAAGTAAATCCCAGTTAAATGAATAGGATAGTAACTCCCTGCTAGAGTTATGGTGGCAATTAAAAGTATTACAGCCTCCAGTGTATAGCATATATTCAATAAATGGTAGCTGTGGTTGTGAGGTCCATTTCTGCAGTTGATACTAAAGAAATCTTACAGAAAACTGAAAATGAAGTTCTGTAAAATAAATAAAAAATAAATCACGTAATACATAAAGTCATAATGAATACTGATGAGGTCAAATAATTCATTTTTCCACAAAGGTGACCAGAGTACATTATATGGGAAGTGTTTCACTTGGAACAGCTTTAAATCCACCCCCCCCTTCTTTCTGGGAAGTGTGTGATGTTCTTCATTCAGGTGTGGTGATGTTCTTATGTCCATTCAGGAAAAAGTCTGACTAGTAGTGGGAAGCCTTGTGTGAGGGCTTTTTCAAGGTTCCTATATTCTCAAAAAATCACTCTGAAATTCCACACTCTGAAACCTGACACATACATTTGCAAAAGCTGTCACCTGAAACTACTGTCTGGATTGGGGCACAAATTAATATTGTGCTTTCATCCATCTCACTTGATTTTCATCAAATTACCTTTTAATGACCAAGCATCACTCTTGCAATCTCTCAGCTACCTACTGAGCAACAGTGCCCAGTCTGTGGGTGTGTGTCATCAACAATCTCCTCCTTAAAGCACCTAACAAAGGAAGAGCATTGCAAGCCTGCTGAGGGCCTAATTATTCAAATTGAGGTACTTGAAATCTGTGGGGCACCTCACAGGAAGGAGCCATAGGTATGGAAGATCAGAGCATTTAATTTCTTAGGTGAAGTCAAGAAAAATTGATAAGTCTCACTTCCCTCACCATCAACCTGTTAGATTGTTTAGGTGATGCATATTATAAAAATATAAACATAAAATTTGTGCAAGTTCTATATTAATTATAAAGTGCTAAGAGTTATAATAACATCAGTAATATTTCCTTATTCTTGACAGGTGTTTGAAAATATGCCTTTTAAGCACTTTTAAAAATACGTAATGTTACCTTAGAAGGGCTAAGTATGTTGCAGTTGCTTTTATTCTCTGGCTCAGTGGTTCTTTACCTTCCAGGATAAATAGTACCTTCGTAGATCTAACAACAGTATTAGATTTCTGCTCCAGAAAATTAAATGTGCATATGTATAACCACACAACCTCTTGTTCAGTTATTTCAGAAGTTCTTTGGATCCACTATAGCCTAAAAAGGAGACCACCAACAACAGATAGATAACTCCTGCCCTAAATGGTCACTTATGGCACATGCATATTTTTGCTCTGAGCATTAAATACCTGCTTTGTCACTCAGTTCTTTTGTTGTTATTACTACCATCAAAACTCAGTAACTGCTTTTACTTTTATAAATTAAAAAACTATTATTTAATCTTCAGGGAAATCTTGTGAGGTCTATATTATGGCCTTATTTTATAGATTGGAGGATTTTTTTTTCATTTTGTATTTCTCCATTGTAAACACACCAAGTAAGAATATAGACCATATTGTTTTAGTCACCATTGTATCTTTGACGCTTTATATAGTACTTAAAACATGGTATTTAGTACATTGGAAATAAATGAAAGGGTAATATAAAAAGAAGGGTATCATTTTCCAGTTTGCAAGACTTAATAATTTGAGTTAAATTAGCACAAAGCGAAAACTCTACTAGATGTCCTAATGGGATTAGCCCAGTGCCCTCATTGATGTAACAAAGTGGGTACATGGTGGAATAGTAAATGAATGATAAACCTCACGTCTAAAAGAGTAAAACCCTGCCTTTCAGTTAAGTTCCCATTTCCTTTATTATTTCCCCAAGGTTAGTGACTTCAAACATCCATTTGTTTTTTGAGGATAAGGAATTTGAGAAGGGCTCATTTGGAGTTTATCTCTAAGCCACATGGCATCAGCTGGGATGAATGGGGCTAGATGATCCATTTGCAAGCTGACTTCTTTGCTCACTTGCTTGTGGCTTCACAGCCACAGTCTCAGCTGGGATCCATTCCCTCTCACTCAGGGTTACAGCATCTCTCCACCTTGTCTCCCACAGGGTAGTAGGCTTCATAGAAAGTAGCAAAGGTGAGGACGTGAAAATTGCAGCCCACTTAAGCATGAGATCTAGAACTGAAGCAGCATCATTTCCACTGTAGTTTATGAATCAAAGCAGCAATAATCTGGTCTGTGATTCAAGGGGTTGGGAAATAGAGTTCATATTTTGACTGGAAGATTAACAAAATTTGTGAAGCCACTGTTAATCTGCTACAGTTTCCTTAACCAAGGTAGAAAGTTCATAAACATTAAACCGTGGAGTTGCTCTTGTTCCCACCCTCTATCAGACTATCCTCATAGAATAGCTTTCATTTCCCAAATATCAGTAAATAATTCTATAAACCCTAGATTAAAATTCAATGAAGTGTGAATGCATATCTGAATTAATTTTCATGCTTCAGTGAGCATGTCTCAGGGGTAACATAGGAGTGTCTGTGTTCTAGTTATTTAAGGTAATTCAAACTTCTCCAAATCTGGTGGGATCAAGCAGCCCAAAATTATCATTACAGCTAAAAATTTACTCTACAGTAAAGTGTCATTACAAATCAACCCTGTGCTATCCACCTCCTGGGCATGCAAAAAATTCAGCACTGCCACTTTCAGGATATTTTAGCATCTCAACAGGGAGTTTGGCTAAGTAAGAGCTAAAAGAGCACAATGATCCCAGAAACCACATAGAATAAAGGAAATACAAATAGTACAAATAAGCACAGGGCATCTCGAACAATACCAAAGAGAACTGAAGTTCTATTCACATTAGTTTCTAGAAGCTCCATATTTTAAGATTTCTGAAGGTTTTAATCACCTCCCCTCCCCCCCCCACACAAATTCAAATTATTTCCACAGGAACAAAGATCATTTTCTCATTGTGTTATGACCTTAATCTCTACTCCTCACAAGCATTTATATTACACCTTTATTTTCAATGACCCAAAGTGTCTGTTATCTACTAACTGATCCAAAAGAGGAACTGGTTGCTTTGGTCAAATGCAAATGTGTACTTGGATCATTTTGACCCACAGAAAATTTCAGTGTAATGGTTGAGTACATTAGGGAAGAAAACATTTTATAAATGTAAGACCTGTTATAATTTAGGTAAATGTAGGTACAAAACATGCGGAAACCTTAGAATACAAGAATAAAGGGGAAAATCAACAAAATGGAACTGGTGGGAGCTATAGATGTTATCCTAAGGAGGGCAGCTGGGAGAACTGCTTGAAGTCTGATGGGGCAAGGTGGTCCCAGTCTTATCACAATTTCTCATTCTTGCAGCATACACTAGAATGCAAGATGCAGGGGAAGCAAAATTTTGGTCTTTTCATTCACTAATGTATCCTTGACATCTAGAACAACACCTGGCATATAATGAGTACTCAATATATATTTAATTTTAACAGTGAAAGCTCTTCAGGATTGGCTGAGTAGAATCCTGAAGGCTAATTGAATGTGTGTTAGTTACTGGAGATCAGTTCACACAGCAGGAGACCTGCCCCTGGCATAAGAGAATGGAACCAAGGTAACTGCCAACACTCGGACAAGTCTCAGGGCTCTTATCCAAAGAACAGAGTGTAATGAAGGATTTTACAATGTTAAACAGAGCAACCATCCAGTGCTAAGCAGAGAAGACCAAGGCAGAAACCCTATTCTGCGATGAAAGTAAGGAAACAGAGGAAAGGGACAGTAATGCGGGTGCTACAATTCTGCTATGGCTTGAGTACCCAAGTCCCAAGCGTGGTGAGCAGAGTGGGGCTGGGGAGTAAAGGGGAGGGAATGCCATATGATCCAAGAGGTGAGGCATGGTGGAATTCCAAGATTTTTCAAACTCTTAACTATAGGAGTAATGTGAACTACTTCTTCACCCACTTTTTCTTTGGATTGACTCAGGAACTGAGGGCTATGACCAAGACAACTTGAGCAGCTCAGCACTATTATTACCAGCTTTATTATAGCACTGGTCATTGTGATGAATTCATCGGGAATGAAGGAGTCTGGCCTTGCACATGCAGATATTGTCTGAATGGTGTCAGAAGTTCTGTTCACCCATGGTTTGTGGGTAGCAGCTGCTGCTTCCTCTTTACAGGAGATGCGCAGTCCCCTGGAAACATTTCTTATGTCTGATCTCGTGACTCTGCCAGGCTACAGTTCTTTCCATGGGTACTCCTGTCTTCCACTGACATTTGTCATGTAACCTTATGAAAGATCTATATCCAGCTGGGTCTCAAAAAAAGAAGAAAAACATTAGCCTTTTGAGATGCTTAAAGTTGACCAAGGTGGGCCTCCCTGGTGGCGCAAGGGGTTAAGTCTCAGCACTATGAAGTTATCACCAGCCTCTGCAGCATGAGTTCGATCCCCAGCCAGGGAGCTGGCCCACATGGCACAGCAGACCTCTCCTGTCTCACCCGCTGGTCCCCTCAGCAGTGTATTTCAGTAGATCCACCTGTTCTGCTTCCCACTCTGTCTCTGGTGAACCCTCTCACTTCCCCCCGCCCACCCCCCCCCACCCCGCCAATACCGCTGGCCTACACCCAAGCTCTTGCATGCATAAATAAATAAAATAAATCTTTAAAGAAAAAGTTGATCAAGGAAGAGACCAACATTAAAAAGGAGGATGAAGGGTAATATACATACATCGAAAAAAATCTGAGAAAATATCCAAATATCAGAGGTGAATAATACAATCACAGGTGGTTTGTGCTCTTTTTATGTTTCTGACAAAGAACACATTATTTTATATTGAGAAAATGTTACCAAATTGATATATATTATCTAATTTTTATTAAGAAAGGGTGTGTTTTTATGTGTATGTATATGCATGTATATTTGCTTATATCTGTATAAACTAAAAATCGGAACTCCAGAAATCAAAACTATAAATAGTGGCTAAGTTTTGGAATGCAATTGAGAGTGGAAGAAGAAAGGAGAATAATGTTTTTCTTTAACTCTTCTGTAAAGTCTCAATTTATATTTTACAATGAATGTGTATTATTTTATAATTAAAAAGAAAAAATGGGTGATTAGAAAAGATGGTCCTAAAGCATTCCCTGGGTAGTTAGGGCTATGGATAATAAATCCAAGATACAATGAAAAGTGAAATTATTATGATGATGTACAGTTATTGATATGATAATACAATGTTATTATACTATTCTAGCAATATTTTATACTTGTATAAGTTGGTTTTTAAATTGTATGTACTTTATTCAGCCAAGTTAATTAAAAGAAACTTGAACGGCAAGTGATAAAACACAATTCTCTAAACATAATGAAGGACTTCTGACTTATGCGTGAGTACTCTACAGAATTAGTGAACAAGTGTAAGACCTACTCCTTGAGGAAGATAGCTGAGCAACATGAATGACTACACACAGCAAAGAAAGTGACGCCAGCGTGGGTTAGTAGGAAGCACACCCAGTATTACTTTCCCTGGAGGATTTCAAAAATAGGCCGGTGCATCTGGGTGGGTGGAAATGTGTCCTTCAATGTCCCTTCTGGTCCTGAGACTGGGGCTTACAGCTTTGGCTCAGGACCAAGAGTTCCACCCCACCTGAACAGCCTCACCTGTGTTCACTCGATCTTAATTTCAATGGACTCCAGATGAGCCCCACATCCTGCTACCATCTAAAATCTTTTAGCCTCCTGGGTAGGGAACCTGAAAGCAAGCTCCTGCAAGAGAATTGTTTTTTTGAAGCAAATTCAAAATGCGAGCTCTATAAAACCCAACTGAAAAACATATTATACAACAACTGACCTATAATCTTCAAAATTGTCACTGTGATGTAAAACAAAATAAGGCTGAGACATGTTTCAGACCAGAGGGAACTATGTACAATGCATGATCCTGGACTAGAGTGGATAATGGAGGGGGGGTACTCCAAAACACATGATTGGGCCAGTTGATGAAATTGGGATGTAGCGCATCAATGTTCACTGCATTTGATGTAGTGAATTTGATGATATTATGGCTATGGAAGAGAAAATTCTTGCTCTTAGAAAATAGATACTAAAGGAAAAAAGATAGACAGATATATAGATGATAATGCAATTATGGCAAAATGCTCAGAATTGGTGAGCCTGAAAAAAAAAGTTCTAGACAAGTACTTTGTAATAAACTTGTCACATTTCTATAAGTTAAAAATTCTTTCAAATAAAAAATTTTTAAAAGAAGGTTCTAATGACATGACTCAGGGGTTTCACTCCCAGATTCCTTCCTCCTTATGCATTCCTAACCACTAGCAAATACAGCCATCTTTGCCAAACCTCAGAAAACTACTTCCACGTGTCATAATCTCTAAGACCACCACAATTCTGCCCCTCAGTTAACCTCCCCTGCTCACTCCTCACATTCTTGGCCCATGCCTTCAGAATCAGGACTGCAGCCAATACTCCAGTTCCAACATTGTCATCCCCTCCGAAGCTGCTCACCTCCTGCGAGGACAGCTGCCTGCCTTGCCCTGAGCACAGCCCCTGCTCTTCTCGGGTTTGTCCATACTTGTAAAAAATATTTATAGATGGAGCTATAGGTACATATATCTATAGATATAATCTCCTTTATATTCATAGGAGTTCAGCAAGCCACAGGATAAATGGATTGCTCATAATTTACTACAATATATACTAGGGTGGAATCCTTGCCCAGAAAAGGAGACAACTTTGAAGGTAGGATAGCAGCTAACATTTATGAGTGCCATCTTATGCTAAGTGATTTTAGTACATTTTCTCATTTATTCTTCCCAACACTTCTTCAAGGTAGATTATATCACACCTATATTATAGATGAGGACAGTGAGGCTCAAATAGGTTAAGTGACTTGTCCAAATCCATGACTACTAAGTAATTAAGCTGTGAGTCAAACCCCATCGTTATGTTTACAAAATCTCATCTAAATGACTTCATTACATGGCATCCCAATTCTGTGGGTAAACAGGAGAGTAGTACTATCTGCAGTGATTTAAAATTAATAACAGCAAATGAACTCTGAGCTAATTGGCATATGCTACTTGTTAAATGCCAATGAATATAAGTACTTTATGTTTAGCTTTCATTCACATCTCCTGTAAGTGGATAATAAAATTCAACCAATTTAGGGGGAAATTCCCTTTATTGCTAGTACTACTGACTGGAATATACATTGGTCCATACTTTTTGAAAACCAATTTGACAACATGTAGCTACCCTTTAACCTAACAGTTTCTGAAAATCTATCCAGCATTTTATTTATAAAGGTCTGAGAGCTTTCCTTATAGAATTATTAGCAAGAGTTAAAATGACAGTCTAAATGTTCATCAATAAGGAGGTGTATAAGCAAATCATGGTATGTATCACCAAATAATAACAACGCAGACTTTGAACATTGGTGCTGATGTTTATAATGATACAAAAAAAATGTGTATCATAATATTGGATGAATAAGCAGAACATAAATTATAGATTGCAGCGCAGGATAAACCTTTCATATTTTAAAAGATTGTGTCTACCTCTTGTACAGAGAGAAGATTACAGGGTGATATATCTCCCACCTATGAAATTATTGCATTAGTTCAGGGGAATAGTGATGGAGGGAGACTGGATTCAGGTGTTAGTGTCGGAAGTATCTGTCAGACTCTCTGAATAAAGTTGATAGGATTTCCTAATGGAATTATTGTATGGTATGAAAAAAAAAAGAAAGTAGATTTAAGAATGCCCTCCAGTCTTTTGTCTTAAGCAACTAGAGTTGCCATTTTTTTGAGATGGAAACAATGAACAGCGGCCTGAGAGGGTGAAAATCAAGGCTTAGATGTGGGGTATGTCACCTTCAAGATGCCAGTTTAGACATTCATATTCTAGTGAGCATGTTCTAGTCTGTTGGATTTAGGAGTCAAGTTTGAGGAAGAGGTCAGGATTAGGTATGTAAGTGTAAGAATTGTTCATTTAGCGATAACGTTAAAAACCATGTGACTTGATGAAAGTGTGCATTTAAGGGCAGACGAGAACCAAGAATTAGAGAGAATTCAACCAGAGAAAATAAGAAGATGAGAACCAAGCAAAGGAAATGAGAAACACAGCCAATTAGGTGAGAGGGTGCCATGCCTCAGAAGTCAAGCTAAGGGGGTCTGGTCAAAGGGAATGATCATACCTTAGTTATTGTAAACAATGCTGCAATAAACATACGGGTGCATGCATCTTTTTGGATTAATGCTTTTGTGTCCTTTGGGTAGATTCCCAGAAGTGGTATTACTGGGTTGTGTGGAAGCTCCACTTTTAGCAGTTTGAAGAACCACCATACAGCTTTCCATAGTGATTGGACCAGTTTGCATTCCCACCAGCAATGCAGGAGTATTCCTTTTTCTCCACATCCTCGCCAACATTTGTTGTTCCCTGTTTTTTAATACATGCCATTCTTGCTGGTGTAAGGTGGTATTTCATTATGATTTTTATTTGCATTTCCCGGATCATGAGGGATGTTGAACATTTTTTCATATGCCTATTGGCCATTTGCATTTCTTCTTTGGAGAAGTGTCTGTTGTATGGAATGCAAAAATTTTTTCCCAGTGAGTAGGCTGTTTCTTTGTTTTGGTTAATGTCAGATGCCCAAAAATAGATTATTGGATCAAGAAGATGTGGTACATATACACAATGGAATACAATTTGGCATTCAAAAAAGATAAACACATGCAATTCACAGCGACATGGATGGAGCTAGAAGGGATCACGCTTAGCGAAATAAGCCAGAAAGAAAGAGAAAAATATTGAATGGTCTCACTTATAACAGGAATATAGGGGAACCAAATAAGAGAGAGAATTCAGCAAGGGAGGGGGAGGATAAGGGCTCAGAACGGGGGAGAAAAGAGCACAAGGGACTATGGTGATGGTTCATGGGTGAATTGGTGGTGGTAACCTACAGGGAATATACAACAATGTAAAAGATATGAATAATAATAAGAAGGCAAAAAAAAAAAAACACTGATAACATAAAAAAAGGGAATGACCCATGGTGTCAAAAGCTGCCAAAAGGATAAGAAGTGATTGCTAGTAAATAGTAGCACTTGAGCATTTTTAAAATTATGACTTCCTGACAGAAGTCACAATATTGATAGTTTCCTGGGATGGGGAAAGGAAGTCATTGAGATAAATAGGAGAAGGACATCAGGGAGCTTCCTGGGTGATGAAAATATTCTATATCTTAACTTGGGTGTGGATCCATGAGTGTGAACACTTTTCAAAATTCATCAAACTGTACACTTAAGATCGGTGTATTTCCCTGTATGCAAATTATATTTCAATAAAAAATAAAAATAAATACTGTTTCACATTCCTGAATTTTTCAGTATTACTATAATGAACATTCATTACTTTTATAATAAAAAATAAACAGTTAGCAATGAAGGCTGGATTACTGCATATGTCAAACTTCTTTGAATTGTAAAGGTAAGAATTAGTGGAATATTATTTTTTCCCTCAACCAAAAACCAATGTAAATAATAATTGAGTAGTGTACATACTGAAAACTTTGCAATGGATTTCCCAAAGAAAACTCACCTCTGCAAGTGAAAAACTAATTCTTACAGATAAAGCAGGAAACATATACTTCTTTACATGTTAAGACTGGACAGTTTGGGTAAGCGTAAGGAATGATTTTTGCATTATGCAAATACAGAGCAATAGAAGCCAATTTCAAAATTTGTGTCCTTGAAAAAATCATCTAAATTCTGTGTTCAATTTTGTCTCCAAGTGGCAATAATACTGTCAATAGGTATTTATCCTCATGGTCATGAGACAATTCTGTGAAATAATGACCATGAACTATTTGAAATCATCAAGAATTCCACACGTGAAAGTCCTGAGAAATAGTAATACAGTGTGAAGTCAAGGACAGTTCTATTTAATTAAGTAGCCTTACAGAGAATATGTCCTTTTAAGGTAGACCTTAAAACCTCCTTCTTTCCTGGAAAAATACTCCAGAGCAAATGTGTAAATAACTGTGAATCTGAAGTGTCACCTTTCTATAGTCATGCTTTTTGTAGTACAATGAAAAATTCATATACTGAGAAATTGTCAGGTGATGCCCCGTTCTTTTTTTCTATCCCCCCCCTCCCTATTTCAATTCCCATTAGAATGAGAGCCTCTCGTCTTCCTCATGTAAGTTAGTTAGGAAGGAAATTTAATTTCTCTAAAAGGCATGTCAACTTTCTTATGTCTAAAAATGAAATCTCTTCCTCCCACTCCCAATTTGCAAAACCTACTCCTTTATCTAACAATGGTCATTTGAGGGCCTCCCTGGTGGCTCAAGAGGTTAGGTCTCAGTTCTGTGAACCTATGGGCAGCCACTGCAGCTAGTTCAATTCCTGGCCAGTGAGTTAACCCACATGGCGCAGCAGACCTCTCCTGTCTTGCCCGTTGCTCCTCTCAGCAGTGTACTTTAGTCAGTCTGCCTGTTCTGTTCCCTACCCTGTCTCTGGTGAATCCTCTCACCACCCTAACACCTCTGGCCTGCATCCCAGCTCTTGCATGCATAGACAGGTAAGTCTTTAGAAAAAATAATAACAATGGTCATTTGAGTATGAGTAGTGACTACAGCATCAGGCAGTACAATTGTAGATGACATAATTCTATTCCTCATTTTTTAATATTAATAGCAAAGGGTTGTAGGGAAGGAAAAACTAATTACTAAGACAGAAAATGCAAGACAGCATAAAAAAGTGTGTGTGCACATGTGCATATGTGTGTGTTTGTACTAATGTGTGTACTTATACTGACATTTACATTTACTGAACTTTTATTATATATCAGGCAATGAATTTACCACATTGGATATGTTAGTTTGCAAAATCATCAAGACAACTCTGTGAATAATTACAAATTACAAATTAGAAAATAGTCTTAATAAGGTTATGTAATTTTTTTTCAAAACTATGCCACTTTTCAGTAACTCCAAGAAAGTTACCTAACTTCTTTTAATCAGACCAGTCTCATTTAAGAATTTTTTCACTTATATTAAAATTCATGAGATTTATGTCATTGATTTTGTTTTCTGGCAAAAATATTAAGTATTACAATTATTATCTAATAGATCATTGTAAGCTATTTTTCATGTTATTAAATTATCCTCAAAGTTATGATTGCAATTATTGTGCACTGGACATCATGTGAATACACAACAATTTATTTAAATTATTTTTCCTTCTTAGTTTCCTCCTCACAAGTGGATATTTGATATTTGGCTTGCTGGTTTGATGGTAGGAATTTAGACTGCCCCAGCCCTGATGAAAAATAGTGTGGAAGTCTCTCAAAACATTAAAAATGGATCTACCATATAAACCATTAATTTTTCTCCTGGGTATCTACCTAAATAAAAACAAAACAAAACAAAACAAAACAAAACCCCAAAACCTCCAATTCAAAGTGAAATATACACTTCTACTTTCATTGTAGCACTATTTACAATAGCCAAAGTATGCAAACAATCTAAGTGGCAAAAAAACAGATGAGTGGATCAGGAAGGTGTGGTATAAATATAGGGAGGTGGACTACTACTCAGCTATTAAAAAAATAAATTGTTACCATTTTCAACAACATGAATGGAAATGGAGTGGATTATGCTAAGCGAAATAATTCAGGAGAAAGACAAATACTGAATAGTGTCAATTACATGTGAAATACAGAGAAAGAACTCAAAGGGGTAGATAAAAACAAGTAAGGACAAAGCCTAGGAATCTGACTGTAGAAATGAGCTTACCAGAGTGGGTGAGAGGGATAAGAACAAAGTGAGAAGAGACCTCAACAGACTATGGTGGAGGACTGTGGGTGCTTTGGTCGTGGGGGTGGTGTGGTGACAACATGATTCTATATCTCTAAAACACAATCAAAATAGTAAATCAATGTTACTCCAATAAAAAGGAATTAAAAACTTTTTAAAAATTACCATGAAAAATATGTTGAAAACTATATTGGCTATCATCCAAGTCCCCTGGTGTGGCTTTCCATGGGGGATAGAAACATAGCTATAGCAGTCCATCCCACCTCACACTGATTTTCACAATCAGGTTCTTAGCCCATGATTCTAAGAAACTTGGCAAAAGTCTCTATATCTGCCCAACATAGGCAGAGATGACAAATACTGAGCCCTAGGAGCAGCATAAAGATAGACATGCCAACTAAATGCCAAAAACGATGCCAAGTCAGAACACTGTCTTAGATTTGTCAAGTCCACAGGTGGGCACTGAATTGACATGCTCTGCTAACATGTGGCAAGTTTCCAAACCCAAGGCATCTCCTCCAATTGAGAACCAATTAGGCTGAAAGTACTTAATGATTAAATCCCTCCTCTCAGTATGTCCATAGTCCTATAAAATCCCAACAGGTAACTGCAGTAAGAGTAAAAGAGATCAAGCTTAATAACACTTATAAAATACATCTCCAGCTACCAAAGGCTATGAGATTTAGCAGGATTACTGAATCAGTTACTGAGTACCTTTTCTTCTGCCTCCCTTTGGTACCAGGCACAGGGATAAGGGAAGAAAACAAATCTAGAGCTCCAAGTGTAGTACTGCGGCAGCAATTTCAAGTTTAGTCTCATGACCAGAGATGACACCATAAAAGATAAAATTCACTTAAAATTGTGTTAATTTCTTGACTTAGAAATGAGTTTTGCTGAGATCTCATGGGGCAGATCTGTCCCATGTAACCACTTTGGTCCACATCCTGGGTGCTCTCCCAACACAGTAAGTTTTCCCTTCCCTCCCTCCCTCTATCCCTGCTTCCCTCTCTCCCTTTCATTCCATACCTCCGTCCCTCCCTCCTTCCTTCTCTACCTCTCCCCCTTCTTCCCCCCTCCCCCCACCTGCTTAGATAGTTTTCTGTACCTATCCCAGGCCAACTAAATTATACTGTTTGGAAAATGGGAAGTGAGATTCAGTCACACAATAAAGTGTGAGTTTGAACCCTAAAGCTTTCAAATGTAGGGAATGTATTTCAGCAGGAGAAGAAATAGTTGGGGGCAAAGGAAGGACTTTTGAGATCTTCCAGGTCACCCCACCCAAGATACAGACACTGGGCCTTTCTGACTATATGCATAAGCAGAGACTCATTTAGCAGGAAAAGACTCCCTCCAACATCAGTTTTTTTTTTTTTTTCTTGTTAGAGACTATGAAATATTTCATTGTGAAAATGGAGTTCCTTGTAAGCATGCTGCATAATTTCTCGTTCTTACTGCCCAGGAAAAGGTCTTTGAGGAAGAATGAAGACTGGGATAATAAGAGAATTGACTTTTTGGGCTGCCTTAAAGAATTTCTTAATACAGGGTAGAGTGGAACTTTTTAAAGTAGGAATAATGAATCTGGATTTGCTTTTCTGAACTCATTCATTTATTAACACAATAATTCATTTATTCATTTTTAATTCAATGAATATTTATTGAGCACCTGCCATGTACCAGCTACACATCTAATGGCTATGGACAAACCAGACAGATAAAGTCTCTGGCTTTGTAAATTTGATTCTTTCCTTCATTACTTCATTCACTCATTCACTTATTAAACAAATTTACTAAATGCATTATTTGGAAGTAATTGGAATAAATACTGTGAACAAGTCAGACAGATTATTCACAGATCATGCTCTCAAGCATCTTAGACCTGGTTAAGGAGTCAGAGATTGAAATGATTCATTCTAGTACTAGTCAAAATAAAAAGAATATTAAGTACAAGAATGTGATTCCTTCTGACTAAGTCTGACTGAAAAAGAGATTTAAGCAGCATGGTAAACTGGAGCAAGTTTTGCTATGCAGATATGAGGACAGTGTTCATCTGTTGAAATAACAGGGGAAAAGGTAAATAAGCCTATATATAAAGTTTGACCAATTTTATAGAGTATGGTTTAAGAACTGAAGAGAAAAATGTGTGAACAGGTTGAAAAATAACTATATAAAATTTCAGTCTATGTTGCAGCCCTATATGTCCATTTTCTTTTTCCATTAATCACTCGCTCATTGAAAATATTTATTGAGCATCTAATACATGTTAGGCTTCATACTAGGTGAATATATACAACTGAGATCAGAGCTGTAGTCTTGAAAATCTCAGGGACCAAAAGAAAAATAGCAAGTACATGTCACAGGTGCTGGTGCCACTTCTATTCTCATCCATGATTGAAATCACTACGGGTTAACATAGAACCCTTTTCTGCTGAGCCTATATGCAGCCTCCTAAAGTTTTCAAGCATAGTATTCTATGTGGGAATTTCCAAAAGTGAACTTTAGTGTAAGAGATATATGGAAAACAAACATTTCGAACTAAGGCCGGGTGAATGAGCCAAATCCCAGATGATCGCCAGCTGACCATAAATGTAAAAGCACTGATACACTGAGTTGAGACCAGATCTGCAAAATCTGACATAGACTTGTGAGGAATAATACATGGTTGTTATTTAAGATATGAAGTTTTAGAGTGTTTTGTGATACATGATAGCACTTGAGTTATGTCACCATCAAAAAAAGATATTATATATGATAAAAGCATGGGGAAAGAGCTGTAGGCAGAAGTTGAAATAACAGTGAGAAAATAGAGGAAACTGGAAAAATAGTGATGAGTTTCATGTAGTGGTCAAACAAATGGTAGAATTTTCATCTGTTGTAACTAAGAAGATAGAAAATATAGCAATGAACTTTTGGACTTGAGCAATGAAATTTCCATGATGTTGTTAAGTGCCGACTGGCTCTTATTGTATTTGATACACTGCTATATGAAGGAGAGGCGCTCTAAAAACACCACCACCTAGCTAGCTAATAAGCAGAATATACAAGAACTATAGAGGTTTCATGATGTTCTGGCAGGGAATGTACAATGGTTTTTCATCTCTATCCTCCCTGGAGGGCAAAAATCTTCTCAAAATAAAATATAGGTTTGGGACAAAAATTCAAATCACAGATGAGGTTAATAAGACCCTTTGTAAGGTCTGTGAATGAATTAGAGCAGGGTCTATTGACTGCTTTACAAAGACTTGTGAGGATATTCCACCAGCTTTTAGCTTGTGGAATCAAATCACATTCACAGGAAATTCAGCTGTATTGGCAATGTTCTGATAGTCTGGACTAAAAAGAATTGAGACTATGGATAAATGTCCCAAAATTGTAGAAAAACTTCTGTGCCCCCAGTTTTCTAGAGGTAGGAAGCAGGAATATTTTCAAATTTCTTCCTCAGAAGTAGCCAGGAAGATCAGATAAAAAAAGAAACAACAGAGAGCTGAACCAATAGCCAGGGAGAATAATGATCTGGGGAGCCATTTCCATTTTCCACATTCAGAGTAGGGGATGCTGACATCATTTGCTCTGAGGAGTTCAGCATTAATATGACCTAGTGACTATTATGTACTTCTTATTCTACCCCTCTCCAAACTATTTACATTGTTTACTCTG
Source organism: Scalopus aquaticus (assembly GCA_004024925.1). NCBI lineage: Eukaryota > Metazoa > Chordata > Mammalia > Eulipotyphla > Talpidae > Scalopus > Scalopus aquaticus. The sequence goes on from PVIJ01000090.1 coordinate 283,963, forward strand.
GTCTCATTTCATCACTACATGGGGGTTATATGTAGGGCAGATGACTTTCCCCCCCAGAATATCACTTTTTGGATCAAAAGGAACCTAAATGATCCTGATGAAGATAATACACTAGGCCTCAAACATGATGCCATGAAAGATAAGTTTTAGTAGGGTCCTGGGATGGAAGTGAAGGTATTTTGCATATGACAGCACTTAGAAATTGTGGTCAGAAAGTAGAATGAATGTTTATATTGGTGATTCTAGGTTTTCATGAACTTCAATAACCATGCTCTTGGTTGTAGTCCCATGCTAACTTTAGACTTGATCAAATGACTTGTTTTGGCCAATGATAAGTATACATTTCTACCTTCTCTGTTTTGATCCCTGGCACTGCTGTTAGAACCTACCTGGCATAACCTTCTGAGGGAATGAGAGACCCAAAAAAGAGCAAGTTGATCCACCCAAACCTATACTAGAGATCAGTACATCCTTAGTCCACTCACCAAATGACAGCACATGCCTGAGAGAGCTGATCCTGGATCACAAGAACCATTCAGCCAACATGTAGACTCACGAGAACTAAAGACCATAAAGTTTAGGGCGGTACATTGCAGCAAGAGAAAACTGACACAAACTATGTGAGATGGAATCTATTAGCCATCTAGTACTAAAATTCTCTTTGAAGAGGTTTAATTAAAGCAAATTTTAAGACTGTTCCCTACTTAACAGATTCATCTTTTTAATGATATCCATAAAAATCTCAGCTGGATAAACATCTCTAAATTTACAAATAGATAAAAAGAACAGCACAGACACTACTACCAATATGAGAATTCAACAATCCAATGTTTGAATCATTGAAAACAGCATGGTCAGAGTGATGATTATTCTATCACAGTCTGATTTGAATTTTTCACTGCAGGATCATACCCAAGGAGACCATTCATTACTTAGGAAGAATTCTAGTTCAATTATATTTGGTGACTAGATAATGCTTCAATAACAATTACAGTGCGGATGAATTGGGAAGTCTTAGTGGGATTAGAGAAGAAAGGATTGATCTATGAGACAATAATGGAGAAACTGACTAGTCTTATGACCTGGATGCAGATGGGGAAATGTCAAAAATAAAAAATCAAAGATGATCACAATCCAGTCATTAATCTCCTTAAGACCTTCAATAGATATCTGTGTGCTATCCCTGCTAAAATCTAAACTCCATAAAGGACCAGCCATTAGGAAACATCATTATCATCACAAAAGGAACATCTATTGAGTGCTTATGCTTGTCAGGTCATGGAGCATACTAATAACTTTTCCTCTATTAATTGTTCTGTTTACTCTTTACAATAACCCTGGAAAACAGGAAATGATATTATCCTATTTTACAGTTGAGGAACTGAAGTCTTGAGAGTTTAAAGATCAACTGCTTGGGTTAAGCAGCAGTCATGATTCAAACAGAGGTATACTCTGAATTCAAAGCACTGACTCTTCTACAAAACCTTATTCTGTATTTCTTACTGCGTGACTTGCTTGCTCCCAATGACAACTCAGTTTTGGCGTGTGGGAGATATAATACATAGTCACCGAATGAATAAAGGAAGGAAGGAAGCAAGGAAAGGACGGAGGGGGAGAATACAAAAGACTGAAAGGATCAATGAATGAAAAAATAAGTTAAAAAATGATAGTTCCAATTACAGAGGCAAAAACTAATTAACAAAAAAGCCTGAGAGAAACTTAAAGAGGGGGTAAGAAGACTTTGGACTTGGTTTTGCTAATAAGAAAGTGAAAATTCTTCCATGTGTTCCAGGAGAAATTAACAAAATGGAGTTTGAGAATGACATTATAGGAACATTAGTTTTGACACTGTCAATATAAAGGCAACTAGGTTATTTATACAGATGAGAATGACTTTTGCATATCTTGAGACAGAGGCAAAAAAAAAAAAAATCCATAGGAAAGAAGGTCACTAAAATGAGCCAGTGAGCGAACTCTCAGAATTTGCTGTAGAGAAAAAATATTTTCCCAAGTCATGGTAAAAATGACTATGTATACTATGTTTTTTAAAAAGATTTATTTATTTATGCATATAAGCTGGGATGTAGGCCAGAGGTGTGGGGTGGTGAGAGGATTCACCAGAGACAGAGTGGGGAGCAGAACAGGCAGATCGACCAAAAGACACTCCTGAGGGGAGCAGCGGGCTGGGCAGGAGATGTCTGCTGCACCATGTGGGAATCTCCCTGGCCGGAGATCAAACTCGTGCTGCAGTGGCTCTGCATATCATCATAGTGCTGCGCTTTAACCTGTTGTGCCACCGGGAAGGCCCTGTATACTATGTTGTATACAATTTTCTGCCCAGGGTACACCTGCTTCCATATGCACTGACCCTAATTAGCAAGAAGAGCTGAGAATTCATTGATATGTTCCTTCATCTACTATTCACTATGCCAAACCCTTTAAATGCATTTCATAACTAAATTCCCATGGCTACACATTTGAGATCCTGCCATCTTATGAATGATGTTAAGTGAGAGAAATATCATTCAGCTGATAAATAATGGAGAGGTTCAAACTTCAGTCTAACACTAAACCCTATCTTTCTGTCCCTGTGTCTTGCAAACAGAATGCCAGACTACTAACTGAGAAAGAAAAAATTCCCCTTTGCCTTCAATGGACAATGTTGAAGAAGAAATTCTCTCCCCCGCCCCCAACATATTTCCAAGGAGAAAAAAGGATAACATAAATGGTCATATCCAGTAAGTTGAATGATTATATCAATAATTATTGATGACGTTATTTAATTTCTTAAAGAGAGAAAACACCCAATTTCAATGAACTTTCCACACCATCATGAAAATTATGTGAAAGAGAAATAAAAGAGCAGTAGGTTTGTTTTTCTTTTCCAACTCGATGTCTTTATTCCTTTCCATCCTCATTTGCTATCCAAACCATTTATTGTGCCTATAGATCTGTTGAGCTATGTATTTGACTAAGAATTTGATCATCCCAATTACATTCCCTTGGATGGCACAAAAGGAGCATTATCCATGAGATGGACTCCAAGTCACATAAGGTTTCGGAATGGGAAGTTGGAGTCTGTCGTGCACCCAGACCACATACTCTGGTGTTAAGAGAATGATTCCTCCCTTCCTAATAGAGAGTGGGAGAGTCAGGAATCCTATGATGGGCACCCTGTGGAGTTAATTTGTTTGTTGTGCAATAAGCTGTTAGTTTGACTCTTTCCTGGAGTGTCAGTATAAATTTCACCAGTTGGAAATATCCTCATTTCCCTGTCTGTTAAAGTATCTTTATAAGTGGACAATCTTTATGGTGGAACTGAAATACAAACACAAATTGGTGGACAATGCCCACCAATATTCCATGGCACTTCTGACTTTGAACCTTCTCTGTCACTTAAGACATGGATTATGTCCCCTAAGAGAGTAACATTTTTTTTTTTAAGATTTATTTTTTATTTATACATACAAGCTGGGGTACAGGCCAGAGGCGTGCGGCGGCGAGAGGGTTCACCAGAGACGGAGCGGGTAGCAGAACAGGCAGATCAGAAATACACTGCTGAGGGGAGCAGTGGGCAAGGCAGGAGAGGTCTGCCTCGCCATGTGGGATTCTCCCTGGCCGGGCGTCGAACTCGCGTCGCCGCTGCTGACAGCTCCACAGCGCAGCGCTTAACCACTGCGCCACCAGGAAGGCCCGAAAGTAACATTTTTTGAGAGCAGGAAATCACTCTCTAAGCAGAAGTTTGGGTGATGGCTAGATAAGACTGAGAATACTCTGAGGGGCTTATTACATAAGAATAGGACAAGGTAAGCAATGGGAGGTAGATCAAGCTATATTCCTAACAGAACAGAAGAGGTGGAAAACATACAGGGAAGAGGCAGCAGTCCAGGCAGGCAGTATCATAGGAACCAAAACGTCTGGCACGTAGAACATGGTAAAGCATTCCTGATGAAAGTAATGTGAATGCTGGTCAGCATCAAAAAGGTTGCATAGACCCAGTAGGGGCTGGGCTTTAGGACCAGGACTCCCATCATCAAAGCATAGAAGAGGTCTATTGGGGGTAACAAATGCAGGATCCATACTCAGAAGTATCAGGGGCCTATAGAAGAAATAACACAAGGAAATAGGAAATGTAACAGCAATTTAAGCTCAGGAATGAGGAGGAGTTGGCTAGCTGTTGAAGATCATGCCAGATCATCAGGGAGCGTGATGATACCAAGTACATACGTCAGATGTAGAGCAAGATGTCCCTCAGAGTCTGTTTTGGTATTAGTTTGCCTGAGAGGGCCATCTGTGATGTTTAGAGGGATTAGGTTAGTCCCTACAGTGATTTGTAGGTTTTACAATTTTATAATCCAACACAAGTTCAAGTCCAAGTCCTGAACATAAAGAAGACATTTTATTATAATCATATATAACTCAGTGTATTCTATGTGCTCAACTATAGTCTAGGTGTTTGGCAGGCGTTACCTTGTTTAGCCACATCCTAGAAGCACATCCTATTATTCCTATTTAAATAGCAAAGGAACCCAGGCACAAGCAATTGAGATAAGTTGTCTGAAATGATGCATTTAATGAATGGTGGAACTGAAATACAAACACAAATAGCTTGACAACAAAACACTATCTGTAAACTATATTCCAATCTGATTTTTAATTTGTCTGCAAGTATTTGCTGAATTTTATTATGTGGCAGATTCTGGCTCTGATAAGAGATGATAGAGGGTAGTGAAAGCACTTAATATATGGACCCAACACACCCTTAAAGTGAGACCTCTCGGGGGAAGTGATGGAAGATCACTGGTCATGAAGACAAAAGAGGGAAAGGAAAGGAAAAGAACAATTTGCTCAACGCTTCAGTGTTAAGAAAAATCACGATTTCTTTCATGTTACTGAAAGAAGCTTCATTTGACAGGAGTGTAGACCATATGAGGAGTTGGGAGGAAGGGATAAGAAATGTCACCAGGGAAGTAGACAGAGGCCTGTTATGCAGGACCAGGTGGTTCGCACCACATTCAGGAGGCTGAAAATTCCCCTGACCAAAATGTCAGGAAAAGATTTAGAGGAGGATCACAAATCCAAATATGTTGGGAAAACTACTCTGGTTTTTATCTAGAATGAATGGATAGATGGGTAGAGGGATGGATTGACAACTTTTACTTGTCCTACTCTATGGAAAAGCCCCAAGTAGGACCTTAGTTGTTCCTCTAGCCCATCTGCTATTGAGTCTTCTATTAGGGTCAAGAGCCCAGAAGACAGAGTTAGAGGCCAAGTGTACCAGCAGGAATGCACTTATATGGGATGATGACTGGTTTTCATTTATGTGGTTTTCTTCCATGCACTGCATGGCGCCTCATGTTCCCATCCCAGCCACATGACTTCCATTGGCTTCTCAGACTATATGCCATTTCTAAAGTCATCTACAACCCTCCACTGCTACCACAGTAACTGTAAACACATGTTTTCAGCTTTCCTACAGCCCAGCCGTACAGCCACAGGTTATGGGGGCACAGAAGAGTTTTGGAATGTTCAGTGTAATCCCAGCCACAGATGGTTTTGGTCTTATGTGATAAATCATACAGTCCACATTTGTCAGTGGAAGAACAGAAAGGGGGTACATCTCGTCTTATGTGTGTGGCCAAAAAGTTTATTCTCAGCACTAAACAAGTAGTTTTGAGGCACAGATTGACAAGGGTCACTTCCTTTACCATCACACACATTTTAACAGTCCAGGTGCTCACAGAATATAAAGTTCTGTGATAAGAGATTTGACGAGTCTTTGCTAATGCTTTTCAGAAGGAATCATGACTAGAAGATTCTAATTGTTGAATTGAATGTATGCCTCTCTTTGCATACCTGCCAACTTCTTTGCCATATATACCTACCATCTCTACACTTTTATCCCATGTTTTCTTTGCAGAAACCAAATAGGAGAAGGAGCTTGGAGTAGTTATACACCTTGGATACCTGCAGATAAAGCAAGTGGTTATGATTTTAGGTTTATTTATTTATATATTTCTTTATGAAACCCATGCAGCCAAGAAAAAAAAAATGCTTGGAAATAATATAATAAGCTCCGACCTAGACATTTTTGTTTCTTTTTTGTAAGTTTAAGACACTTTACTCATTAGTAAGATCAGTTTAAGACAATTTTATAAGCCATTATGACTACAAAAGTGATGCAGTATTAGCATTATACTAAAATGACAGATACAAATGCCAATTGGGAGAACATTCTGAACAGTTTGTATAAAGGTCTCTAAAAATGAAAAGTATTAAGGCTAGATTTTTCATTAGCCCCATTTAGCTATGACATTCTATCTCTAGTCAATATTTTATCATCCATGTTCAAAATAGACACTCATTGCAGAAATACCGTAATTGAGTGATTTTACTTTTATGGGGAGAGACGGAGGAGGAGGAGGAAGAGGGAACAAGAAAGAAGGGAGAACAGGAAAAGAGGAAGGGTTGAAGAGGTGAGGGAGGGAAAGAGAGGGAGGGAAGAGGGAAATGAGCCATTGATCAAGCAAAGAGGATCATAATAAAAATCATGTACTTTATTCACACAGAATTCCTGAGGCTCACATTTGGAATTGATTTGCTTGTATTTCAGGCATAACTTCAATTAGCAAAGATTGTCTAGTTTCCCAGTTCAAAGTATCCCAGAGGCAGCAGGTCACCAAGAAGTTACACAGTGACAGCATCAAAAAGGACAGCTGGCTGCCCAAAAGATGATGAAAACATATGAAAACTTGAGATCAGAACTCCAAACTGGATCCCCCACAGGTTCGAGGTGCCAGTAGAGTCTTAAACTCAACTGTCTCTATTACAGTCCTTTAGAATAATTTATGATTGAGTCATCAAGATAAGATCAAATTAGAATGTCCTATTTAATAAAGCAGGAAAGTATATATACATTTTCAAAGATGTTAGCCAAAAATAGTTTAAATGAACCTATTTTTATACATATGAACTCTGTAACCAGAACAACTCATTTCCTTAATGTTCTAGATAGATAGTTGACATTTTACTGCATGTTGGTTATATCCTAATTTTAATCTCAAGCCTCCTGCCCCCTCCTGGCCCTCATTGACCAAGGAGCCATGCTCAGGAAGCACAGAGTAATTATGTTAAACTACCCTAAACTTAATAAAATTAAGTAAATTTGCTACTATTCCCTCAAACAAAATCACACACTGATACCACCCCTAAATATATGATTGCCAGAGTTATCCATGCTGCTTCCTGCTACCAATCACATGTAATATATGTTAGTGTATGTGCTGAACAAGCTTAGATTTGATTTTAGCAGACCACTTAAGAAGCCATCTATCTAATCTAACTGTTTGAGCATTTTGTGATTCAATTTATCTTTGAGTCACTTGAGCCAGATTCTCAAGAAATTAAATTATTGTCACCCTACAGAGTTAAACTCTTGAACCAAGAGGACAAAGACAATAGATTGACTGGAGCAAGAACCTAGATAAGTGATATTTTGCATGATTCTTTTCACAAACATTAACAATGGAAAAATCAGAGATGTTGCCAAACAGAGAAAACTTGAGATACAAATTTGCTGTACAAATGGTTAAGGTTCCTAGCTATTGGCAATACTTGAAGTAAGAACTAAAAAGAAGGCAACAAAAGAGAAGTGGACAAAATCCAGAAAACACCATTCACTTGGGAATAGCGTGCCAGCATTTTTAGCATAGTATCAAGGAGGAAATAATCCATGGAGCTATGCTTTACAGAGCCATTCATAAAAAGTGATGGTCAGTGTTACAGGTTGGAGGAAAGACGCATATGAGTCAGGATTATGTTACAGTGAAGAACAGTCTCAAAACGTCAAAGCTTAAACAACAAAGGTTTCTTTCTCTCTCACGCTCCATGTCAGCTGGGGCTCTGCTGGATGTTGCCTGCTCTCCTCCCTGCAGGATCTAGGCTAACAGAACAACTATATCTGGTTGTTGCAGTTCACAGCAATAGAAGGAAAGAGGAAGTAGCAAGGCTTTTAAAATCTCTGCCTGGAAATGGCCATGATCATTTCTGCTCACATTTCATTGGCTAAAGTACGTCACATGACAAAGCCTGACTTTTAAGGGTAAGACACAGGCTTCAAATAAGGTTGGTCTGGAATACAATGATGGCAGGCAGTTAAGGCAGAAGTGACAACCAGAGTGTCCACCAGAGACAGTTTTCAAACTTGAACATAAATAAGGATCCTGTGGAGGGCTTACAGAACACAGATTTCTGGGCCCTTATCATCCTAATTTAGTAATCCTCTGTGAGGCCCAATAACATGTCTTTCTAACAAGCTCATGATGACGCCTGATGCTGCTGGTCCACAGAACTGTTGCTGGGAAGCAGCTGCCCAGACACATACCACGTGTCCAAGCCTCGCCTCTGCATCAAGGTGAAGTCAAATGACTTGTTCTCAGGAAGTATGGGTAGAAGTTATGTGCGTCATTTTTTGAGTTAAAGTGGTTAAAAAGCAAATGCCTTTTTTCTCCCACTTTCTTCTTCCAAATGCATTCAGCTGTCCTGGATGATGTTCGTGGCAACACTGTAGCTCGTGTTTGAAGGTAAAGCCTTTGCAGCCTGAGTTACCTTCCCCCGTGGACAAAAAACACCTGCATCAGATTACTATAGGGAAGGGAACACAGGTCAATGATGTGAAGGCACTGACGTGTAGATTTTTTTTTTGTTCGTCACAGCAGGTAGTATTATCTTAACTGACTCTGGAGACAGTGGGAAGAAGGTCAAGAGAATCTTAATCCTCTGTCGGACATTTATCATTTTTCTCTCCTGCATTAAACTGGAAACCTTTCCCGCCTTCTTAACTTCTGCAAATATCACCTCTTTAGATACTCCTTTCTTATATCTGTTTTCTTATCTAACTCACATTAGTAACAGATAAAAGTAAATGGATTAGGATGGGGTGGAAAATCATTTTAATTCCTGCCTAAGGTCCTAGCTATAGTTCTTTTATTTACGGTTTATTCATTTGTTTAACAGAACTTAGTGCTGACTTCAATATACCTAAAACATGGTTCTGGTCCCAGACATGGCATGGCGATCACCCCTGGCCCCTCCCCAAACCACAGCAGATATCAAAAATTGGAAGAAGTGCTTTTTTCTCTCACCCCAGAGAAAAGTCTCAGAATTCTTTGCAAAAGAGTGCTCCAAATTGCCACTACCGAAAAATCCATAATGGTGATTTTATCATGAAAAATGCAAAAACTATCTTATTTACATTTATAGTTGTACATTGGTATCTCAATGACTGGGTTTTCTCAAAGCGGTCTCGTTACCTATGAGCAATCATTTCCAGCTACTTCTACTGTTTTCCAGAGTAACAGAAGCCATAGAAAACCAAACAGTGAAGTTTCCACACTGATTTAGGCTCTACTAAGCAGATATACCTGTACAAGTCTTGAAATGCAGAAATCAAACGTGAAGTGATAGCTTTGTATGAAGACTTCGGACCTCTTGCACATACAACTGCAGAAGTGTTTGAGTCTCCCGAGGAATCCATGAGGGAGATTCCACAGGCTAGTACCTGGCACCAAAGGTACAGAGCAGCAGCTTTCTCTTTTCCAGTGCTTCAGTGTGGCTGGGCAATTCCTCAGGTTGCACTCTTCCTGAAAAAGCAGTATCTACACTTGGGCCTCCCTGGTGGCACAGCAGTTAGGCGCTGCGCTGTGGAGCTGCCGGCAGCGGCGATGCGAGTTTGACGCCCAGCTGGGGAGACTCCCACAGGGCGCGGCAGATTTCTCCTGCCTGGCCTGCTGCTCCCCTCAGCAGTGTATTTCCTTCGATCTGCCTGTTCTGCTCCTCACTCTGTCTCTGGTGAACCCTCTCACCGCCCCACAATTCTGGCCTGTACCCCTACTTGTATGCATAAATATTTTTTTTTTTTAAAAGCAGTATCTACACTTGATTCCACTCTTAGATCCAAGCAAGAGGGACTCCCATAGTGGACCCAACACTTTAAAGGCTCTTGCTCTGACCCTCCTCTGGCCAACCTGCTCCACGATGAGTCGTGGTATGTGGGGCCAAAAGGACATACTTAACTGGAGCTCTAGTTGCAGACTGTGTCCTGGAAACCATATGCCTAGGTTCTGTACCCTAATAACAATGAGATTGCTTCCAGGATCCATGTGGGTCTTTTTCCTGAGGCTATTCTCTTGAGTGATCACTCCACCAGTATGGACACCTTCAGGTCTGAGGGTGACCACAGGGGGGTTTGTTGAAGAGGATACAGCTAGAGCTTGAACTACTATGGACCCACAGATGAAAGTCTCCTGCAGCAAAGAATAGAGATGGAGATGGAAAAAGAACGCCTGGGAACCTGGGATATTCACTATGCTTTGGTGAGTAACCCAGAGGAGTCTGAGAATTCTAAAGTTAATCTTGACCTTCTAGGTCATTTGAGAGGTCAGTTTCTCAAGGTAGGACATAGCACATTTTATTTATTTAACAATTTGAGGTTTGGGTTTAACTTTTAAGAATTTAGATATGTTATATGGGTCTCTACTATACTCTTGTCCCCAGCACCATAAAAGCTGGCAGCAGGATGACTTGATTCTCTGCCTTAGCTAAATTCTCATGCTCAGTAAAAAACCCTTTTCTGCCTAAACTACTTATTTTGTTCTCTAAAACCTTGGCTGGTACAGTTCCTTAGATGTTTAGAAAAGAGTGGCATTTTCCTTACTTGTGTATAAATCAACCCAAGAAAACAGAACTAATACTATCAATCATATCTTCTATTGTTGTGACTCTTCCTGCTTCCAACGGCTGCAGTAGGACGATTACTGAACGTGAATGGGAGCCCGAGAGATTGATGGACATGCAGCTCTAACACTTTATAATTGTACACATTGAACACACTGAATTCCAGTTTCTCACCTCAGGATTGAATCAGGTAATATGTGTATGTATTCTTCATTGAAAGGCACTACACAAATATGACTACCATTTCTAATGCTGGAACTGGAGAAAAGAGTTAATAGTAACTGACTCCTTAGGTATATTTTCTGTGGTGTACTCACAGATGCCTTTTCTTCTGTTTACTTCAAAAACCTTTGCTCCAATCACTTTCCTCTGGAAAACCAATTCCACTGTCCTAACTTATGACTCTGTTAGAAAATATTTCTAGAAAGTCATTCAAATGTTTCCATTTGCCAATTCCATTTTGGTACTTCAAGTTCTAACTCCTTATGCTACAGGAAACCATTTTCTTCCTTGCTTGCTATTTAAACTCTTCAAGCACTTGTCAAGCATTATTATGTCATACTCACCCTACTCAGGGATTTAATCACACACTCCATCCACTTCAAGACATATTCATTTTCTGGAGTATCCAATGACATGATCCGCAACAGCAGAGATAAGGATTCAAGCATTTAGGCTCCTCTTGGGTTTTCTTGATTTTCTAAATCTTAAGGAATCTTTTAGAGTTTGTCCTATAGCAATGTAAGTTTCAAATAGCTTTCATGACATGATGTATTTTCTTTTCATTATGTTTTTCACATTAAGAACCTACTATAGCAGTAGCCTCTGCTAGCAAGAACATAAGCTTTCGGTGGCTTATAAGCTTGGAAAAAGGAACATTTCGAGAGTCATTTTTATTGGCATATTTCAATTATATGCCTAAAAATCCATGATGATATGAGCAAGGACTGAATTAGGTAATTTCTATTTTTAAAAGAGGTTTCTGTTCACCAATGGTCTGTACCAGATGGTGCTGTGAAAAGCACAAAAATAAAAAGTAAATGACTGGAATTGAGGAGCTGTTAAGAATGGCATCAAAAAGTTGAAACTATATAGTCCAGTTGAGTAAATGCTTTAAACTTTTGAGACAACTGACATACCTACAGGTGCTGTGAATGGAAGGTTGTACATATTGGCTCCATTCTTGTCCTTCAAGCTTAGCTGTATACCAGAGGAGCCCTACAATATGCTTCACAGGATCTGAGATAAGCTGTATTCTGGCTGAGTTTTGACAAAAGAAGACACCGGTAGAAGAATGAATGGAGTGGGAGAGAGAAACCAGTGCATTCCTTTTCCTGCTTCCCTACTGCAGACAATTTCTCAGCAGTTGCATCTCCTAACTGGCTCTTGCTACTTGGTGCCACTGCTTGACACATCTTACTTCAAGCTTCCAGCTGATATTCCCTGCCCTGGGCAGTGACACTGCTACAACAGCTTTCATCTTTCCAGAGTACAGATGGTAGTGTTTTTCTCCTGGTTAATTCTGGATTACCAAATCACTTCTGTGGTTCTCAGCTGACTAGCTGAGAACACCATCACTTGTGCAATAATTTCTCTGAATTAAGTTCATTCTGTTGAAAAGTCTTAAGGTAGTTTCTGCTTTCCTGGTTAGACTCTGATCGATAATACACTGGATTTTAAAACAATGCTTGTAACTATTAGTGAACCAATAGGAATGTGAAAGGAATGGAATGCGGTAAAATACCTTGCAGACTTCTCAGGACACTAAATGAAATGAAACATAAATTGTGGAAGTGCCCCAGCAATTAGACTAGACTATAGGGACCAATGGAATCTGGGGAATTGTCTTTTTCCTCCCCCAGGCCCAGGTAAAACAATATCTAGGGGAGCAGGAATGCCAGTAGGCTTATTATCTATTATGCACTGTGTTAAGATGTTCATTTGAACAGCTCAAGGGTACAATGAGCTTGTTAACAAAACAAACGCCAAAAATGTTGTAAAGCAGCATCAAGGAAACAGTTCCCTCTTTACGATCTCATTCTTTCATTTGCTAATTGAGACTGTACCATGTGAGATTTTTCTAGTTCCTCTAAATATATCCCTGAACAAGAAAGTAAAACACAGCTCTTGATTTTGTGAATTTTATGGTCTAGAGGGACTGCAGGCAGTGTATAAATCAACATCAACCAATAGACTGGAAAACCTCCTGGGAAAAACAGCCAATCCACATTTGTATTTGTTTTCTAAGTAATTTTTTTCATCTTAATTCCTAAAAGGAAAAAGAAGATGGCCTTCTTAATTTCTAAAACAGAGTAGAATTTGAAGCTTGGCAAATCTTAGTTTGAGTTCAGTCTCCTTATTTTCCTGATTGTTTAAATTAGCATGTTTATGAAGGACTATACAGACTCCCTTAAGTAATTTTATAAATAGCAAGCTTTGAGAAGCAAGATATTTATGTTTGGACAATTGAAATTTATGAAAAGCTATCCCTCATTTTCATTTTCTGTTTGGTTCTCAGTAATTATGTAATTATCATAGCATAATTTTAACTATGATGTGATTATAGAGTTGTAGGTTGGCTTGATTTTTTTATCAAATTTGGGGAATTTTAGGTCAATAATTTTTCGGATATATTTTTCAGCCCTACTCAAATATCTCTACTTCTGTGACTCCATTATACTTTTACTAGGTCAGTTTATAAGGTGTCACATATATTCCCTTTTTTCCCCAATCTTTTTTCCTGTCTGTTCTTCAGATCAAAAAACTTCTGTTTCTATTTTCAAGCTTACTAACTTTATTTTTCAGTGTTCAATATGCTGTTAATATAAGAGAATCAATTTTTAAATGTTAGACAGTTGCTTGTTAGTTCTATTACATTTGGTTCTTTTTATAGTTTTGATTTTTCTGGTAAGATTTACCACATTTCCTGTATACATTTTTTTCTTTTAAATTTTTGAAAATATTTAGCAACTTTAGCTAATTTAAAATCATTGTCTGTTAATTCCAATATCTGACTCATCAGGGTCTGTTTCTTTTGGCTGCTTTATTGCATGATTATTGGTCATATTTTTTAGGTTTTTCATATGCCTAGTAAATTTTACTTTTATAAGACATTTAAGATAAAATAATATGTGAGTCTTATTATATTCCTCCCTTTAAAATCTATTAAGTTTTGTTCTGGGAAACAGTATAATACTTTCCTCATTTTAAAGAGATGTCTGTTGGGCCTCCCTGGTGGCGCAGTGGTTAAGCGCTGAGCTGTGTAGCTGTCAGCAGCAGCGACACGAGTTCGACACCTGTCCGGGTAGATTCTCACATGGCGCAGCAGACCTCTCCTGCCTCGCCCGCTGCTCCCCTCAGCAGTATATTTCCTTGGATCTGCCTGTTCTGCTTCCCACTCTGTCTCGGTGAACCCTCTCGCTGCCCCATGTCTCTGGCCTGTACCCCAGCTCGTATACATAAATAAATCTTAAAAAAAAAAAGAAAAAAAAAAAGAGATGTCTGTTCCTATTCCTTCAAAATATCTGACCAATTCTCTCTTCCATGCCTACTGTTAAGGGAAAAAGGCAACATAAATGCTCAACAATTCAGAGGACATGAGTATTATAATTTGCAATCCATTAATTCTTTCATTTATGGATTCTTAGTGGGAAAACCACTACAGATTTTCATATATATTATTTCATGTTACCTATAAAATTCATACCCTGTAAGGAACATAAATTTTCTTAAAACTATATAGTATTTCTAAAATCAGTTTTAAAGACATCTTAATTTTAAAACTTTATATTCTCTGAATCCCATACAGAGTGGTATACCAATGATATCTTTATTAAAAAAAAAAAGAACAAGCTTATGGGGAAAGACAATATTAATTCTAGGGAAGGAGTACTAGCACCCTCATGGAAGCTAAAATTAAAGGGGAGGTAAGAACAATAATTTGGAGATAAAGGAAGCAAAAGTACTTGGTAATCTCTGTTTGGATGAAATTTTTGTACAGACTAAATGCATATTGGAATGGGTAACGTGTTCTAGTTTGAAGTAAATATATAAAACCACTAATAGGAAAAGATTTATTCACCCCTATGTTTACAGCAGCCTTATTTACAATAGACAAGATATGGAATCAGCCTAAATGTCCATTGACAGATGACCAGATAATGAAGTTGTGGTATATATACTGCTCAGTTATTAAAAAGGAAAGATGAAATAAATAGTGTCTTTTGGGACAATATGGGTGAATCTTGAGGTGATTATCTAATGACATCAGTAAAATCAATGAAAGATAATAACTGAATGTTTCACTAATTTGTGGAATATTTAAAAACTGGCAAAACACAATGTAACTAACTCTAGAATGAAAAATATGGTGGGTGGTCAGGGGAGGGTAGATAGGATAGAGGGGGTAATATGGTAAGGTATTGACATTGAAGCTTTGGTGGAGGACAAGTGAAACATGTCCACATGTAGGGGTGTGCAGTTGTAGAGTCTAAATTGTATAATTTTGTAAATGGCAAATCAATGAAATTTGATTTTCAAAACGAAATCTATATTTGTTGTATATTTTTAAATGTATAAAATATTTTTTAAAAAGCTAGTCTTTTTTAAGTAAATACCTGAACATTTTAAGTTATGTTCCTCAAGTTTAGATATGTATATATTTGCATGTGTCTGTTTATGTGAAAATCATTTCTATATTATAAAATTGGTATGCTTCTCTAAATATAATGTTGTATCTTATATACATCACTAAAAATATTATTTTGGCTTCTCATAATTAAATTGTCTCTTTAAATATGATTTTAAAAGCTGTATACCATGTTACTGTATGTATAATTTACATACCCATCCCTCAATTATTAGCCATTCCTCAGTTTTTTATTATCACTAATAAATTAAATTATTGTTTCCATATATAATTATTTCTTTATAATACATTTTGAAATGAAAATTGAGGGATATAAATAGTGTTAAGTTGGTAGGACATCAAGTCAGTGTAATGGAGAGAGAAAATCTTGAAATAGAGAAATGAAGGTGGTTTTAGTTAACATGGTTTTCATAATTGAATTGGAGAATTGGCATGCCAAAGCAACAGGCATTCATAAAGTAGTGTCCAACGATCATTAGAAAATGGGTGCTTCTACTGCAGACTTGTAAAGTTAAAGCAGAACACTCCATAATATGTGTTGCAGCGCATCCGTTGTATGGGATTTAAGAAATATTAAGTATTAAGAGGTATTATATTAAGGAAATGTTCTTCGCTGTAGTTACTTTGGGAAATACATATAGACTTAGAGTCAAACAAGATTTGTTTCTAGGTTTTACTGCAGTACTTCCCAGAGCTTTTAATGTTCTTCTATGTTTTAACACATCAAATAGACTATAACATCGAACATTTCCCAAACTCATTTGATGCCATAATCTTTCATGCATGAAGTATGTTGAAAGAAAAGTATTCTTGGAACACCACATTGGGCAAAAATACTCTAAAGGAATTGAGAAAAGCTGTATCATAGTCTAGGTCCTTAGACCTATCATAGTCTAGGTCTAAGGAAAAATCACATCAGACTATGTTAGATAAGGTTAAATGGTCATAGGGAAACATCATTTTCTTGAAATAATGCTGTTAAAATTTTTATTTAGCTGTTTTAAAATGTAAAATGATCACTTGTCATTGTTTGCCTCTGCACAAACACAATATTTGCAAGACTGTGAACTATGTCACCAGGCATGTTTTTGTGAACACCATATAAGATAGTGACAAAATCTGAGTCTAGGAGTTAGGAGACCGGACCCTGCCACTAGCTTTGTGATCTCAGCAAATTCACTTTGGTTGCATGACTCTTTCTTGGTACATAATACGTTGTATTGTACAATGTTTGTTCAATGAATGATTTGAACTACATTTTCAGAATTTTCTCAATCATTCTTACCTCATGCCATTCATGGATTCAAGGAAGATCTAACCAGTGTCTCTGTGTCTGACCTTACAAATTCTAATTCTGATGATAATCTTATTCTCTAAGTCCACAACATTTTTGATAATGATGCCATACTATAAAAATATTAACTCAATAAGACAAATAGTTACTCAACTTCCTATCAATAATTCAAAGATAAAGTCATTTTTTTTTTTTTTGTCCTGTATTTGCCTAGACAAACATATGTGCCCCAAGGATTAGGGACCTTGTTCAACTATATTTTATGCATCATCTCTGCAGTTTCAGGCTGGCCTGTGGATCATTTGCCCTCACAAAAGAGATATTTAATCTGGGGATACTAAGCTTCAATGGGTTCTTGCGCCCCATGAAATTGTGTATAACATTTTTTCTTACTGTGGGGACATTCATTTTTCTGGCTAAACAACCCATAGTTTACAATAGGTTTTCAAATGGCATTTTCAATCCCTCAGAAGAGTTTAAAATTATCGCTTATAGGTTTCTTACAGACTTTTGAAAAGGAACATGAAGAACAAAACAAGGCACAGATTCATGTTCAAGTTTAAATGCTCAAGTCTGAGTTATTGCTGTAGTAATTTACCCACTATCAGAATGTGTGGGAGTAGAAACCTCAGGGTACAGAAGTCAGCATGATTGCAAAAAGAAGAAAAAATAAGCTATTTAGAGGATTTTTCTCATCCTCCTTAGTTCGCCAGATCCCAATCACTACATGAAAAAAAAATAAATGAAAAATGTCTTAATGATATGTTATAAAAACAGCTATTTACCACATAGAAGTGCCATTATTTGCAAAAACAGAGATAACAATGTTCACTCATTGGTAATGATCCTAGAATCCTGAAATTTCTATAGAAGTGCCCTGTGTTAACAGAGTGCCTATGTTACAATCCATTGTGACTGGTCCTATACAAAGAGAATTTCTGGAAAAGTTGACCTGTAGGTGATCTTTCACCGAATTGTAATTTATTTTGGTCATATATTGTTTTTGCATTTTGAGAGCTCCATTTTCCAATTTATTAAGCCTCTTCTAGATTAAAGTCACACATATTCTTGCAAGCACCTCTGAACACCACTATGCAATAGTGACAGTGATGAAAATGTAAATGATATTGATGATAATATCGACCTAATATTTAGAATGTGCCTTACAGGAAGACTTTGAGGTAGTTACTATTACAAACAAGTTTACAGACAAGGAAACTAAACTCTATGATCCTAGATCATAGAGGTAGCAAATGCACAAGGATTCAAGCCAAAACAGTCCTCTTACAGACCTGATCATCCTACATAGTCGCTAAGATGTCACTTGGGAATTTGCTCATATACTCTTCATTTTCAACATCCAATTTACCCATGTTTGTTCTCCTGCAGCTCTCTCACAAAGAATGCCCACCAAGTTCCTTCTATTTTCAACTCCCACAAACTTCCAGAATTTTCATCTGATCCAAAAGGAGTGGCCATCTCAGTTCATGACCCAGGATAACCCTCGAGAAACCTTTACAGTCACACTCCTTGCTGGTCAAGTGTGCCTGCATTTAGTCTTTTGTGACAAGAAATGGAAACTGAAGCATTTATGTTGCAATGACCTTATTAAAGTTGGAGCTAAGCCTTGAACAGTCTCATTTTTAGAGATTGTCTGTAGAGTTTGCCGATTGAGTTACTATGCTGGTTGGGAATAGAGTCTATATTAAATAAGACTGTTTCCCAATCTTTGATTATTCACAACCTTCATGATTTTTCCTCAGTCATATGCTATAGGTACTAGCAATTTTTTAATATCTTTAAAATACATTTGCTTTTTTTAGTTAAATAAAAATATCAATATTTATAAATGAAAGTTTATTTCACTACAATAAATTGAAAGCCAGTATCATCTAATCTAAATGGAAGACAATTTAAAAAGCAAATACAACAAGACAAAGTAAAGTTGTTAAATATTACCCAGATTTTATTGCCTTTTAAGGCTCTAATTATTGAGGTTTCTTTCTCTTTGCTAAAAAATGGAAAGCTGGGTGGTATTAAAGAAAATCTAGCACTAAACTAGGATTTCTCTCTGATCTCATCAGGAAGGTTAGAGGAAAATGAAGAATAACTTTTTTTACAGTACACTTTTATTTAGTGCACTGTCTGCACACTAAAATTTTTTCTTGAGCAATAACATCCAATAGAAACATAATGCACATCACATGTGATTTTATATTTTCAACAAAATGATGGTTATCAGAAAAGAAGGGGAAATGAGAGGGGTGGAAGGAACAGGTAGAGGGGTCAACTTAATAATGGTGACTGGTATAGAACTTTGGGAGTGAGTATGGGGTGGTATGTACATTTATCAAGGTATAAACTGTACTTCTGAAATTCATATGGTACTTTAAACAAATGGTACATCAAAAATACTTTTCATCTACTAGCCACATTTAAAAATCAAGATTAAACAGGATAAATTATATATTCACTTTAACCCACATATCTAAAATAGCATTATTTCAATATATGTAATTGATACAAAAACTTTTAAGATATTTTACACTCTTTTTTTGGTATTATCTTTGACCCTAGTATGGATTTTCTAACTTAGTTCTTACATTGCAAGTGTTCAGTAGTCACATATGACTAGTGAATCCAGTATTAGCACAAAAGTCCTACATTAGCAAATACAGGCTAGATTCAAGACCCTTTGTGGTTAACAGGGTTATGACCTGTGGAGGTCAGTTAACCTTTCTGGACATCAATTTCAATGCCTTGAAAATAAGAAGATTTAACTGACCCTGTGGTTTCAAACAGTCTTACTCTCCCACAACTATCATTTGTCTCTTTCCTGTTGAAATTCTCTCAAATAACAAGTTGCACCATTACCCTCTTCAAAGAGTATACAAAGATTGAAACAGCATGGTTAACAAAATGAAAAAACATAAATCAGATAAAACATTTCTAAACGTGGAAAATGATAATGATAACTTCTTGGGAGGTCTACAGGAATAGGTCCCCCAAAGCAGACATTCTTGGACAAAAAGCCACAGTCACCCCAAAGCAGACATTCTTGGACAAAAAGCCACAGTCATCTGAGTTTTCTAACACGAAAGTAATAATTCTCATTAAAATAACCAATTGCCTAATTTAGGCATTTCATTAAATTAAAACTGCAAATGTGGCAGTCTCACAGCCACTTGTAATTAGATTTTAGTCAAAATCAAAATTGCAACACATACCACTGGACATCTCATTTATTTAAGGAGGAATTATGGCAAATAAAACCTATCATCTGCTGTAATGAAAACCTCCCATTTTTATTTTTATTTTTTTAAGATTTATTTTATCTATACATGCATACAAGAAAGGGGGTATAGGCCGGGAGGGGGGGGAGATGGTGTGTGTGAAAGGATTCACCAGAGACAGAGTGGGGAGCAGAACAGGCAGATCTACTGAAATACACTGCTGAGGGGAGCAGTGGGGGAGCCATGAGAGGTCTGCTGCACCATGTGGCTCAGCTCCCTGGCTGAGGATCAAACTCGTCAAGTCGCTGCAGTGGCTGGAGATAGCTTGACAGTGCTGAGACTTAACCCTTGTGCCACCAGGGAGGCCCAAAACTTTCTATTTTTGACACAGAGACCAGCAATGACTTCCTCTTGATAGCTGTTCACATGCACTAATTTTTGCTCACTTTGATCCAATGATAATCTTTCAGTTAGAAAGATTTCAAATAAATCACTACTCTCAAGTGTTTTCAATTCTGTTTAATTCAATGGTAAGAGGCTGGTGGAGGAGGAAAAAAATGCTTATCTTTCCAAATTTAGTGTTCTGGAAACACACTGTTGTGGTTAGTGAGCTTTACATGAGCCATCTAAATTTAGCAAATATGTTCACTCCCTTTCCCAAGCCCACCCACAATAGTGGATGGAACTCTGATTTCATCCACACTCATCCAGGTAATGCAAACCCCTCAAGTTGAGCAAAGCCTGCCGAGCAAGAAAGCTGAATGGAAAAATGTCAGTAAAATATGGAATCTTTGGACCTAAAGTAGGTTGGGGAATGGGAGTAACTCAGCCTCCATTGACTAATACAAGTTAGTTTTAAAATGATTTCTCACCTTTTCTTTGTTTTCTCAGAGAGCACCTTGAAGGATGCCTAATTAGAGGAAATCAGCATGCTGTTTATCTGAGGAGCTGCACCTCAGCACTCACTGTGGCTCACCCCTGAGCTGAAAGGTCCACTTGAGCCATTGTGATCCCCTTCTGCATTGATGACTCTGAGTGCAGTCATACTTTCCTAAGACTTAGAAAATGTGTAGTCTTAAAGTGGAACTGGATTACTAAGGTTGAAAGGAAGCTATCTTAACTGGTATAGGACTGCTGGAGAGAAAAGAAGAAATTCATTCTATGCTACACAAAGTAGGTTATCAATAAATGACGGATAAATTAATAAATTAGGATCAAGTGTAATTGAAGGCCAAATCCATGAATCCAAACCCATGAAATCTGCATAGCAATATTTTTCAACTTTACTGCTTAAGTGAAGCAAAGAATTTGAGGAGGAGGACAAAGTGGTAGCTAACCAAGATTAGGCAAAACCAATTCATTGTAGGAATTTGTTTGAAGTTTTATGTCCTATCTTTAAAGTTCATACAAATTTTATACCCTATAGGATACTATATAAATATTTAGTTTATAGCTCCAAGTGCCTCCTTGCCAAATAGTTTGAGAAATATGCAATTTATCATTGTCTCTGATCATGTTAACCAGAGAAAAATTTTGAAAAAGACATTGGGAATTACCCACCTTGAATTTATATACCCCAATTTTTGTGCATATTACATGTAGAAGTGTTATTATTCTTTTTTTGGCATTTCATTATCAATTAGTGGACGTACTTTTCCCATGACTACAAAGATTTTAAACCTTAACATATTATGGGGGGGGGAAGTATGTACAAAATTAAGTAATATTGTAATAAGCATTTGTATATCCAACACTACAACATAAGTAAGAGATAACCAAAAAACAGTTAATAGTCCAATGTATGTGCTGTAAAGATAAACAATTAAAAATAAGTCCTCTATATTGTACACCTTAGTCATTTACAGTGCTGCATGTCAATTATATCTCAATAAAACTGAAATAAAACACTTAAAAATCAGAAACATTGCTTTATAATCATGCCATTTACAAATATAATATGCATGTGTTCTCTAGAAGCATTCTTCAAAGGTAAGGACAAAGCTTGAAATTTCTCTACTTATAATAGCTGCTACAGGAAAAACTGAATGACATTCTTCATCTCTCTTCACTAAAAATAATCAACATTTACACAGTAAGTACTGAGTCTAATATCTGCAATGCTGAGCCTTAGCTCTGAATTTTAGGCAAATGTGATAAATAATAAAACTATTAAATTTATGCTGCTTGGTTAGGTTATTTTTTATTAGTATTGTCTCAATTACTTGGATAAAGCTAGTTTTCTTCTGATGTGTGTGTGTGTATTTGAGATATACATACACACACACACATATACATATATGATCCTTGAACAACATAGGCTTCAGCTTTGTAGAATTCTTAGACAGGGATTTTCTTGTAAACAAATGACGTAAACTTATGATATGGATTAGTACAGGACAGTATTTTAAACGGATTTTCTCTTATGATTTTCTTGATAGCGTTTTCTTTTCTCTAGCTTAATTTATTGTAAGGATATGGTATACAATACACATGACTTACAAAATGTGTATTAATCTACTTAATGTTGTCAGTAAGGTTTGAGTCAACAGCAAGGTGTTAAGTTTTTGAGGTGTCAAAGTTACATGCAGATTTGCCTCTACACGTAGAATTTAGCATCCCTAACCCTCATGTTGTTCAGTGTTCAAGGGTCCATGGTATATTTAACTCAGTTAACTTTCTGTTAAGAGGGCAGACACAGTATTAATTAAATTGCTATCTCAGAATCTTAACACAATGCTTGAAACCTAGGAAATGTTTAGTGAACTTGCTGATTGGTATTTCCTTGAAGATGAGTCGGGTTTATACTTCATATGACAAAAAAAATCTTGGGTCTCCAAATTCTCAACGCGGAAATAGGTCTCTTTGAGCAGAAGAGAAGCGTGGCCAAAGGATAATTAACAGATGATGTCAGAGAGTGTTGCATATATAATATACATGAGGAAGATACTTCTAAAATTAATGACTACATTTTAGTGTAATTATGACTAATTAATAATGATCAGCTCAGTGTTTCTGTAGAGTTTAATTAGGGATGTGTTGGGTGGGAGGATTCTGCCAGCCTGGAATCTTAAATATGATTGCTTTGAACAAATGATTTAATTCATCCAGCCTATACTTAATAAGTATCTATTGTGTAGCAGACACCATGATGTGTATATAAAGATAATTAACACATGATTCTTTCATAGACCTGGGGAGAGACCAATATAAATGAAAGATTAAAAGAAATCAAAGTAAGAATTTTGTTGGAAACCACAGGAACCACTTCCTGTATAAAACAGCACTGCTCTATAGAAATTCAATTAAAAAGAAGTGCCATTAATATCTTCATGTGTACAACAGTCTTTCAGTACAGAATCTTGTTATAAAAAATCTAATATCTTCAGTGCATGTGGTCCTCCCAGCATTGGAGACTAGAATTGAAAGAATCCATGAAATATTCTAGGAATGTTTTAGTATTGAGAACTTTTGTCTTCTACCATCTCCAAGACCACATTCCTTTTTACAACTTGCATTGCCCCTATTTGTGAGTCAAACTAAAATATGTTAATGAAATATTGCACAGAGAAAAAATTAGATACAAATATGATTAACAAGATGGTCAGAAACGAGTAAACTGAATGATGCCAAAGTTCACACACATTGCTCAATATTTGTGTTGTTATGGATGAATAATAAATACACAGATTATCTATCTACCTACCTATCTATCTATCTCTGTTAAAACTAATCAAATTATTTCCCTAGATCATGTACAAGTTGTAAACCTATGTTACCACAATCAAGAAAAATAAAAAACACAACTCATTGAATTGTATCATTAAGAAACTGTGCCGATTAAAATATGTGATTTTTCCTCTTTTAAAACATATTTAAAGAAATAGATAAGGTAACTTTAAACAGTTACAACTAAAGCAAAAATGTTATTAAATTCTAGATAGATACTATTCCTTGTAGAAAATTCTAAGCCCAAGGCTTACTGTCTTTTTAAAACAGATATTAGTAAGTGCTAAAAAAAAATAATAATATAAAGACATGCTAGTAGCTATGTCTCTTTCTCTCCCCTTTCACTTTCATTTTTATTTCTTAAAGAAATATTAGTGTCCTTCCATCCAATGTCAAATATCCTTGAATTAGCCCTGAAAAGGTAAGCTGCAGGTCTGCAGAGAAGGCTGACCTAAGGATAAGGCCATCCCACTCGCAAAGAGGATGGTAGCTCAGCAATATCAGATGGGCTATACACCAAGGCAGATTGAGTACACAAGCAAATACATCAAGAAAATGAAAGTCAGTGAAGTAGTCACCTACCCCCAAAGAAAGGATCCACCTTAGTTTCCCCACCTCATTGTTAGTGGGTAGCAACCCACAGGAGGCATGCACTCAGTGAAAAAGCAGGGGTGAACTTCAGAGTGCAGCAATTTGCGTACTTGGTCAGTTAGGGTCTCTCTAGCAGGAGGTAGCATTTTCTTCGCCATCACATTTGAGTTTCAACAATGAAAACGATTTCATTGGCAGACGAAGTTAAGGTATTCCTGGGAGAAGTGTATATACGCTTAAACACAAACACATTTAGCATTTCATCTCTATTCTTTTTTTAAGTGTTAATTTTCTTTTAATTATAAACGAGTCAGGCACTTTGGAGTTAAGCTGTAATCACATTTATCAAGCTGCAGTTAATAAACATGAAAATCTAATCCTAGAGAGTCTATCAACTTTCTTTGGCTTCTAAATATTGTTAAGTCTCCATTTTTCTATTTTTGGTCCATCTGTCGCTTCCTAAGTTCCCATAAGTATCACATAACTGGGCCTCCCTGGTGGCACAGCGTTTAAGTGCTGCGCTGTGGAGCTCTCGGCAGCGGCGACATGAGTTTGACGCCAGGCGGGGAGATTCCTACATGGAGTGGCAGACCTCAACTGCCTTGCCCACTGATCCCCTCAGCAGTGTATTTCTGTCTATATGCCTTTTCTGCTCCCCACTCTGTCTCTGGTGAACCCTCTTGCCACCCCACGTCTCTGGCCTGTACCCTAGCTTGTATGCATAAATAAATATATCTTTAAAAAAAAAGTATCACATAACTGTTTTTTTTTGGAATTATTTTGATCCATTGTGGTAACACAGTTGTACAGAAGCTGGTTAGTAGTTGTATAGGACTTTCACTAATAAAATAGGGAAGTTAATTTTATTTATGTTTGGTAGAAAAACATTTCCTTTTAAACATTAGGTTCATAGCTAGGGAAAGCTTGTAATGAAGAATAACAAAAGGGATTTTCAATTTTTAAAGGGTTGGGGACAATTGAAATCAATTGATCCTGTTGTACTGTTCAGACTGAAAAGACGATGAGCCCATAACACAATTCAAAGTTTCTTTCATCTGTTCTTAATTGCAAATTCCCTAAACCCTAATAAAGAAAGGAAATGATATTTCTGTACTCATTTGATCAGGTTTGGAGTTCCCTCATTCTTTAGCAAGTGACTGAAAAGTTCTCCAAATTGCATAAGTAACAACTATAAAATATGACTCATTGCATTTTTTTCAGTGAGTAATGCAATTAATACTGTAATATTGTAGCCACTATAAATTCTTATTAACATTTATTAACTGCTATCATTGAGATTTTTTTTTAACTCTGAGAAAAAGATTCAAGACACCCATTACAGCTTTTAGCAACTTAACAATGTGCCCTTTCCTCAAAGAATGATATGTCTGTTCCAAATGATGTCATTTAAAAGCACAACACAGAACTTGGGTACAAAATTGTGCTTGGAAGAATTCTGGTGAAGTTTTATCATTCAATAGCAAGAAAATTTTTATTCCAAAAATGAAATGCAAAAAAGAAATATCTTAACTGAGGAAATCACACTAAAAGTTTATTTGTAAAACAGCTGCTGCATATGAGTTGTAAGTTTTTGCTATTGTCTTCAAGACTAGTCAGGTAATTTCTCTACAATACTGTACCTGAACAAGACAGTATTATTTTTTGTGTGTGGCAATGGGGATAGGGAAGGAAAAATTCCTCCTTTCCTTTAAAAAAATAATGTTTTAATAGTTTTCATTGTGTCATTTCTAGCTTCATATATGTTGTGAGTACTTATTTCTGGTCAAAAAAGCATTGATTTACCCAGAATTACCCTTTAATTCTGAAGGGAAACCTTGGTGTGGTCAGCCTGAAACAAGTTTTAGAGAGGATGTTAGTATAAGTTTGCTTGATTTTGGATGTAGGTACAAAGATCTGTTTTGCCGACAGAGGCAGTGGAGCTGCTCTAAATTCACTGATCCTTTAGAGAAGAGGGATAAGCCTGGGTGGTGAGCATCACTGACTGCAAGACTGCAGGGGACACAGCCTGTATCTTCTTCCATGTGTGAGCAGTGGAATGGAAGATAAGACACAGGTTATTTATTCCTAGTTATTATGGGGTAGGGGATTTTGAAAAGATGAAAACACTGATCACTGTTATAAGAATGTCAGATACAGAAAAAATGGTATTTACTTTAGGCTCACAACTGTCAAAAATGGTAGCCAATAGACTGAACTGATCTATTACTATAGATTCATATATATACTATATATATATAGTATATATAGTATATAGTATATAGATACTATATACATATTACTATAGATTCATATATTACTATAGATTCATATAGATACTATAGAACTGATCTATTACTATAGATTCAACTTCTTGGGACGTTGACCAGGTTGGTTGATGTCAAGATTGGAATCCTCTAAAATAGTATATGGAGCTTGCAGCATCCAAGAATGAAGGAAACAGATAAAGTTAAAAGGTAAATATTCTTAGTTTGCATCCTTTGACATATCACATGCTCAAATTTGGGAAGTGAGGCTTGAGTTATGCTGTTTCTCTCCTATGAGTCATTGAGCTGGAGCCCATGATAGATATAGGGTGGGGGAGGGTTATAAATCCCTTGAGATATTATACAAAATTAATGTGCATGTGCATTTTTCTTTAGAGGGAATCTAATTTTAATGATTATCAAAAGAGACCCTGCTTTAAAAATATTAAGAATCCTAATCTTAGGATGAAATGGCTCATTCAGACAGGTTATTATTTCACAATTACTGTTAGTGGTGACGCATGTCTGTGAACATGAGTCTTCTTGTTAATGTGAATGTGTACATAAACACCTCAAGGAAACCAAAGTACATGGATCTCAGTGAACAAGAATAACAATAAATGTAACATGGGAGACTATCAATGGTATTATAAGACCACCTGGTGTTGATTATGTTCCAGGATACTAAGCTATTGATTCAGTGCTAAATTTCTGTAGTTCTCCCACTAAAAGAACAACATATAAGTCCAGTTCTTTTTGGAAAAAAGAAAGCTTCATTCATTCATGCTTTTATAGCATTTTAACCTCTATTATATAACCTAACCCAGTATATTCTAACTTCACAGAATTTTACATTTGCGCCTTACTTTACATCATATATAACATGGCTCTTTAAGAATAAGAGGCACACCTTTTTTTTTTTTTACTTTTTTAGTCACAGTCCTTAAAAGAGGAATTCAATAAAAGTGCAGTAAAACAATGAATTATAGTTGTTACCTGACTTCTACACATCTCAGAATAAAAGATGGTATGAAACAGATAGAGCTTTAAAGATTAAAATTTAATGGAGGGCTAGATCAAAGTCTAGAGCTATGTCATTTTAGCCCAATTGACCAGATTTAGCATTTTGACACTGCTCAATGTTCACAAATATAACTAATTTAAAAAAAAAAGATTGCACATAGATTTCAGCTGTAATATACTTCTCCCAGTTCTGAGCAGTGTTGATTCACTCACCACAGTTCGTTTGCAAGTGATGGAAATAAACTTTTTAGAGAAATATAAGCAGTTTTAGATCTGGAAGTCATCAGGAAATTGAGAGTGACAGGTTAATGTGACATTTCAAAGAGATTTTGAAATTCAATAGCTTTCTCTAGCAGATGATGTTTATTCTCTCGTTGTAAGTCAAGTGTTGAATTTCTTCAAAGGAACAATGACAGATCCTAGAATAACTAGATAGGTTCAACATTCACCTATAGGTTTTTTTGACTCCTCCCCACTTCATGAAAAATTATATATTTTCATGTACATAAAGGGAAATGGAAAAACCATCTGGCTGGCTCTGAAACATGGTTTTCTTCATCATCAAAGGGGTTCCTGTGTGAAAACACTGATCTTATAGTTCTATGAAAAGTAGGTATAGTGCCACTACAAAAAGAATCATAAAAAGTGTATGTAAATCCAGGAAGAGGACACATTCCTTTTTTCTTTTCATATCAGTACTGTGCAAGAATGTAAGATGTTTACAATCATTTAAGTGAAAGTTCCATGAGCTGGATATTGTCTTTCAGAGGTAGGTAATCAAATATGGCTAAAAGACTAATAACAAAAATATGTTATATCTTCTTAGATAGGCTTAAGGAGCATATTTTATTGCTTAGAAACTAGGATATGAATTGTACAATTGGACATATAAAATAATTTCATAAAGGATTATTAAGGTCATGAAAATCACATTTAAGTGAATCTATAAATAAGGAAAGTTTAAAATGTGTTTTAAAAAATTATTAAACATAGGTGAAAGAATTCTTAAGAGTCATTTATTCCAAATGACTGGTTTTGTTGTAAGCAACATATATATAAACTAAAATGATCTCATTAAACATACACATACACACACACACACACACCACAAAAAAAAAAAAAAAAAAAAGGGAGGGAAAGAGGAGAAAAGTAAATTTAACAAATTACAGAGTCAAAGATTAGGTTGCAGTACCAAATCACTGGGAGGGCATGCATACAGCTGAGCTTCCAGTACAACTGGGATCAGGAATGTGAATGTTCCTAGTAGTTCTCCAACTCCTATCTTTTTATTTTCTCTCTACAAGTTAGAAGTCACTCTATGGTGGGAAAGTGTAGTGCTGTGTTATTAAGTTATATTATTTTTCAGATACTGAATTATAAATTTTAGAAGAGGAATACATTGGTCTAGATTGGCTCAGTCATCTTTAGCCAGGACTACTTAGTTTGTATCAGTGTCCTCCCCTAGACCAATCCATTGTGATGTGAGTGGAGGAATAGATTTGGAGAAGGAAGATAGTCAAGGAATAACATGGTAGATTGCAGTGACCATGGAAGACAGCTCTAGGAAAACTAGAAGATACAATGAAATGACCAATACAAATTTCATCGAGCTACTACGGGTAAGCAGATTGTTACAGGTAAGCAACATGTTACAGTTGAGTTGGTTTGTTTTAGCTTCTGTGTGACAAACTAGTAAAACAGTCAGAACTCAAGTAAGCAAATAGCCAAATAAATAATAACTGCTTTTTGGAATATACTGTAATAAGTGTTTTGATACATATTCACATGAGAAAAGCGAGGTTCAGAAATTAAGAAAATGTACTATAACACTACTAGTTCATGTTAGAGACAGTATTTATGCACAAGTCTCACTAATTCGCAAGCCCATTCTTTTCAAAAATAATAGTAGTAGTTTTTGTAAAATGGATGGATAATTGTGTTTTTCATATCTCAGTGTGCTGGATTTCAACATCAAATCCTACACCTTTACAACCCAAGAATGGCTAATGTGAGTGATATTCCTTGAGAATGGCTGTTGCTTTTGATATTATTTTCCATTAGATTTTAAGATACAGTTACTAAGAGGTTTGTGGACTTCCTGACTCTGTAGTTTGATGTCTTTCATCAGGTTTGGAAAATTCTGAGCCATTCTATCTGTAAATAGCCTGTCCAATGTTTTCTTTTACTCCTTTTGGTATTGCAATTACACATGAATTAGAATTTTCATTGTAATTCCTATTCATTTTATACTTTTTGTGTGTACTTTCTGTCCCTTCATGTTTCATTTTGGGTATTTCCCTTTAAAATATCTTTTAGCTGATTAGCTGTATATAATCTCTGCCGGTTTAAAGCAGTCCACTGAGTTATTAAATTTGGGCACTAGATTTTTCTTTCTAGTATTTGTTTTACTCTTTATATATTTTAGCAATCTCCCTCTTTCCCCCCCACCCCCATCCCTGTCTTGGACATACTTATAGCATATGTCTGAATAAGCCATGGCTATTTTTTTAAATGATTTTTTTTCCTTTTTAAAAAACTCACACCTTAGCTCTTCATGAGTGCTTATTTTCTGATTCAGTGATGGACTATGTGAAAAATTACAGAAATTATTTTTGCATGCAAGACATATTTCCCCAGAAAGTTTAAAGCTGCATTATATGGGCAGTTAGGGCCTCTAGCATCCAAGATCAATTTAATCTAATTTCAAGGACTAGGATGATTTGATACTGAGTTCCAGTTCCTTCAAAGTTCATTTTGTTTTAAGTTCACCTATACTTCCCATAGACTGTCAAAAATCTCTATTCAGTGTCTTAGTTGACACATCTGGAATTGGCAATTGGCAGCTACAAATGCTGGGCCCAGCTACAAATGCTAAACTAACATCTTTAGGCTTCTTTCCCAAATATTTTTGACTGTCTTATTAGCTCTTTGATGGCGTCAAAGAGAATTCTTATTAAAAAAAAAAAGTTTTGTCTAGGATTTCTATGTCTTTTAATGGAATAGTTTTTCTAAATTATTATCTTTCACTATGAATACTGAAGTCCTAGTTAATACATATTTTACTTAATTTGATGTCAATTTTAACAACCAAGAGATTAGGATATTAGGTCATTAGTATTAAGGGGTCATTAGTATTAAGAGAAATGTTTCCATATTGAATATACTGAAATTGGATAAATGAAATAGGTGAGGAGTTTAAGACAGAAGAGACTTTCTTTAAGAAATCAAATTATGGGGCCTCCCTGGGCACAATGGGTTGAGTCTCAGCCTATGAGGCTATAGGCAGCCACTGCAGCACGAGTTCGATCCCCCGGCCAGGGAGATTCCCACATGGCACAGCAGACCTATCCTGCCTCACCTGCTGCTCCCCTCAGGAGTGAACTTCAGTCACTCTGCCTCTTCTCCCCACTCTGTCTATGGTGGATCCTCTCACCACCCTGCACCTCTGGCCTGCACCCCAGCTCTTGTATGCATGAATAAATAAAATCTTAAAAAAAAGATCAATTTATAAAGCAAAACATAATAACAGAAGGAATTTTGGTAAGAAAAACGGAGTAAAAGAGAACTATTTGTCATTATTGCTTGATGTTAGGATGGGGCACTTTTGAGTATGTTTGTATATTGAGGAAAAGATACCATCAGATAAAGGATTAAAGAGTGGAGAGTGCAAGCAAAGTTAATAAAGTAAATTCTGCAGAAGTTAGAAAGGAACAATAATAAGCTTTCCACTAAGACAAAGGAGAAAAATGAAGAGATTCTAAGTGCTGGGAAGTGAGGGGTAAGAGTTACAAAAGTATGATTCTGATACCTATTACTGTAGTCTTATAAAAAGAGATTTTAAGTGTGGATTGTCCATTTACCATTTACAAGATCTTTTTCTTTTAAAACTAGAACATACATTTTGTTGGTCCTTTAGTCTCTTCTCATTGGCTTAAGGGAGCAGAACTAGGAAACTCTTTTATACTCTTATAATAATATTCCATCCAATATCTCATTTTCCTTTCCCTGTCAAAATAAATTTTGAAGACTCTTATTAAAAGGAGCACTTAGGTTGGCAACTTACTGATATGGAAGTGTAAGAGGACCAATATTTCCTACAACTTAAATTCATGTGAATTTCAGCAACTAGTTCTTCTAATTCCCCCATCTTGTGTTCTTATAAATGAAAACTCCTCAAGGGCAATGACCATATGTTTTATGTCCCCTGTCAAGGTATAGCAAACACCTGGTGTGTTAAATATATAATAAATAGGTATAAAATTCCCAAATAATGACTATAACCTCAACCAATTGCTGCTAGTGATGCAGAGGCTGTATTTAAAATCACCAGGAAGAAAGCACACATATTCTTAATCATAGTCTCCAGAAAAGTGAGTTACATTTTGGTAATTATAACCTTCAGTTGACTCATAAATATTTACTGAGTACTTTGTATTTGATTCATAGTAATCTGAGAAAGTACCAATACTGCTCTAATCTTAAGTGAAATAAACAAGGAACCAGTTCATTAAATAGTATGCCCAAGTTTGTATTTCTGCTAATATATGCTGACCTGAAATTCAAGCTCATTTTTCTAATTCCATATAAACAATGGTGTTATTTACAATGTTATATAGCCTTTGACTCAATTTAGCATCCATAAGTATTGGATGACAACACTTTCCTTATGAAAAAAATGGGGAATTATACTATTGTACTTTTCATTTCTTAAAAATTGTAACATTTTTAATTGAGGTAACAATGGCTTACAAAACTGTAGGTGATTTAGAGGTCTAAGTTCATACCTCTTCAGACGTATGTTACCATACAAAGGCCACCATCCAAAGCTCTTTTTATCTTCCACCATTGGTCTATTGGGTCTGCTCCCCTCTTTATTTCCCCACTTCCCCAACCTCCCCTTCAAGTGGCTCCAATTCTGCAGTTACAGTTCAAATTTTTGTTTTGGTTTAGTTTTATCTGTTCACTTGTTTTTTTCTTTGTACACTACATATAAGTGGGTAAAGATGTGGTGCACACACACACACACACTCACACAATGGCACATTACACAGGTATAAAAACTGATGGAATCTTGCCATTGCAACCATAAGAATGGGACTTTAGGAGATTCAGCTAAGCAAGGTTGTAAGAAAAAGACAATGCCAGTTGATTTCACTCACATGCGGGAACCATTTGAATTTTTAACAATAAAAACCCTCACGTTGTGCAAAGCAGAAAGCATAAAAACAGAGTTAATAGATAATTACTCAAGAATCAAAAATGGAAAATAACCTATTGTGACTTAAGTTTGTATTCTACATCTTGGCAATGATATATTTAATAGGCCATATGCTGATAGCAGAAAATTATTTTATTTAAGGTAAAGAATGATGTAAGGGAATATGACATTACAAAAAAAAAGGTAATTTCCTACTTTGTGTACCAAAACACTAAATTTTACTTCTTTGTTGCTTAACAGCTTTGTTTGATTACACCGGGCAACAAATTTTTACAGAAGTCATATTATTGAAATAAAATTAGTCATTTCCTATCACTTTGTATGTGCTCAACACGAATATGACAGTCAAATTCTAATTTGGGCTCTAGTTTTTTTTGTAATCTGCAATAAATTGATGTTTACATCATGAAATGCATGCCAATCACTGGTCAACAGATTTTTACAGAAGTCATGTTACTGAAATAAAATTAGTCATTTCCTATCAATTTGTATGTGCTCAACACAAATATGACAGTCAAATTCTAATTTAGGCTCTAGTTTTTTTTTTTGTAATCTGCAATAAATGGATGTTTACATCACAAAATGCATGCCAATAGTAATAGGCCTATGGTTAATACCTATGAAAAATCAAGTCAGGGCCTCCCTGGTGGCACAGCAGTTAAGCGCTGTGCTGTAGAGCTGTCAGCAGCAGCGACGCAAGTTCGACGCCTGGCTGGGGAGATTACCACATGGCGTGGCAGACCTCTCCTGCCTCATCCGCTGCTCCCCTCAGCAGTGTATTTCTGTCAATCTGCCTGTTCTACTCCCCACTCTGTCTCTGGTGAACCCTCTCACCACCCCACGCCTCTGGCCTGTACCCCAGCTTGTATCCATAAATAAATAAATCTTAAAAAAAAAAATCAAGTCATAGACAATTCCTTAGATTTCTTCGCTTGTCTCTTACACAGCTGTTCAGGAGCATCTCTGGGGAGTGCCCAGCAGTAGTCAGCCAGCATTGCAGTGGACCATTTTCCCTGGTATCTTTGTTCCATTGATGCAATATCTTGATGAAAACCTTCACCATGTTCATCACTAACCATACCACAGTTTTCAGGGAAGAAATCCTGGTGAGAATGAAGGAAGTGGATCTGTAGAGACATATTGCAGACAAGTTTCTGATACTGCATCAGCGTGTCTTCTACTAGTTCCTTGTAGTTTTCTGCCCTAACATTCCCAAGAAAGTTTGTAGACACTAGAGGAAAAGCATTCCATGCTTGTTTCGCATCATCCTGCAGCAAGTTGTTAAACTGGTCATTTCAATACAGACGGAATGTTTGGGTAGACTATTCCCGACTTCTTTTGCTTCGTTATTCTGCCAGAAAGAGGAGGAATCAAACAAGAGTAACAGTCTTTAATGTGGTTGCTTGGCTCTCTCCACACCATGGGACTGCAAACGGCATTGATGGTCTTTTGACACTGAACCACTGTGAAAGCTGTGTTGTACATGTAGCACAGCACAGATGCAGGGCCCAAGGCTTGTCTTGGTCACCAACCTTGAATCTGAAGTCAAGATGATAAGCTTTCTTCACTTGGGAAGTAATACTTTTCTTCTGGTTGGCAAATATCACTTCCCCACAAATAGAGCAGCATTGTCCATGCTATTAACGCACTTTGGAGGCATGACTGTTCTGTATTATGCCTAACTGGATAAAATAATAACAGTTCTATGGAACAGTAGCTTAAAATGTCTCACACAAAGTCTGAAATATTTTCAATGCTCAACCTTTCTGACAGGGCTTTCTATAGCACACAGCTGACGTCAGCTTACTTCAGCAGTCGCCTGGCAGTTGTATTGCATTGCATCAGAAAAGGATGCAATCAACTCTGGATGATGTGTGCACGATGGTATTATGCAATGCGATGCACTATTACATCATTCTAGGCTGATTTAGGATGTTGTTGCAGTCCTACTGGATCAATTTACACAGTGAAACATATAAAATGAATTATATGAAATATCTTCAAAACAAGAGCTAATAAAAAATTTTCAGGGTTATATTCATGTTCCGCACACCAAGATACTACAGATAAGGGCCTTTTTAAGTCAGTAATGATATCACTGTTAACCAGTGTTATGTAAATAAGGTGACTAAAATATCTGTGAGGAATTTTAAAGTCCCTCTCCATGATAGGCATTGTTATCTATCACCACCACAACTTCTGTACTTACTTCCACAAAACTTTTAATATTTTTGAAGATCTATGCTGTACTGTAACTTGATTTAAAAAAATAATTTATATTTAAACTTTTAGTATTTTTGTAGATCATGCTGTGTGTTACTAAACATTAGTTGGAAATAGTAGCTATAAACAGATGAAATTTGAGAAAATAATATAAAAATAGTTATACTCATTATACAATACAGCCTCTTTAGAATATGATGCTAATTTTTACAAACCATGCTTCATTCGACATTGAACATATGGCATTGTAGTTTTGGGAAAAACATATCTCTGATGAGGATTTGTCTTTAAATTTGTATTTATCGAGCACCTCACAAAATTTCTTTTACATTTTAACACATCCCTTTTTTGTTAGAGAATGTAGCTTACACACAAAAATATTTTACTGCAGTAATAAAAAAAGCCTCAATACAAAAATTCCTATATTAATATAAACATTATAGAGTTTTAACTAAGACTAGTTTTAAGTCCACTTTTATCCATTACAAAGATTCTAAGATGTAGGGTTTAGCTTGCAAGAGTACCGACTAATACTGTTTAACATCTCTTTTTACAGAGTTAATCTGATACATAAACTATTGTCATATCAGTTGGCATACGAAATTCAGGTAGCAATGTGAACATAGAAAGCCTAAGGGAAGGAGCATAAAAAGGAGAGGACTGAAAGGTGTTTAAATTTCTTCCTAAGTGGTTATTCTTTAACATATTCTTATTTTGAATTTTTCATTAAGTGATCTCAAATTTCTTGGGTGAGATATTTCAAATGAAATTAAAATTATTTTAAAAATGTGTACAGTATAGATTTGTCATCACATCTGAAACATTTAGAAACAAAAATATTTAAAAAGTATTTCATAGACTGAAGATATGCAGTATTTTGAAAAGACTAAAAATATAATTTCAAATATTTGCAAGTGAATTCTTGAGATACTATTTGACTTTTAAAATCGAGTTAGTTATACTGTACTGTTCTCTTAAAAACTATTGGTTGTAACAAAATAAATAGTTCAATATAAATGAATTTAAGTACAAATTATATATACTACACAACTGATAATATAGATATTGATGTCTCAAAAAAACCTTAAAAACATCATATATAGAATAAAATGTATGAAATTAAAAACAAAAGAAATACACAAAATAAGGATATCAACTACAAACTGTGTTCAACTATTAAATTTCATTTCTTAATAAGTTACAAACTAACCCTGTTAAGACTTAATGTACTATATAATGACTGATACTATATTAAAATACGCTGGTTGAAATCAGTCAATACTGTGATCTAAAGGGTGTGGAGGTTTCTCAAGAGGCTAAAAATGGATGTGCCATATGACCCAGCAATTCCACTTGTGTCTATCCAAAAAATACAAAAACATTAATTTGAAGTGAAACCTGCACCCCTATGTTATAGCAGGACTATTTATAATAGCCAATATATAGAAGCAATCTAAGTGCCCCCAGATGACTGGATCAAGAAGATGTGTTACATATACATGATGGAATACTACTCAGTGATCAAAAAAGCTAAGCTCGTGCCATTCAGCAACATGGAGTTGTAAGAGATAATGTTAAGTGAATTAAGTCAAGAGAAAAAAAACAGATGGTGTCCCTACTATCTGGTATATAGAGAAACTAAACTAATAACCAAAGAAAGACAACATTAAAAGCTTTCCCTTGAAAACTGGCTACAGAACTGAGGCATCCAAAGTGGGGAAGGGTAGAAACAAAGAGGGAAGGAAACACAATAGACAATTGTGTTGGACTGTGAGTGATTTGATTGCAGTCACTCTATAGTGGTGATATCTGATGGGGAGAATCCTATTGTTAACACAATCAAAGAATGAAGTATTATTTAAAAAATAAACAATATTCCACAAGGCAGTGAAAGAAATACAGAGATCCGGAAATGTAAGACAACTGCTTTATATTTACTATATTTTATTAGAAAAGCAATGTACATTCATTGTAACAATTTTAATTTTTTTATATATTGTTTGAATTCTCCAAAATTATTCTCCAGTCATCAATTTAAAACTCATTTATGTTATTACATAAAAAATTAAGAAATCAGCAAAAATGATTATGAACTGTTTAATTATAGAAATAATGTAACAGTAATTAAGTCAAGTAATAACATTTCTAAATAGTACATATTTACACTAAAACAATTTGAAATCGTTTTGTGTTGGTTAAGGATTGTTTTCATGCATTTCATTCACAATTTTTTTTTTTTCTGTCAGAGTAATACTTTCCTAGGGCTGCTGTAATGAATCATCACATATTGGGTAGTTTAAAACAGCAGAAATTTATTCTTTCACTGTCCTGGAGGCTGGAAGTCTGAATTCACAGTTTCAGCAGAGTTGGTTCCTACTAAAGACTCTGAAGGAGAATTTATTCCTTGCTTCTTTTTGTCTCCTAGTGCCCCAGGTTTGTAGCTGTATCACTCCAAGTTTTACCTCTATCTTCATAAGGCATTGCACTCTAAGTTTCCCTCTTTTTCACTTCTCATAAGAACAACAGGCATATTGGATTAAGGCTTGTTCTGTTCTTGTACAACCTCATTTTAACTACTTACAATTGGCAATGATCCTATCTCCAAATAAGGTCACATTTTGAGGCTCTGGGAAGGCCACAGATTTTGGAGGAACACTATCCAATACCCAACCCAGAGCAGACAGTTTCCATTTAACTCTGACAAAAAAAACTGCAAAATTGTTCTGATTTGAATAAAGACTGTAAAGTAAAAGAGGGAAACAAGTTTGGGACTAAAGTTAAATAGCACTGTTGTAAATGAAGTGACTCTGAGGTAAATTCAAGTATTCAATTCTTATCTCTGTGTTCATGTAATTATGTTAATAGTTTATTCACTTGGATTCACCAATTGAGAATTTGTAATCATATGGGGAAGATGAGTTTTTCCTGTACTTGAAAAAAATCACTCACTAAGTAAATTAATAGTTTAAGTATGATTTCAAGGACAACTACTTAAAAAAAAAACAGTAATTTTCATGAACCTTTAATTAACATGCCCATGCACACTTGACTAGTTATCTATCTATTATTCATCTTTTTGGTTGCAATCCAAGCACCATGGTATCACCTGGTTTTCTTCACTACATAAAATTCCTTGTTGATGTTTTCAGAGTAACTTGTATGGTTTACTGCTGTATCCACTTTATACTGATTTTTGTAAATATTTACCATTGTTGCTCGCCTCCATTAGCTTATAAAACTCCATGGAACAGATACTGGGCTACACATATTTTACATACTTTTGTTTCTCGAACGCCTAGTTCAGTACTTGCCAAATACCTGAGTAAATTAGAAGTGCATATTTATGTATAAAAAGTTAGTATGTGAATTATAAATCAATCTTACCAATTTGTTAAAGAATCCTCTACCAAGTGTACTCTTTCTGAGTAACTTTTCACACCTACAGTCATTATCTGATGTAAAAAACATTAGTTGTGCAATGTTTTTAATGAATTGACTATATCATATAGATTTTTTTTAAGGTTTTTTTAAAATTTATTTTTGCATAGAAGTATTGGGATGTAGACCAAAGATGTGCGGGCTGAGGGGATTCACCAGAGACAGAGTGGGGAGCAAAACAGGCAGATTTACTGAAATACACTGTTGAAGAGAGCAGTGGCAAGACAGGAGAGATCTCCTGTGCACTATGTGGGTTAGCTCCTTGGCTGGGGATCGAACTCAGGTGACTGTGGTGGGACTCTGTAGTAACAGCACTGAGACTTAATCCCCAGGCCACCAGGGAGGCTGTATATCATATATATTTTTTTTATTTCAAATAGAAATGGCTGCTCTAGCTTGAATGCCTTAATTTAAAAACACAGAATTCAAGTGATCAGAGATTATATTATTTATCAAAGGCATCTGAACTATTATTAAACACAAATCACCTTAAATAATAAGTTTTGTGAAATAGTCTCTGTGAGTCTCTGTGAGTAGAGGAATTCTACATGTTACTGTATAATATATGGAAACATGGCATATATCATACTGAACAATCCCTTTAAAACAATGAAATTTATAAGTATGATGAATTTTTAAAAGGACACTTTAAAATTTAAAAAATACCTATATTCAAGAAAGCTATAGTAGTAATTATTTATTCCTAAGTAGGAAAATTAAAATTCATTCCATGATCATTATTAATTATCTGAGCAACAGAAAATCTTTTGCAGATCTCACTCTCTTAATTCAGAATTTAGGACATACAATATGATTATAATCTCTCTCTTTTTTGACAGTTTGAATTTATATATTTAGATAAATATACATAATACATTTTTTAATTTCCTGACTAGAGAAAGGATTACTTTTCAAAAGTCAAGTATAATTCTAAGATAAACATATTTTTCCAGTTTTGACATCCTGCTGTCCTTGAGTTGAACTTTGGGAAATTTCTTTTTGAGAAAAAAATGTTAAATACCCTAAATTTCCAAAAATATACAGTACACAGCTGTATATGTCCCATACACTTTCATAGTAAGTTTTCAAGAACATCACACACACACACACACACACACACACAAAAAAAAAAAAAAAAAAAAAACGATGAGAAATTGTAAGGGTAAACTTGAAGCATCAGATGACTAAAATTTTCTTTCTCATAATTTGATAGCTGCTCTAAGTTTGGCTGAACGCCCTCTGGGGTTATCCTGTACATCTTGATCATTTGGAGTAAGTACCTTCTTGTGTATCAATTCCCACATTAAAGGGCCCCTTCCCTTAGAGAACTCTTCCTTGTTTTCATGACCTGAATCCAGTTGTGATTTTTGTATCACCTTCTGCCTAGCACTTAGGTTAAACCTTTCCGTCATGCTTATCCCAAGCAAGAAGCGTTTGACAATACGATCCTCTAGTGAGTGGAAGGAGAGGACTACAAGACGACCACCAGGTCTCAGAAACTTCTGAGCTGTCTTCAGTCCTGTGTAGAGCTCATTGAGTTCATTGTTCACAAATATACGTAAAGCTTGGAAAGTCTTGGTAGCAATATGGGTAGATCGCTGTAGCAAGTCTTTTCGTGCATATAGAGCAGAGGGAGGAAATGCACCTATAAACAAATTTTGAAAAACAGGAAAAGACCACAGGTAACATTAATATTTTCCACTGCAAATCCACTGTGTTGTGTGTGTCTAAAGACCAAACTTTCCTTACAAAATTGTGGTATTTCAACCATACTTCCTCCTCTTATTTCTAAGCATGTTTCCAATGTTGTGTTAGGAATATCTTGAACTCACAATGGTAACTGAAGTCAAATAAGGTACAGAGAAAGAGAAAAAAGTCAACAAATATTTGAAGAATAATGAAAAACTTCCCAACTTTGGTAAAATTAATAACTCATAGCTATAAAAAGTTCACTGAGCCCCAAACAGAAGAAGGCAAAGACAATGAGAAAACTCTTGATTGCAGCAAAATACAGACATTACAATAGGGAGAACAAAAATATGATTAACAACTAATTTCTCGTTAGCCAAACATTCAAAGAATTAGTAACAATAATTCACAAACTTCTTCAAAAAACTTAAGCACCAACACTTTACCCTGCAACTAAAATAAAAAAAAACCTCACAATTACAGACCAATATTTCTTAGGAATATTGATAGAAAAATTTCAACAAAATATTAGAAACCAATTCAGCAGCATATTAAAAGGATTAAAACCATGTTAAAAGCATATTAAAACCATGACCAAGTGGGGAGTCTTTCCTAGAATGCACTGATAGCTCAATATATAAAAACTGTTGATATAATTAATCACATTAACAGAAGGAAGAAAAACACCACGCTTGATTATCTGAAGTGATCAGAAAAAGCACTCGACAATATTCAATATCCTCTCATGATAAAATCACCCAACAAACTAGGAAGAGTAGAAGAAAATATCTTAACATAATAAAGGCCACATATAAAATCTCACCATTAACATCATAATCAATAATGAAAGACTGAGAGATCTACTTCAAACATTAGGAAGTAGACAAGGAAGATGACTTCTAACATTTCTATTCAACATAGTACTGGAATTTCTAGTCAGAGCAATTAAGTAAGAAAAGAAAAAGGCAACCACATTAGAAAGAAAGGAGTAAACTTATCTTGCTCATAGAGAACATGATCTTACATGTAGAAACACTAAAGATTATGCACACATAAACGCAAACATAAAAAATTTTTAAAACAAATTTGGCAAAGCAGCAGGCTACAAAATTAATGCAAAAAATCAGTTGTTTCTCTAACAATGAATAATTCAAAAATGGAATTAAGAAAGTATTTCCATACAAAATAACACAAAATTAATTAAATATTTAGGAATAATTTTAACAAAAGTGCAAAACATTCTATGAAAGCTCCAAAAATTTTTTGAAAGTCACTTTTTAAAATGGCAATACTCCCCAAATTGATCTAAGATTCACTGCAATCTTTATCACATTCCAGCTGGCATTGTTGATACCGATGGACAAGTTATGGAATTATAAGAGATCCAGAGCAGCCAAACTGATCCTGAAAACAACAGCAATTAACAAAACCCCAACAGAATAAAGTAGGAGGACTCACACTGAAGGAGTTAAAAACTTACTGCAAAGAAATGGTAACTGAGAGGCCAGATATAAATGCATGTACGTACAATCAACTGATTTTTTAAAAGAATACCAAGATCATTAAGTGGGAAAAGGATAGTTATTTAAACAAATGGTGATGGCACAACAAGATAACCACATATAAAGGCTGGAGTTGGACTCTAAAATCATATGCAAAACTTGAAATGAATCAAAAACCTAAATTTAAGAGTTAAAAATTACAAAACTCTTAGAAGAATACTCAGGCATAAATTCTCAAGACTTAAATTTTGGAGATTCTTGAGTATGAGACCAAACAAACAACAAAATTAGATAAATTGGACTTCATCAAAATTAAAAACTTGTCTTCAAAGGACACCAGCAAGAAAAAGACAATTCCCAAAGGGGGGATATTGCAAATTATGTATCTGAGAAGATATTTGTATACAGAATATGTGAAAGAAGCAAATTAGAAAATGATATACATGATACTATTTGTATAATATTTTAAAACACGCCCATCAAACATGTCCCATCTAGTTTTTGAGAAAAGGGATAAAGAGTTTGAAGACAATCAATAAATGTAAAGTGATAAAATCATAAAAGTTTGAAGACAATCAATAAATGTACTACATCTTTGGGGTTGCAAAAGCGGGTTTCCTTCCACTGATAGAAAGCAAGGGATAGAGTTCTCTTAGTACAGAGACTAGAAAGGAGCACCTGCCTACAAGAGAGCAGAAAAAGTTTCAAAAGCTAAACCAAATTCAATGCCCACCCATGTGCT
The DNA here is from genome assembly GCA_004024925.1 of Scalopus aquaticus. Taxonomy (NCBI): domain Eukaryota; kingdom Metazoa; phylum Chordata; class Mammalia; order Eulipotyphla; family Talpidae; genus Scalopus; species Scalopus aquaticus. The sequence goes on from PVIJ01000090.1 coordinate 326,288, forward strand.
GGCCTCTGAATTAGGCTAAAGGAAGAGAAATATTCCTTAGACCTATTTTCTGTCCTTGAGAATCACATTGTTTTGTAATCCTTTGTCACCTCCTTCTCATCTTTCATATCCTGTTATCAGAAATAGAAACTTGTCTGTTTTTCTATTTCCTGAGTTTAATCACAGAATCTCATATGGCTAATGCTTAATTTCATTAAGGCACAAAGTAGGTAAGACAAAATATGGACTGAATCACAATTTTGGTGATTTAGTGAATGAAAAATTTCCTTTTGTGTCTTGTAGTTCCTTCATGGACTTAGTTAACACTGAGAGGAAATATGCTGACCCTGAGTGATGCACTTACTATACTCTACTGTAATGACTGGTTTACTTGTCTGCCTCACTCACTTTCCTGTTCGCTCTGATACTCCTCTTGCTTAACAGAGATGCTTGTGATTCTAATTCTAACTGCATATCAGAGTTACCTGTGCTCTTGAAAAAATAAGGATGCCCGGCTCCTGTACAGACCTATTGAATCAGGATCAGAAGTTTATTGCACAGGAATCACTACTTGAAGTTTCACAGTAGGTAAGATTAAAAACTACTATAGTAAACACTCAGAATATGTCTGCCAAAAAGATAATGAATAATGAATTAATATAATGGATAAATGAAAACAAATCCAGGACTATTACTACAAATAGTTTCATTCATATTATTGGATGGATATATGAATAACATAATATGTAGTCACATCAACAAGTTATTAAATGAAAAGTCGAAGAAAATCTTAGGAATATAATTTTAAAATAATGTCATGAAATAGATCTTATCCTATATGTTACTATTTGGGCAAATGTGAATGTAGGTGTCAAATTATGATTTTAATATGACGACTGAATTCTCAAATTTACTAGCAGTTTCACTGTCTTAATATAATAATTTGCATATATTTAATTATATCTCATACTACTGGGATGTCTTCAATGAGTCATTTACACATACAATGAAGCATGTGCAAATTACTTTATACTCAGGATATGCAAACTTCTAAGTCTTTATTACGTGAAATGAGCAAATGTGCAAGGCAAATCTTACTATTTCACATGTGTCTTGCAGAATAAAATGAGACATGAGAATGTAAGATTTAGAAATTTATATTTAAAAATTCATCAAGATATTCAGTTAAATCAGTTCAAGTTTTTTCCCCAAAGAAAAATGTACAATATTGTTGAGATTTTATGTAAACTTTATCTTAACACCTATTAAATCCTAAACCACAAGAATTCTTTCTTGTTCAAAATAGCAGCACTGTTTTCCTCATAATGCTTTAACGTGGCAAAAATTATCAGTAAAACTGCAAAAGGAAACTGAAGGCTAATGCACATTCAGTTCCAAGATGTTTTCAAATTAAGTATGCACAAAAAACGTACATGGAAAAGTAAACATACACTAAATCCACTGCGGGATAACAAGTTCTAATTCAAGTTCAACATAATTTTGAGACAGTACTTGGCACTTATCTCTCACAGTAATGTTGGGAAAATTCATGGCATAAGAGATGGACTCTAGCTGTTTAAGAAAATCACAAGAACTCTGCCTCATTAGGGCACTCTGTTTTCACATGCCAGATCAGGTTCGATGGCAGCACTTTTTAAGTTCTTAATAGTTTCATATCTTTATTCTTTTCTTTCTCTTAGACAAGCAAATTCTGGTGATTCTAACTCTGGAATGTATACAGAACCCACACCTTCCCACCAACTCCACTGCTATCTCTCTAGTCCAAGCTATCATCATCTTTTCTACACATCCATTGTAACAAAAATTAGACCACGTCACTCACTATTTAATACCTCCAGTGTTTTCTAGTACATAAAACAGAAACTGAATCTCTTAACTTGGCCAAATGTCTTTATGAAACATGCAACTTCTGCTTCCTACTGCCCCCATTTCTTTTACCTCATATCCTGACCTTGAACTACTGAATGAGCAGTATGATCCTATCTGGGTTCTTTAGCCTGTACATAGAATATCTATCTTCACTTATCTAGCTGGTTTATATACTACTTCAGCGCTCCTATCACATGTGACTAAATTAGAAATGTAGACAGGCTATGCTGATGGAAAAGAGCACCCTGTCAGGAGAGTCTACTTATATTGCTTTATTATTATTTTTTTATAATATCTTATCAGGGACAAATATATGTATTGATTTACCATCTGCATTCCTACATTAGAATATATACTCATTTAAAGTAGAGACTTTGTTTACCTCTGTAAATTTTTGCACTAGAGTTGGTAGATTAAATATGGTTGCTTATATTTTAAAGTTATAGTCACTGTTAAAGAAAAAAAAAACAAAAGGAAAATAAAAATCAGTTGTACATGAAGTAAAATCTTAATGTCACTGCTCCTTAAATTCTACGCAAGAGGTATATAGTATTTACAAAAGATATAGTGTGAATGACATTTGCAAAGTAACTATTTACACCAAGTCACCAAGTATGCACTAGGTGCTCCTAAACACTTTATATATTTGATGTTCACAATAATCCTGTGATCCTGTGACATGTTATTATCTTCGAGTGTGGAAATAAACTCAGAAGTTGTGTTACTGTCCCACATCAAATAACCATTAAAAATTCAAAGATATGACCACTGAGCCCAGTTTTCCCTTTCTAAAGTTCAGCGCCATGTCTATTAAACCATGTTGCTTTAATACAAAATTATTATGCTTTCCCATCAGGATGACTAAAGTGTATAATATGTATAAACAAAGTACTTACAAATAGTCTGAATATGACTTAGGTGATGACAACTATTAAACTTTAATGAAGAATATGTAAAATATTAATGGAAATACTATGTTCTCTGGGTGAATGGCTTTGATTCTATGATGACGTAAGTTTTATCCAATCAGTTTAGACATTTACTGCAATTATAATCAGAATATTTATTATTATATTATTTATTGAATGCTTCTAAATTTAATTTGGAGTAATATGTGAATGAGAATACCAAAAATTTTTGAATAAAAAGATAACAGTTGGGGGAGGAGGGCTTGCCCTACCTGGTAACAAAACATAGTGGGGGGGGGGAAGCAATAATCAGTAATTAAAATAATATGGTATTAGCAGAGAAATACATCAATGGAAAGCAACTGAGAATCCAGAAATAAATTTATTTGTCTATAGAAAATGTAACATGATCTAAGCGGTACTTCTAATGAGTAGGGAAAGAATGTGCCATTTAATAAAAAGGACAATTGGTTACGCAGTTTTCAAAAAATGAAGTGAAAACCCACCTCAGACCATACTAAATATCAAATTTCCTATGGATTAAATATTTAAAAGTGAGAAATAAAACAAGAAATATACATTAAAATGTTAATTATACCCATAATTTTGACGTGTGGAAAGCCTTCCAAAACTTCACAAACCTAAAGGACATGAAAAAAAGTCTATATACGTGTTAAATTTCTACATGGCAGAAAAAAATCAGTAAAGTGAAAAAAAAGTCACAATCCAGGAAAAAAATTTGCCACTACATATCAAAAACAAAGGATTAATACCCTTATTTTATGAATAGCTTCTCCAAGTCATAAGGCAAAAAAAAAAAAAAAAGCAACATTACATTAAGAACATGGATAAAGGGTTTGTTCAAGTAATCCACAGCTGAAATCAAATGGCCATTAGATTTGAAAACATGCCCAAATCAACTAATTGACAAATTCAAATAAAACAATTGCAAGTTATCATTTACCTAATATTAGAATAGTCAATGTAAAAAGATTGAGTTTTGATTACTTGTTAGGATATGGGGAGACGGATTCTCATATACTATAGATGGAGGTAAATTGGTATAATCATTGAGGGAGTAAATTTAGAAGCATTAATCCGAATTTTAATGGGTCTATATAATCAAATCCTACAGACATCATAGGCTCACTTACAGTTGTCAGAGGAACCAACTCCTAGTAGACGATGTCCCGAACAAACACTACCCACTCCACCCTCAACTCCATTCCAACAAGATTATCAAGCACCTTGGATTATTATTCCCAGGATGTCATGAATCACACTTCCTGAAAGGGGGTTAGCTAGGAAAGAGCAAGGTGGACATATAAATGGAAGTGGAATGAAGGAGGAAGGAGAGACGTGTGGAAGACAGACACCTGGAATAGACATATGGGTGAGACACATGAGAGGCTGTTCCTGGTCCCTGACAGACACAATGGCGGTTGATAACCTGACCTCATGGTAGACTATGTGACACATTTTGAATTTTGAATCTCTCCTTCTGCCCCTGTTCTCTAGGACCTACCTAACCTGTTTCTTGGATTTCCCTGCCAGAAGATACCTTAGACTTGTGGCAAGCTTTTGGGCGTCACCTGCCACATTTCAGGCTAAGACTGTTTGGCTGGGCATTTCCCAATGAGGGTATGGGAACTTTTTTAGTTTTATTAGGAACTTTATTTGAAACTCCTCTATTTCTATGCATACCAATTTTATTAAAAATCTTTCACACCTAAGATTCTATTTCTGTTGCCTATGTATTCATGGATGATCAGGACCCCTTTGAAAGTATGCATTCCTTAACATTTTGGGGTCTGAGTACCCCTTGGCTACACACTACAACAGTTACCCTAACATTTCCAAATTTTTGAAACAGGAAATTAAAAAAATTTTAGTAACAACTATTGATTCCATGGAATTTGTTATTCTAACACAATAGGCAAAATACAAAAAGCAGATTTTATACTAATCACTTTCCAAAGATTTTAATTATCTTTAAATCTATATTCTGAGTAGGTATCCTTACTTCAATTAAAGGTGAAAAAACTGAGGGGTTAAATGTCTCTTTCCAAGTTCACAGGAATTATAAATAATCATATATAAATTCAAGCTTTTGTAATATGAAGGTCACCCCACTGCCCCTCCTTTTATGATACAGGGTAGACCCAACTTCCCTAGTAGGAAGGCATAACATTTCTGGTTAGTCCATCCGAGAAACTCACTTTGGCAAGTGCTGATCAGTATTAGTTCATTACATTTTTTAAAATTTTATTATATAGTTGTAAATGTTTTCATCAAACCACTTCATCTCCCTCTTCTTGATTAGAATTTAATAAGTTAAGATGAAACACAAGGTTTAGACTCCATGTCTGGTGTTTTAGAAAACAAACTCATTTTCTGAGAGAAAATGAGTGTGGAATCTTTACTATAAGCCTGAATAGCCTTTTACTGAGAGATGTTGTAATGGAACCCAAATCACTTTGCATCAAGTTGCAAGAGTTTGGCTTTCTCTCCACATAGCCCCTTGGGAGATGTGCATTGTCAAGCCTAAAGACTGAGCATCTGGTGAAGGCAGCAACTACCCTGGGTCTCTCTCTTACCCTGGGAATGGTAATGAATACCTGTGGCTTTTGTCCTTTTAGTCTATTCAAAATAATGTATTGTTAGCTCAGGTTATTAGACTATTCATTTGTCTGTCTTTTTCATCAGTTTTCTTGATAGTAGTTTTAAAAAAGAAACAGTTGCTACTGCTGCCATCATCAAAAGACTTTTGGGCAGGTACTGATTACACGTTTTTGATTAAGACTCAAGACTCATCCGATGCAGTATATAATGGGCTTTTGCTGAATTACTAGGCAGAGAGCTTTACAATTATTTTTATTTCTAAAAGATAAGTGTTAAATACTCCTCAACTAAGCAAAATGAGGGGACAAGTGTGTGTACAATTAAGAGTAAAGGGCTCAGGTGGCTAAAATCTTGGGAAATTAAACCCAACTTATTTTATTCTTTCTTTAAAGCTTTTTGAGAAATGTTGAAAGAGAAGACTGAATGATTTTCCATACACTTATGCATTTCTTGTAAATACAATTTTAGCTATGTCAGGGCAGTGCTTACTTTAATTTTAAGTCTGGAATGTTTTTCTCCTTTTAATAGTTTACATCTACTCATGCTTAATACTTACCCATCTTCTCCAGAAAGATTTTTTAAGACTTTTTAATACATATTTTAGCAAACTACTTACCACTCTGTACTATTTGTCTATTAACCTCTAGTAGACTGTAAAAGGCCCAGAACCTTTTCTAATTTTCTTTATATCCCCACTGCTAGGACTAGGGTCTGGTGCACAATAGGTGGCAAAGGAGAAAACCCACTAAATAAGAGATACTCTTCCAAGAAATAATTCTGAATGTGAAAATTCATGAACTCCCTGAAATCATTTTAAGATTTTGTGTCTATATTCAGTTTTATGTGGAGATTAATTCAGGGCTTCCAACAAATTCTCAGGTGTTCCAGGGACCCCAAAGGAGGTTAAGTTCCTGATGAAAAAACACTGAGTTCAGAGTTTTCAGCATATAACTTGCCACCTTTAATGATGTCACCAAAAAGCCTTTGCATTCATTCATTTCTGTTTTATTATATTTTTTGTCATCTCTAGAAATATTTTACTACTTAGCACAATCAGAAGCATTGATTGATAGCTCCCTTCACGCATGTCAGCAAAAGGTGGAAACTATAATAGTAAATACTCAGTTTTCCACTGACTCACAAGGGATTTCATATTTCAAAAGTAAGAGAAAACCTTGCTTAGTAACAGTCTGCACTACATGTAATAATAGAACACAATTTGTATGGGGAAGCATTAAGATAGATTTCATTCATAGAAAAACACCATGCTTCTGCCTAGATAAATGACTTGAAGTCCCAGAGAGAAATTATCATTTTTAGTTCTGGGATACCCTTCTGCTACTTACACTTTTTAAAATTTAATACATTCACATGTTCAAATGTATTGAGATTTTTAGACTTGTGAATGAAATTAGCAACGTGCTATGGCTGTCAATGGGATGCATTGCAATTCCTCCTGAGTGGTAGGTTTTAAAAATTAATTCAGCTCTTGCACCTGTTTGCCAGCATTCATCTGTTGAATTTCTATCACATTTAATAAGTCTCTGTGACGCAACTCGTGTCCTTTTGCCTGGGTTCCTTTAATATAGTGTTAAATTCTCACCCATCTGAAATTCAAGTAATATTACAAATTTCAAACTGTTAATTAAAATCTGTGAACTTGAATGGTTCTGGATAAAATCAGCTTTACTCAGTGAGGTTCTTCTTAAACTTCTTCAGAGTCTCAACTAATCCTCAGCTCCTACCAGGTTAAGTCTGAGGACAACATGATCTCACTATGGATGGAAGAGGCTTACAAATTCTCATACAATATGGGAAAAAAATAAAGTTATAGGCTTGAGCAAAATGGTAACAAGGAAAATTACCTGCTGAGATGAAATAAAAAAATAATGGCTCATAATTAAAGGAATGGATTGACTTTTTTCCCCCCACACATTTTATTCAATAAAAACTAATTCTATATTACCCATATCTTAAAATGCTTAGCTAGACGGGATAGTTGAATCTGAATCATGATTCCTATAGTATTTAGGTGGTGAACATTAAATTTAATCATTGACTCATTAAGGACGTTCTAGGGTCTACTTGCCAGATACTGTAAACGCAAAGCAGAAGACTAAGCAGGAGATTCTAGCTTATTTAAGACCCACAATAAAATACAGTATCTGAATCCTTTAAAAATAGTCTATATAGAGTATGTAGTACTACTGTCTGAGTTGGGCCATTTATACTTCCAGAATTGGGAAATGGTAACAGCAAAAGGTCTTGAAAAATGTTCCTCTTTTTTTCTTGTGAGGTCACTACACACTCATAATGAATCTTCAGGCTCCAAGGTAAAGTTCCCTGCATCCTTTAGCATATTCATCCTGCAACAGAACACTTCACAACAGCATATAATTATCTTTTAAAAATATTTATCTGTCCACTGAAAATATAAACTTTCAGAAGGCTTCTGTTATTTTTTTCTAACAGAGAAAGACTATACCTGTGGAAAAACCAAAAGAAATGTGACTGAATTAAAGAATGATCAATTTCTCCAAAGATCAACAACATATAGATTTTTAATTAAAATATCGATTATAAATACCTCCTTTTTTCCTACCACATTCACATCCAATACAATTTTAAATTGCCCCCTTCCATCTTTTATTTTTCTGCCTATTCTATTTACTAAATTTCTCAAGAAGTAGTGCTTTGGATCATATTCAGTGAAACTTCTGGTTCCTAGAAGGATGTGTATCCATTCTGAAAAATAATGTTTCAAGGGCTAAAGACATATGTATGTCATTAATCTCTAAGGGATTTATCCTAGGAAGGAAGTACATTTCCCACCCCCAAAATCTATGAAATATATATAAAGATAGCTATTACACTTCCATTAATAATAGCCCTTAGTGGGAAGTAAGCGAAATATCTAACAGTGACGATATGATTAAATAAATTATTGTATATCTGACTGACAAATAGTATATTGGCATAAAAATTAAGTAACATGATAAAATATTAAGTAAAAAATTCAAAATCATGTACATTTAATCACTTTAACTCAAAAAATGTGAGTTAATAAAGATAAAGAGAATATATAAAATTATATTTATATTATGGTAGTAGTGGTATTATAGATATTTAAGTTTTCTTCTGAATTTCTTAATGGTGTATGACCTACAAATGTAAATTATTTTATAATAGAAAAAAGTAATTTCTAATGATAACAAAGGTCTTCTAAGTTACAAACTATTATCTCAAACGCAAGAGGATTAAAATGGTTATATAACTTGTCTAAGCTCACACAGCTACTAAAAAACAAGACTGGAATTTGATTCTGGGTTTTTTTTTTTTTTCTTTAAAGATTTATCTATTTATGCATACAAGCTGGGGCACAGGCCAGAGGCATGGGGTGGCAAAAGACAGAGTGGGGTGCAGAACAGGCAGACCGAGGGAAATACACTAAGGGGAGCAGCGGGTGAGGCAGGAGAGGTCTGCCGCACATGTGGGAATCTCACCGGCTGGTCATGGAATTTGCGTCACCGCTGCTGACAGCTCCACAGCGCAGCACTTAACCACTGTGCCACTAGGGAGGCCCCTTATTCTGGGTTTCTGTATCATTCCTAAGTGAGTTTATTTTTCCATAACTCAGTGATACAATAGGAAGCAGAGGCAAAAACTTGAGTAATAAAAGGGCTTGTGGCATTAAAGAAAAATGGGTAAGCAATATAGCATATTGGCTTGATAATTTGCGCCTGTTATCAAAGTCTATTTTCTATATAAAAATATAGAGATGTAGTCAACAGCTTATAAATCCTACCTGCTAGAATATCATTCTCAGGTTCAACTTCTGAGATAAATACCTAAAGTCTTACAGAGGACTCTAGACTAATGCTTTTCAATAGACATTGCTTAAATGTTAACATTCTTTATTTTTAAGAAAAATAATGCAACAGCTTCAATATCATTGCTCTAAGTGCTGCCTCTAAAATAGTTCATAGACTATCAAGAGAACTCTCCATTGAACAATAATTTACATTATTATTAAATACAGCCAACATTCACTTTTCAAAATCTAAGTCAAGAGTTTCTTGTGTGGGGCTAACTTGTCAACTGGCTAATAAGATGCTGATGTACCTTCACGAGTTGGCAGCCAGACCTTCACTGGAGTTCTTTAATGTGACATACAAAAAGGGGTAGGAAGATAAAGGAATAGCAGGGAATGTTTTTAATTTTTTTTAAAAAGGGATGTTTTCCCTAATTTTAGCCATTTCTAACATTGACTCAAATTTCAGGTTCTCAATGCCTTGACTGCTATATTTCTATTTGTTGACAACTTAACCATCCCTTCAAAGAGCAAGACAACTGCTTGGATTGGAAGTCTTTCCAGGTGAATTCATACGAAATTTTTGTTTTAGCATTTTTTGCTTAGATGCCCAACATCTCTTTAAGATATTGAACAGAAATACACACACACACAAATGCACACACACACAAACATGATACATATCATATATGCAATTTAACATATATACATATATGTGCACATGTATATTTCTAAAAAATTACTGAGATGTGAGGAAAGTAGAAAAAAGGGAGAAGTCATTCAAAAGAAAAGAACTATAACAAAACATTAGAATCAAAAGAGCAGTGCTTGTCCTGCTGTATTCATTTTTCAATATTTTAGAAGAAAAGGTTAGTCAACTACTAGAGTAGTTTATTTATTTATTTATTTATTCATTCATTCATTCAATGATAGCTCTAATGTTTTCCTGCCACACTAGGGAAACAACTATTTTAGTGATATAAAATATTGGAGAATGGGTCTTATTACGCTTTCCCTTTACAAGAAAATGAAACTAAGACCAGAAAGAAAGAAAAAAAAAAAGATAAGTATTAAGTAATAGTTATTTAGCAGTGAAGTAAAAATTAGGAACAGGAAAATGAACTTGGCCAAGAGATGGCAGTAAAAATATGAATAGATGTGTGTGTGTGTGTGTGTGTGTGTGTGTGTGTGTGTTTAGTGGGAATGCTCCAAATTTCCTAAGGAAATGGACAAGATAAATATTTCATGGGAAGAGTTAAAGAAGCTGTTATAAAGCAAAGAGAAAAGGATAGTAAAATTGGGTACTGCAGGGTAAATGATGAAGTAAATGCTGTTTAGTATGAATAGGGATAGTCATAGGTATGTGCAGGACACTTCTGAAATCAAGTGGGTGTGACTTAAAAGCCAAATTTATATGGTCATCCAGCTAGTCAGCAGCAATTGACTGGAAATCAGGCATTGCCATATACACAATATTCTAGGAAGAAAATGGTTTTGGTGGAAAGATAATATATTTTCAATATTATATATTAATATTTTGACATTGAGGTGTTGACAAAAAATTCAGCTAGAGATGCCCTATAGATTACTGGAAGTATGGGAGTAGAGCCTGGAGAAACAGTCTGAGTCAGAGCCACATCTCTCTGTGTGTTGGTATCTATCCTTCCTATCTATCTATCTATCATCTATCTATCTATCATCTGTCTATCAGAGTGGAAGTGAGTATGTTTAGAGGGAAGGGAAAACATTTCAGTATAGTTTTATATTTGGTGGAGGTTGTGAGTAGAGTACAGAGGACCATCATTAGAGATTTTGGAGAGCTAAATTTTATTATGCTTTGTGATACAGTGAAAGAACTATTTTTCAATGGTTATACAATTCTCAAAAAAAGATTACCAAAAACAAAAATACATGAATTATAGGATAGGACCCCTCTTGTTTATAAAAGTAGATCAATTATTTTAAGGGGAAAAAAAACTTAGCAATAGTTACAATTTCAAGAACTACTTCTTTGAATTCAAATGATACAACCCTGAGAAGGACCTATTTTGACTGGCTTGAAACTGATTAGGTAGGAAAGAGAAAAAGAAGAAGCAAAAAGTTAAATAATATGCCAGGTTTCCAAAAGAAATATAGTTATGCATATACAACACACCAAAGATATGTTCAATACACATATATATGCAAATACGTGTGTATGTGTGTGTGTGATCAGCATATGAAATAACTAGGAAAAACTGGTGGGAGATAATAGAATCAATGAAAGAATTAGATCTATTTGCCAAATTGATCCAACAATTCCACTCCTGGGGAATATACCCGAAGAATGCAAAATCACTAATAGGAAGGGATATATACACTTCTATGTTTACTGCAGCCCTATTTCAATAGAGAAGCTATTTGCAACAGTCAAGTTAAGTGCCCAAAGACAGTTAAATAGATTAGGAAGATGTGGTGTATATATACACAATGGAATACTACCCAGCTATAAAAAAAAAAAAAAAATGAACTCTTGCCTTTTGTGACAACATGGATGGAACTGGAGGGGATTATGCTAAGCAAAATAAGCCAGAGAAAGGCAAATACTGGATGCCTATATCATTTATATGTGGAATATACAGAAAGAAAACAAAGGGTCAGATAAAACCAAAGCAATAACAAGCTCTAGAAATCTGACAATAGAATTGAGGCTACCAAAGGGGGAGTGAGGGAGGAGAGCAAAGTGGGAAGGGGTCACAATGGACTATGGTAGAGAACTTTCAGTTCTTTGGTGATAGGTGCAGTGTCGTAACACACACCTGAAGGATATGATTCTCTACCTCTAAATCATGTTGTAAACCAATGTTACCGCAACAAAAACAAAAGAGCAAAAAAACCTTAATACAGAAAATGCAAAGAAACAAAAGCCAAAACAAGAGACTACAATGAAGTAATATGAATGTTTCATATTTATATGAAGCATGTTTATAAAATAATAGAACTTTTAGAATGATTAGACAACTTAGAATTCAACAAATGTGTTAAATGGCAAATTGGATATGCCTTAATAGCGACTAAGTGAACTAGAAAAGGAACTTACCCAAGACTGTAATACAGAGAAACAAAGACATGGGAAATATGAAAGACATGGTAAATAACTATTCTAGTATGTCAAAAGAATGGTGGAAAGTCAATATGAGAAGAAATAATGCTTGATATTTTCAGGAGTATGAAATATTAAGGAAGTTCATTCTGTTTCATCAATGCCCAATAAAAACAAGCACATCAAATTAACCATGAATGACAGGAAAAAATTACAGGTAACCAGAAAAAGAAAACTCCAACTATAAAACAATGACAGTTACACTTCTCATGAATGATTATAGATACCATGAACAATGAAATAACATCTTCAAAGTATTGAGTGAAAATAACTGATTTTATGCCCAAATATATTATCATTCAAAAGTGAGTACAAAAGAAGGCTATATTTAGAGAAAGAATTAGAACATATCACGTTATAGATACACACTGAATATATGTCAAAATATGTACTTGAGAAGACTGAAACTGATCCCAGAAAAAAGTGGGAATTGTAAGCTAAGAAATCAAAAGTAAACACATTGATGTGTTAAAATAAATCCTGAATGTGAAGATTACTTTCTAACTAGGGAAGATTTTTTTGTGTTTTTTCCTAGGCCATGAAAGTTTGGTCTTAATCATGTACACACCTTCATTAGTACCCAGCATAAAGTGAACTTATAATAAATACTTCATGAATAAATGAATACATAATATGTGTATGAAACAGGTGTCTCATCTCATTGTTAGGTCAAATTCTCTGCATTGTTAATGAGGAAACCGAAAATATAGAAGACTGACCTAATATTACATGACACATTAAACCTCATTTAGTCTATGGAGAAAATAAAGATACTTTACTTTCAAGTGTAAAGAAAATTATTATAGTTTCTCTTATCATTGCAGGTCTGACTGTACAGATTTAAGAGGAGATTATTGTTCTCCAATTTATAATATGATACATAAGTGACAACAAGCAATTAAAAATATGTGAGGGACTATATAGTCTCATAAATATTAAAGAGAAAAAATAAAATGTTTGTGAAATGGAGAAGCTCCTAGTAGTTTGGACAAAAATAGAGACATAAGAGCAAGAGAAGAATACATGAAAAGCTAATATAGATTCCCATTTTTAAAATTATGAGTAATATCTTTTTAAGATATTCCATAATTTTTCAACTCCAGCATAGAGCAAAAGACATGACAGAAAATAAGTTGGAAGTATTATTATTAATTTTTATTTATGAATACAACTTGAATATCAAATTACTCTTTCATTCACTATCCCCTTCCTGTCCCTAGAAATACAATCCTTGACTTTTGTTAATCTATCAACATTTGGGTTCTCTTTCTTTGATATTCTTTTGGGATGGTATGAACATTTAAAATTTTGAAAATGAAAACAGATGATTGTCGAAGAATATTCTCTACCTGTAAATATAATAACTGATATTTGAAACAATCACTTTTGGGATTGGGATTGCACGTTGTTGAACCTCCTAATACTTCTGGGGTGAAGTTGATACATGTTATCATATCTAACAGCTAAATAAAATATAAATCATGTGACTCTGAAAAACAAGATGTTAGTACAAGTAATATATAAAACTGGTTTTGATTCTTAAGTAGAGAGTTCTGTAAAGATCTAAAACCAAATTCCTAAAACTTCTGAATAACTAGTTACCGGAGTAAATAATCTTTCTTCATTTTGAATCAATAAAGAGACAAACAAAATAGCCAAGGTATTTATATGTGTCATTAAAAACTTAATACCAGTGTGAAAACTGCCAATGTGTAGGACATAAAGCCAGCTATCACTTTAATTTCCACTTGCAGAAATATAAAACCTACTAAAAAAAAATAAGAAATGAGTAATGAGGTAAAGAGATTAATTTCCTTTTCCTTGTTTTACAGAAGCAATTTGAAATTAAAATAGAATCAGGAAGATCTACAGGGCTTGTTTATGTTGAATTATTTTTCTAAGACTCTGATCCAACATAAGATCACATTTTATAAGATGACCCCAAGAAAATGATGGAATCCCAGGGATTTGGAATTGTATTGGATCCTGGGATTAAACTCTCTTAATTTCCTGTCTTATACCTTTTCTTAATTTTCTAAAATTATATCTGCTTCTTCATCTATTTGTTCACTCATCTTTTTATTTCTGTAATTTATGTGCTTCTATTGGGTGCCAGTGGCTTTTTTATAAATCACCATTTCTTGTGCCCCTAAAAGTTACAACACAAAAGTCTCTGTCTATAACTTGTAACCAAACCCTCTCCTCAATAACTAAAAACCTCTTACCACTTTAAAATCAATTGCTTCCTTCTCTGGGTCCCCATACCGTTTTGTTCAAGACTATTATACACAGAATTTATCACAGTTGCTCATACAACTACCGCCCATGAGAATATATGAGATCCTGGAAGACTGAGCTGTCAGCATTCTACAGCAAACGTCATGCTGTACTTGACTCATATAAAGGGATCTAGAGAGTGTCTCAAATAAGAGCACAGGTGTGAGATTACTTGTTTCAAATCTCAGTTCCACTGGAAAAGAGTTGTTACTTAGCCTCCTTGAGTTTCAGTTTCCTCATCTGCAAAATGGATTTATAAAAATACTACCTGCCTCATGGGTTGTTGTGAGGACTGAGTTAATACCGAAAAATAGTTTAGAACTGTCTATGCCCAATAAGGACTATTATTTGTTATTGTTATTATTGTTGTTATTATTAAATTAAGGATGGTCCAAAGT
Source organism: Scalopus aquaticus (assembly GCA_004024925.1). NCBI lineage: Eukaryota > Metazoa > Chordata > Mammalia > Eulipotyphla > Talpidae > Scalopus > Scalopus aquaticus. The sequence goes on from PVIJ01000090.1 coordinate 341,315, forward strand.
CATTTGGGATTGGGGCATTCTCCCTGCTCCCCACTAGGTAGTTAAAACTGAGACTAGCCAGATTATTTCAGGTAGAAAAATTTTTAGGCTTTTCCTTTTTTTTTTTTTCACATTTCACTCTCTTCTAAGTTGGACTTCTTGTACAGGCTGTCTCTTGGGAAGATTACTTATTAAAATAAGAGATGTTTGCTTATGAAATGTCATGGGATTATTTAGTTGATATGAAGTTACCATACTTATACATACAGAGCATAACATACTGAACTCAAGAGATTTGAGATGACAGAAGAAAAAGCATTATCTTAGGCAGTGCCAATGGCAACTATAACACACTGGCAAGTTTGACTGTGGATTTGACCATACCATTTCCATGAGAGATAATCGGACCTTGAGTGGTAATTGAACGCTGACATCTTCATTTATAACTTAATTGTGACAATGTTAGTGCTATCTTAGAAAGATGGAGAAAGCAACATGTAGGTTAATTAAAAAGATAAATGGGTGGCAAACTAGTCTGATTAATAAATACATTGAGAAAAAGTTATGTTCTATTAAAATTAATAACAATGGCCCTTTCTTCTTTTTTTAAAATTATATTCTTTACTCTGTATCTTTTTTTTTTTTTGGATTTATTTGTTTATGCATACAAGAGCTAGGGTGTAGGCCTGAGATGTGGGGTGGTGAGAGGATTCATCAGAGACAGAGTGAGGAGCACAACAGGCAGATGGACTGAAATACACTGCTGAGGAGAGCAGTGGGCAAGGCAGAAGAGGTCTGCTGTGCCATATGGGAATCTCCCTGTCGGGGATCGAACTCATGTTGCAGTGGCTGAGGAGAGCACAATAGGCCGATGGACTGAAATACACTGCTGAGGATACCAGAGAGGTCTCGGCAATGACCATTTCTTAATGAATGTTTAATTTTATTATTTCAAAGCTTTCTCTTTGGATTAACAGACTTTAGCTAGAAAAAAGATGATTTCAGACACAAGTTGAGGCATGAACCATTACTGTTACCATGGAAACACAGACCTCACATGTAACAAAAAAAAGTTATTAGTATTCTTCCTGAAAGTTTCATAACTGCAAGGAAAGAACAGTTTGAAATGAAGCAATCAGTATAGCTAGGATCATACTACAGGGTTGTGGACAGGTATTCCTGGGGAGAAGACATTCAGGGTTCTGACCAGGGCCCCTTGTTTGTAATCTGGGTCACCCCAGTTCTGGATAGAGATGAGAGCAAAATTATTACAAGTGTATTTGTACTTTAAAATTCACAGAGAACTTTCCTACGTACCATCTCAAATACTGTGCATAGCAAGAATTAGTTGTTCCTATTTTCAGGTAAGGAAATGAGGTTTTGAGAAGTTAAGTGACTTACTCAATTCACAAAGCAAATAATGGTAGAACAATGTCCTAGGGCATATCACTTATTCCTCAAAGTCCTTTAATTTATACTGAGGGCTTTGATGCTTAGGGCTTCACCCTCTTGAATGTGAAGGACAGGATATAACTGATTTCTCAGTAATACCTAACAACTTATACTTTTTCCCCTGAATTTTCATTTTACTTTGGCTGGGGATATTCACATATCTTCATTGATTTATTTGTTCAATAAACATTCATTAAGTTCTAACTATGTACCCTGTTCATGAGTCAGAATAAAGGTTACATAAAAAGTTCAGGTAGGGTATAAGTCCACATATTTAATCAATGAGTTTGAACCATATCTTAGAAGCTTCTTCTCGTCTTTTTCCTAATCAAATAGTGATATTCTGAGCCTTGTCATTCTTTGATCTGAATCAAAATCCCCAATGACATGTAAAGTGATTGACATCAGTTACTTGGTTTTGGTATGAGCTTACAGACTGAAAGTGAATATCAATATTAATTAAAGTGAAACATAATTAATAGAGTTATATTTGATAAAGTAACAACGGTAGTATTAAAGCATTACTCACTTCCATTTCAAGACAGGTCTACAATTGTTCATGTGTACACTGAGAGTAAGTTGTAGAACCAAAACTTGAACTAAGATATTTTCATTAAACTACATTAAAATTAATCATTGAAATAAATTTATTTTCCTTGATGTATCTAGAACTGGAAAGAATCATGGAATATGCTTTTTATAATGTATATAAAATATGAACAGCCTTTATTATGAGGAAAATAATCAAGCTTTTTTATTCAAACAGCTGTTTAGAACCATCCCACTTTTATGGCTACATTAATTCTGCAAATTCTAAATCCCAGTAATTTTATTTCAAAATTAAGTGCATAAATCTTTCTTGAAGAGCTTGAAAGTTTTTACATGTATCATGGCCCATTATTAAAGATTCCAATAATTAAGGAACTATTAAGTAAGGAATGTTTACCTATACATATATGAACTGTATCATGTTCACTATATCATTTGGCATAGTCCTAATAGATTTTAATATCATAATTGCTCTGAAAATAGTTAAATTTTTCCTATTCTATATTTTCATATAATTGCTATCTAATGCCACAGTTTTATTTCTCCCAGTTTGCAGATTAGTATCCTGAGACAGAAAAGTTAACTCAGTTTCTGAAAGGCAGATTCCTAATTATGCCTCAAATTCACACTCTTCCAAATACTAGATTAGTACCAGGTTTGTAACTAATAAGGCTGTAACCTTGAGGAAGTTGTTGACCTCCCCTTAGCCTCAGTTCTTTCAGCTACCAGATGAGGCTTTTTTAGTGGATGATATATAGGATGCCCCCTTAGCCCAGAGTCCTCATTTTTAGCACCAGAACATTCTGGATTTTCTTATGAATAAAAAGGTGTGACTTTCCACTGCTCTTCTTCCCAACATGGGACAGAGAGAACAACACACATACCTAGTTAGAGAATAACAGAAAGGATAAGGTAGAGATATGTTAGTGTGGAGTGGGAAGATAAAAAAGGATATAATACAGAGGGTATATTTAATGTCAGTATGCTAATACAGACTTTTTGAGGATTAGAATCCATGAAATATTTAATGTTCACCTAAACAACAAAAAATTTGTTCTTACTTATCCAAAGGCATTTCAATGGTGAGAAAGAAGGACCTTGAGGTATGCAGTTTAAAAAATTAGTCACCTTATTTTTTCTTACAATATCTGAATAGAATTAAAGTCTTATAAAATCGTATCATGAAACCATAGCTAAATAATCTCTAAATCTTGATCTTAAGATTTATAACTAAGTTTTCCTCCTTAAACTATGGATAATATTAAGATAGAGGCAGCCAATATCCTCCTTTTTATATATTAACTTTTTTACTTAAATAACAACAGAAACCATTGAAATTTTAAGACAATGGTAAATGAACACGATGTAGGGTTTCAGATCGTTGAAGACGAGAATTTACATTGGAATTCTGTTAAACAACTGTAGGAACCGTATTTTTGCCTTGGAAAACTTTTTATCACGGAACGTATCTGTGGAACAACTTTGGCTTCAAACAGAAAGGCTATAATAAGCACCTCCTAGCTAGACTTAGGTTCAAGAGGTTTACGGTGACGAACAGCAGAAAAGATGAAATGTTTCAATAAGCCCCTCAGGCTGATTTAGTTAGCATTCACAAAGTGGAATAACCTATATCACATACCCTTTGTTAGCTGGTTGTTTAGAATAGATGTATGAGTCACTGGATTTTATTTTAGCAATTGGGCAATGCAATTCTCCTTTTGCCCAAAATATTAAAATGCAGAAATGTGAAACTAAGAGAAGTAATGACAGATCTTATACAGGATTCTTATCAACCACTATGATGGATCAAGAAATTCTGCTCTTGTCATTCCACACTTCACTTTGGTAGGCACAAATGATAAATTACTTTGTGTTAAAAAAATACATGTGTGTGTATATTTTATTAAACTACTCAGTAAACTACAGTATATATTTTTAACATTGTACATGGGGGAGAGGTATGGAAGGGGGAAGTTTGCAAAACCAAAAGAAAGCTGGTGTGAGAGAGAGCCAGGCAAGATTCTATCTTGCATGAATTCAAGGATGAATGAATCCCTCTGGGAATTGGGGGATTAACATATAGAGATATATAGCTATATAGATATATACTCCCCCCCACACTGTTCAAAATTAATGAGGGTACCTGCAACAATGCTGGCAAGCTGCTGGGTTCTGCTGATCGGGTAGATGCTGCGTGCTTGAACGATTGCTGAAGCGATTTTCTTGGCGTGCTTCTCTTCCCCGTATGTTCTCAGGATGGATCCAAGTGCCTGTTGATCTAAAGCGCTCACAACATCAGCTGCAGTGGGCATGTCAGGGTACCTACAGATAAGAAGAGCAAATTAGTTCACTGATGTTGGTTTTCATTGATAAGAGGTGAAACTTCAGACTTCTAAGAAAGAAAGTCAGGCATGCACACACAGTTTAAGAGAGTTTCTGAGGTTTTTAAAGTCTGAGACTGAAATCTTACATGAACAAAATACATTTTTCATTTCAAATGGCCATCATCATGGTATGAGGGGAAGATATGTGACTTTCATCAAGTCAAGGGCAGCAGGAGTTAAGATATTTTATTAATTTTTTAACTCATAAGGTAGCTATTATTGTTCACGCTTATTTCCCTTAAACTGAAAAATTGAAAATGCTTAGATTTAGTTTTTTCAAAATTTAAATTACTCCGTGAACTCTTTTTTCAGTGCAGAAGAGTAAGGCTTACAGACTGATAAAAGAAACCTTCACAAAAACAAAAAGGCAACCTACACAAGGGAGAAAATATTTGTATATCACACATCTGACAAGGGGCTAATTCCCAAAACACACAAGGTACTTATATAATCCAACAACAAAAACATCAACCCAAACAGAAAATGGGCAAAAGATCTAAAGAGGCATTTTTCTAGAGAACATTCAGATGGCCTATAGATACATGAAAATATGTTAGACATCACTTATTATAGGGAAAATGCAAATCAAAACTACAATGAGTTATCACCTCACTCCTGTGAGAATGGTCCTTACAAAAGGAATGGAAACAGCAAACGTTGGTGAGGATATGAAGAAAAAGGAACCTTCTTCCACTGTTGGCGGAATGCAAGTGGATGCAGGCACTATGGAGTAAACGGTGTGGGGATTTCATAGTAAAATAAAAATGGAAATCTCACATGATCCCATATCTCTGTAAAATATTTACCAAAAAACCCCATGAAAACTCTAACATAAAAACACATATATGCCTGTGTTCATAGCAAAACTGTCCACAATTGCCAAGTCATGGAACCAACCTAAGTGCCCACTGACAGATAACTGTATAAAGAAATGTGGGCTACATACTCAATGGAATACTACACAGTTATTAAAAAAGATGGAACAGTGTCTTGGGACAAAATGGGTGAACTTGAGATGACTGTTAGGTGAAATGAATCAGAAAGTGAAAGAGATATTGGACAGTTTCATTCATCTGTGGAATATAAATAATCAAAGACATACACTGGCAAAATAGAGCAAAAATCTATACAAAAAGATAACTGCTGGTCAGTTTCCTTCACAAAAACTAGAACTGTAAATGGCAATAACATATATTATTTTAAATATTTAACGATTATTGGTTATCCACCCATGACAAAAGGTCACCATGGGGTAAAACCAGATAAACAACAAACAATACTAGGCAAGATTAGATGGCAATTTTAGATGGAAGAAAACAAGAAATACCAACCCCTGATCAAACAGAAAAAAATGTACTGATAATAGCAGAAAATAGCATTCATTTTGTCTGATCATTGTAGTTTACTTAAAGGAAATGGGTCATGGACTTCTAAGTGCTGAGCTAATGGAGGCTGTACTTATTAGATAATTTTGCTAATAGCAGTTACTATTATTATAATTAGCATATTAGATTGATTGTTGGTTTCATTTATGAGAATTTAAAGTTACAAAGATATGGAAACTTTAAGATCTAAGAGTCAAATCAGAGTGGGTTTCCCTGGAAACATCTGAATCCTTCCTTAAAAATACTACACATACCTTGTAAATGCCTAGTGTCTCCAGAAGAACATTCTGTTGAACTTCACTTATCCTCTATTTTTGTCATATCTCCCTCCCCCTAACCCTCTCCTTCAAATTCTAACCTATGATATGAAGGTAACAATGGTTACCTCACAGAACTGTTGGGAGAATTAAGGGTGCACACAAGTGTAAAACAGTATAATGTCTGGGAGACGGGAAATATCAAAGAATGCCATATTGTTCCTTAAATCTTCCCCATTCCTGTATTTGCCAATCATTATTTGTAGCCAAATTGACAAAAATTACCACTGGGTCTTACCTAGTTATGAATTTAACTGCCCAACCACTAGTCACTAGAATGAATCTTGTTTATGATAATAAATTTAGATTCCATAGGATAGTCCAGTTTTATCAGCACATTTCAAATATTTGTATAGGAGTACTTAGCAGTTTTTTATATGCCTTTCTACTTTTAAATAAGAAAATTAAAACAACATTTTACACAAGACAGTTCAGTGAATAAGCATAATTTCATTCCACTTGTGTTAACATTGAATAGCAGCATAGAAGTTTGCATAGTACTACAAGGCAAAAGGCAGCAGTACCTTAGGAAAGCTGGCAGGCTGCTGGGAGACCTCCGAATGGACATTCATATAGTAAAGAAGTCAAGGCACACACTTTGCAACTCTGACTTAACAGGTTAAGAGATCTTCTAAGTCCTCCATACAATATCAACTTACAATGACTAAAGTTATTAGAGAAAAAATACTAACAAAGTTGTGATTTATTTATTAACTTCTATTGAAGACTGTGACTGACAACAGATTTAGACACACAATTTCTTGAAGCTGTGATGTCATTCTGCTACATGAGGACTTTATTATAATTTGAAAGCTATTGTGGAAATTGGGGTAGCACAGAATAAACTGTGCTATAGGGTATCCATGTTAAATGGCAATACGTTATAAGAGCCTCTTGCACACATGTTCATCACAGGGATACATCTGCCTCCAGGATCTGACCAGTCCCACAATACTGCACTTGGATTAGTAGTACACATCCTTGCATCTTGGACTCTCTTTTCTCTATGAATTCATGTGAACCAACTCCCTCTTTCTGAATGACACATACTTTCTCCAGATCTGTTAATATCTTTGATTAGGTTATAGTCTATGCTATCTACCTGGAAGTTATTCTGCTTTTTAAGATATATTTGCTCAATTCTAAGCTCATCCATTATATACCGAGTTAGAATTTAATTCTCAAGGGAAATCTTACTTTCAAGGCCTTAAGGGTGAACCTCAGAAACTCTGAATCTTAGTGTACAATTTGCTAATGAATCTTTACATTAACAACATGGGGATTTACTACTATTAATTAGAAGTTTTCTTCATTGTATTTCAGAAGGCATTTTCCTTACCAAGATACAGATCATCAGAAATCTGTTTGACATTTTATTACCTCTGAACAAGAAACTCAATCTCCAAACATGAGAAGATATTTGACCTTTACTATTAGGTTTTTTATTATTTTCTTTTATGATCGTATTCGTCATTCTATGAATGCCAATTTATGCAAAAGAAGGTATAAGAATCAGAAAGAAATAGGTCCCAACAAGTACAGGTCACAATCCAAATTAACAGGTCATATAACAACATGGAGAAAAGGCTACGTGTGAAAAGCTACCAGGAGTCGAAAGAGTTTGTGGGAAAGAAGTCAGTCAACTCAACATTAACTTGTTGTCTTAAATTGGACATTAAATTTCTTATATAGGTCCTTCTAACAAATTGGAAAAATTTCTTAAAAACTATGTTTTTCAGTAGAAATGCTTATACAGGTCTAGAACTGCAGACAAATATAGTAAGAGAATGATTTGCTCATTTAGATATGAGTGTGATGCTTTTTTTTAGATGGTGACTTTCTAATGGTAGAACCCATGACACAGAATTTGGTGGTGTTGGTAAAGGTGAGAAAAATATGGTTAAGCTTTGTAGGTATAGTGGAGAACAAAAACTAGTATTTCCAGGGTGATAATTAATGAAGAGAAAATATAAAATTGTCCTATGCAGACTACTGTTTAATAGTACTATAAATTGTAGTTATCCTGAAGAAGACTGAGCCAATGACAGTGTACAAGAGGCAAGACAAAACACAACTGCTGACCTCTAGGATCTTGCTTTTTATATAGTATTCAAAGGAATATTAGTTTTGTTTACTTCTCCCATGAGCAAATGGTTCTGCATAAAAATGGAATCATTGCTTTAGAATCATATTTATCAAAATTGTTAGCAGTCTAAAAGCCCACATTGTATATGTAAAAATAATCAGTATGAAAGTTATCTTCCTCACTACTTTACATAAAGATGCTAAAGACTTTTTTCTTTTAAAATACCAAATCTAGAGAAACACTATCTTATAATGAGTAACAAACAAAACTGATTTATTATATGTGGATAGTTTTAGGTATTTCTGTGTGATGGGAACTCTAAGTCTTAAAAGGAAATTAAATTCAGAATGGTTTTGAGAAACTAACCTCTGGCTGTGGGGAGAAAGGTATTACCCAGACTCACCTATCACCGTCCATCCTCATGTCCAAGGGGCCATCCTTCCGAAGGGAAAAACCTCTTTCAGGAGTATCAAGTTGCATGGAGGAACATCCAAGATCCAAAAGAACTCCATCCAGAGTTCCTGGATGTACCCCATCTTTCATTAACAAGGCTTCTGCCTGGCTGAACTGGCCTAGTAGAGCTCGTATCTGTTTACTGTGAATAAACCAGGAGATGGAGAAAACACTTCAAAATCTTTCTTAAGGTCTATGATCAAAGGAAAGGAGCATATGCTATTGTTAGATGATCTAGCCAAAACAGATTTAATAATTATGCCTACTAGATGCTTGGCACAATATAAATATATACAGATTTGGACAAAGTATATCTTTGGTTTCCACACAAGCGGTAATTTGATGTGATTTCACTCTTGCTAATAAACACTATTTTATACTTCTGTGAAGGTATACAGAAAGTTTGTGAATTAGAAAAATTTTTCTGTCAAAGCAGGTGTTTCACTTTTTCTAATTTTTTTTTTTTTAATATATATTTTTATTGTTATTTATGTCTTTTACATTTTGTATTCCCCTAGGGTAGCCCACCACCAATTCACCCGTGATCCATCTCCATGGTCCCTTGTGTTTTTGTTAAATCTATAGATTGAGAAAAGAAGCACATTCTATCAGAAAAATAAGTTTAGAGATAACAACTGGTAAGTATGTAAAGAAAAGTATGTAAAGAACCATTGTCCAGTGTTTGTAGTTAAGCAAGTGGAAAAAGGGAATCCTTATGCTCTGTTGATGAGTGTGTACGTTGGGGCAGACACTGGGAAACAGTATGGAGGTTTCTAAAATAATTAAAAATAGAACCATTACATGATCCAGCAATTCCACTCCTGGCAACACACACACACACATCCATACATACACACACACATATATGAAGGAAATAAAAACAGTATTTTGAAGTGATATCTGTGTACTCACGCTCACAAGCATTATGTATAGTAGTCAAAACATGGAAACAACAAAGTGTCCATCAACAGATGAACAGATAAAGAAACTGTGGTACATATACACAACTAAATATTATTCAACCATGAGGAAGGAAATCCTGCTATTTTCAAAAAATATGGACAGAACTTGAGGGGATTAGGCTGGCTGAAATAAGTCAAAGACAAATACTATATGATCTTATGATCTCACTTATAACTGAAATCTTAGAAATGTTTGTGTGTGGGGGGGAGGAGACAGAGAGAAGGGGAAGGGGAGAGGGACAGGAGAGAAAACAAACTAATAAATAAAAGAGATTAGATTTGTGGTTACCAGAGATGGGGAATAAAGGGAGGGATGAAGGTTCAGAGACTTCCAGTTATAAGTACTAGCAGTGTAATGTGCAACATGATGACTACAGGTGTAATATATATGAAAGTTAAGAAAATAGATCCCAAAAGTTTTCATCACAAGGGAAAAATCATTTTTTTTCTCTAACCTTTTTTGTATCTCTATGAGATGACTGATGTTAATAAAGGTTAGTGTAGTAATCATTCACAATATATGCAAGTCAAATCATTATTTTGTATCTCTTAAAAACCTATACAGTGCTATATGTCAATTATATCTCAGTAAAACTGGAAAAAAAGACTAAATTTAATAAGGAAGCAAATTTATTTTTTTAATATAATATTTATTTTTGTTATTCGTATCTTTTACATTATTATGTATTCCCCGTAAGTTACCACCACCTGTTCACCCGTGGAGCCATCACCATAGTCCTCCGTGCTCCCCTTCTCCCCCCTTTTGAGCCCTACCCCGCCCCTCCTTCCCTGCTGAATGTTGCTTTCTTATTTGAGGAAGCAAATTTAGATAAAATAAGTAATACAAAGTAACATCATAGAAAAATAGCAAACCTCTTCAAGCTTCATATTTTCCCCATAATTTAAGATAGGCTGTGCTACGTAGCTGCACAGTTGAATTGAAGCCATGCCTAAAGTGAGTATCTTCTTGCAGAAGCAATGTTTTAGCTCTCAGCAGGGATTTTTGAAGTGAATGGAGCACTCAGAATCAACAGACAGGCAAGGAGTTGGGATCACCTTATAGTTATACTAATTCTTCTTCCTACACAAACTGAGATGCTGCCTTCAGGGTTCTTCAGAAGCCTTAGGGCAACTGGCATACACTTTGGAAGAGGAATGAGAAAAATTGGGCAATATTTCCAATACTTTGTCTACAGGTGTGAAGTATAAGTATGGATTTCAATAGTGATGGGGAAATTACATTTATGGTATTTACTGAAAATACTATGCTTTTAAAGGAGAACTTCAGAGCTCATTGGTAACTTTTCCTCATATTTTTATGAAGAAAGTACTTTTCAAATTTGTTCACCAAATACTCATTAAATATCTACTATCTGTCAGGCATTATGCTATTTGGAAGTATATAAAAATTAATAAAGCATGGCTTTTGGAACTTAAGGGTGGAAAGGAAGAGATATACAAGTAGTTTATAAACTACGCTAGTGGATGCTGAGAGATAAACTGCTATACCTATATTTTGAAAATATAAAATGAATGCTTATACTAGCATTGGAAACATAGAAGTAGAATCTTCGGATTGCAAGAGAACTCACAAATCATTTATTTCAATTTTTTAACTGAAGTTTGAATTGAATCTTTTTCTTCTCCAACATTACTGCCAGAGGTGGAGGCAGGAAGGAGCGGCATTGTTTTAATTAACCTCCCATTCTCCCCATTGGTAAGGGAGATATTTCCACTCTAGAATTATGGAAATGGCCAAACACACAGCACAGGACACTGGACAGACAAGACTGAAAGGAATTTAATAATCACAGCCCAGGAGGAGGACACAGCATGCCATGCATGGCCACATGGGGTGGCATTCAGCAATAGCATAGACAACCAGAAGGTGTGGGAAGCATCAAGAGGGTGGGGGCCTCATATGGTTCTCATATGAGGGTCTGACTAGCTTGTCTGAATAATCCTATGGGCTGGTAGGGAAGTTACAGCTGTTCCTCAGGGATAAGCAGAAACTGTGTTGTTCTCTTTGATAAGGAGGGCAATTTAGAAAAGGAAAATCATGTGTGGGACATTAGTAAGAAGAACTTATGGCTAAGACATTTGAGAATTTCCTATTTGTCCCCATTAGTGGACTTGAACATTTGGTTTTGCACCACAATCATCTAGCTCATGCTTGAACATTCCAACTAATAAGAATTCACTATTGGTTCGTTAGCTATTTCTTTTTTAGTCAAGTTGGTATTTGTTTCCACACTACTTCTATAATTTTTTCTCTGGTATCATCTATGTAAAACAGTTGAAAACTATAACCCATAACAATCATTCACAAATCCAATGTTAACTATTATAAAGGTTATTTCCTGGATACCTGTTGCCAAAATCTCTGTTCTAACAGAACTGAAAAATTTTAATCTTGTATTTGGGATGGACTGATCATATCTATGACAGCTTGTTTGACAACTTGGTTAGACTATAGTGTCCAGCTGTTTAATCAAATATTAACTTAGGTGTTGCTGTGATGGTATTTTGTGAATGTAGAGGGGATTATATTCAGTAATAAGAGTATGTTTCACCCAATCAGCTCAATGGCTTTAAGAGCATAAACTGAAGTTTCAGAAAAGAACAAATTCTGCCTCAAGATTACACCACTAGAGTTCAGCCTTTGGACCTGCTCCCATAATCATGAGTCAACTCCTTAAAATAAATCTGTATAGATAATTATACACGAATATGTGTATATACATTACATGTGTATGCACATGTGTTGTGTGTCTGTCTGTATGTATGTATACACAGTTTCTCTGGAGAATTCTGACAGATATAATAGCTCAAGCTATAGATTTATGAGGATTACCTAATTGGTACACACCATACCATGACTTCCATAATACGCTGGCCAATGATACACAAGAGATATTTCTTAGGGACTTGGAAAAAGTCCCTAAGCTACTAGAAGAGGTTTTTCAGACTTATTTGATGTGAAAGAAGAAGCATAAAGCCCTGAGTCTTGCCAAAAGATATCCTCACCCAAAGAAGGGAGAGAGTGACAGCCAGTTTGGGCCTACATTGTAGAGAGGTAAGTACGGAGAAATGTAAATCAGGTCTCTGGATTCAGCCTCAACTGAAATCCTCTTGTTCCTGAATTTTTGAGTTATTTGAGTCCATGAATTTACCTTTGTAGCTTAAACCAGTTTGAGCTAGGTTTGTTTTAGTTGCAATGGAAAGCATCATAACTATTACAGCTATCATACTCAAGTAATTTCTTTAAATTACACAACTCAATTCTATTGCTGTTTCCAGATCCACCCCCCAAAAGAACTTTCACCATGCTAGTTACTCCTTTCTGAACATGTTAGTTTACCTATGTCCTCAGATATGAATTTCATAATCATCAGCAAAGAATATATTCTTGCCTCTCTTTTTCTAGTTTTATATAATATAGCTCAAGATTAATATAGCTTTACAATTTATTTCACACTGTTGACTTATTCTATCTAATTTCCTTGAGTCTTTCCATGTATACTGCATAGTACTGTTCTCTCTATACTGCACATGACAATTTTGTCTTGTTAATTATATTAGATCTAAGTGCCATTTCTATCCTACACATTTTATACAACTCTTTAAGGATCCAAGTAATAGCTTTAACCACAGAAATGTTCTTTACACTACATAAAAAGCCTCAAACAAATCCCTATTGCCCGGTCTTGATTCCTTAGGCATGATATTTATTATTCCACTTGAAGTTAATACACTTGAAAAATAAATATAGTATCTTGTAGGGGATATTTGCATTCTTGATGCCCGCAAGCCTAACTGTTTAAGATGCAACATTCATACAGTTTTATGCTTCACAATGACTAAAAACAAAAATGTAATCCTGTAGGCCAAAACTCAATGTTAAGATATAAATGTATGATAATACTATATAGGAGGAAAGAGTAAGTATGAGGTTAAATCATGTATTCAAGACAGAGTTTTCTGATGCTATACCAGCTACATGTTTCTAGAATTAGATTTTCTTCAGGGTAAAGAAAGTACACATACAGTTTGCTGACCAATTTGTTGAAAACCATTAATGTCAGACCGTGGGGCATGATTTTATACATGTGATTATGTTGATGCTAACCTGGACAGGTATATTTCATGCCCCTTATTTCTTCCTCTCTTCTTTCATTCCTTTCTCCAACTTTTCCTCACTCAGGTCTTCTCTCTTCCTTTCCTCTTTCTTTCAAATACTGATTTTCACTATTTTTGCATATATATTTTTCAGGTGTTATAAAACAATGAAAAGTGTCAATTGGTTAAAAAGAATCGTGAGGTCACAAAAACTGAGCTACACCACAACATTTAGTGATAACTACAAAAGCGCAATTCGTTCATATTATCATCATCACCATCATCATCATCATTTGTCATCACCTTGTGCTCCCCAGGATGTAAACAGAATGGTGCTATAACTAAAAGCATGTTACATAGGAATGGTTCTTCAAGTCAACCACAAGAAAAGCCAAGGCGTTTAGCAATAGAGTGCCAACAATAGTTTGGTTGCTGGAAGTCCCTACTGAGGCTACTTGACTGTTGACAGATATTGTTAATTTTGATTCTGGTAGGTCATCTACAATGAATGTACAAATTATGACTGTTTTATTATAAAGGACTAAATATTCTTAAGCTCATGATAACTGTAGCTATTTCAATATTAAACATGGGACTTCATCATTCTTTTATCTACAGAGTCTACTGATAGGGGTTAAGTTACCCCACAATTAAAGAATAGGATCCAACTCATAGGATCAAACATCTTGTAGTTAATACCGTATTCATCCATCTTGGTTTTAGAAATCCTAAATTCCCATGGTTCATAAAATGCTTGATATGAAGAGGTACTTTCACTGCCCAGGGATAAATAATTTCAGTTTCATGGAGAGGACTTATTTGTATAGAATCAAATTTTTTTTTAAGATTTATTTATTTATACATACAAGCTGGGGTACAGGCCAGAGGCGTGGGGCGGCGAGAGGATTCACCAGAGAGAGAGTAGGGAGCAGAACAGGCAGATCAGAAATACACTGCTGAGGGGAGCAGCGGGCGAGGCAGGAGAGGTCTGCCACACCATGTGGGATTCTCCCCGGCTGGGCGTCGAACTCGCATCGCTGCTGCCGACAGCTCCACAGCGCAGCGCTTAACCGCTGCGCCACCAGGGAGGCCCTAGAATCAATTTTTTTTTAATGGGCTGTTGGAACAGTAATTTTAAAAATGTGAAGTCTGAACACAAATTTTCAGGAAAAACTTTGAATTTGGAGACTATTCTTCTGAGGAAGACTAGGAGAGAAAACAATGTATTGTATCTATCCAACTAGGATTTAACATTCCTCATCTTAACCAACAATATTAAATAAATGCTTTAAGTCCTTATAAATCTCTAATCTCAAGTACAACAGTGAACATTACCATAGCACACAAATGTGTAATCCAGACACACAACTGATAAAAACATTAAAAATAAAAAAATATTTATGCCTGGGTAGTAAAAGCATCTTTCTATATCAAGCCTTTTATAAACAAAAGTGTGGGGTCTTGTTCTCGCTGAATCACTTATCTTTGGCTTTGTGACAAAACACTCACAAAACTTAGTAATTTAAAACAATGATTATTCATCAGCTCATATTCTGTGGTCAGTAATTTGGGCTGGGCTCAGTTGGTTGATTCTTTTGATAGTGGGTTGACTATGGCTTAGTTGGTTTGATATGGCTTTATATGCCAAGAAGTTGGTTGGAATAAAGCTGACAAATGGACCAGATTGCTGACATTTGGTTGAGTAGCCCAGGTTTCTGCACAGAGATATATAATCTGAAAAGCAGAAAGGTAGGGGCCTTCCTGGTGGCGCAGCGGTTGAGCGCTGCACTGTGGAGCTGTTGGCAGCGGCGACACGAGTTCGACGCCCGGCCGGGGAGAATCCCACATGGCGCAGCAGACCTCTCCTGCCTTGCCCGCTGCTCCCCTCAGCAGTGTATTTCTGATCTGCCTGTTCTGCTACCCGCTCTGTCTCTGGTGAACCCTCTCGCCGCCCCACGCCTCTGGCCTGTACCCCAACTTGTATGTGTAAATAAAAAATAAATCTTTAAAAAAAAAAGCAGAAAGGTAGGAAAATCCCAATACACAAGTACTTTTTTAACTGATTATGTCAATTGTCTTACATCCCAGTAGTTAGTACTTAGCTGAGTTCACAGTCAAAGGCCAGAGATACTTCACTTCCTGAGCAATAAGGACATATTACAAGGGAATACGTGCAAAGAAAGAAATATAGTGGTTATTTGTGCAAACAATATACCACAATCCTTCTGTATTTAGTAATGAATTCAAAAGTATGAAAGAAAAAATAAGTATTTTTTCTTCAATCTTAGAGAGTCTCTTTTGCTGATTAAGACCTTTATGTTACAGGGGCCTCCCTGGGGGCTCAGCGGTTAAGCGCTGCGCTGTGGAGCTGTCGGCAGCAGCGACGCGAGTTCGACGCCCAGCCAGGGAGAATCCCACATGGCGCAGCAGACCTCTCCTGCCTTGCCCGCTGCTCCCCTCAGCAGTGTATTTCTGATCTGCCTGTTCTGCTACCGGCTCTGTCTCTGGTGAACCCTCTCGCCGCCCCACGCCTCTGGCCTGTACCCCAGCTTGTATGTATAAATAAAAAATAAATCTTTTTTTTTTTAAAAAAAAAGACTTTTATGTTACAGTATAGTTTCTTCTTTAAGACATCACAAGAAACATGCCAGTGTGGTTGGTGGTTGATGCTAGCTGCAGTTTAGAGGTAGAACTAAGGTTCCAAGGCCTCCCTGGTGGCGCAGTGGTTAAGTGCTGCGCTGTTGAGCTGTCGGCAGCTGCGACGAGAGTTTGACGCCCAGCCGGGGAGAATCCCACATGGCACGGCATACCTCTCCTGCCTCGCCCGCTGCTCCCCTCAGCAGTGTATTTCCGTCCATCTGCCTGTTCTGCTCCCCACTCTGTCTCTGGTGAACCCTCTCGCCGCCCCGCACCTCTGGCTTGTACCCCAGCTTGTAGCTTTAAATAAATCTTTAAAGAAAAAAAGAACTAAGGTTCCAGAAATTTAAATGTGGGCAGACACCAGCCAGTGGTCTGTAACTCAGGGGCCTGCAAAGGATAATACATGATAACCTGGGAGGGAGTAGCATGTGGTAGTAGGGCATCTCTAAAAATGCAATATGTAGGGAACTAGTCTTGACAGCACTAAGTAAATGTGGCAGCAAATCTGGTAATAAGGAGGTGTCAAACTGTTGACCAGACCTTTCCCCAAAAGGAGTAAATTATCTAGTTGTGAAGGAATTGATGTCATAGGCGAGTCCATATCAACTCTGTACCTGAGGAGGAGCAGGGAGCAAGGGACAGGGGTACGCGAGAGAGTGGAGACAAGACAGGAGGTCTGATCAAGTCTCGTTTATTGTTCCCAAGGGAAGAGCGTAAATAGGGTGAAACTCACGGGGAGGTAACATTAGGTAATGCAGTTGGTCCGAGGTCGGTGATCCAATGAGAGCGCGGCACGGGAAACAATGGGACGGTCCCGCTGACCTCAGTTTGGAAAAATGTACATGGAACGGGAAAACAGAAATCCAAGGCCGTCCTCATCGAGACCCAACCTTATATGGGCAACTCAGGCAATTAGGGCTGTAACTCACCGCTAGGGGCCATCCTGTCCGATGGCTCCTGACAGTAGGCAAATAAATGGGAAGAGATTCAGGTATGAAAGAAAAAAATAGAGATGTGATTTATTAGCAAGACCCAGTCATTAATACTGTGGCATCAAGTCAAGAGCAGTAGCAATACAAATTGATACTAAGTCAACTAATCTACAGAGCAGACCACCTTTAAGCCATTATTAAGAATTTTGTGGCAAAATACAAGGGAGCACTGAACTAGCCAGTGAAAATGTAGAGAGCTTAATGTAGACAAAAGTGACAAGCAGAGCAATGCAAAGCAGAAGAGACAAATATTTCTTAAGAAATTGACAGTTACAATACCCAGATACTTAATGAAGTTCATTTCACTGAACTTAAAGTGAAGAATTCAGGGTTCACTTTATAAACCTTAACCATTAATTTTGTATATTACACCCCATATGAGGATTAGAGCAAAATCCAAATAACTTTTATGGGTGAAGGTCTGCTTATTATGGACTAAAGCTCTTCTCAAATTAGTATCAGGACTAAGCAATGCAAAGCCCAGTGTGTTACATATTTTCTAGCACTAAATTTTATAGATATATAGGGACAAATGGCACAAAACAGGGACAATGGCTGCTTTTACCACTTCATTAGGCATCCCAAGCAAGGAATTCAGAATGAGTCTGAGTAACACATGAAATATATAGTTTATATGTGAGCAATGTTGAAAGTAAATATTTGCTGAGTTTTTTCTATGTGCCAGAACTGTGTTAAGTGTTTGCTACTTATTCAATCATTTCATCCTTATGATAACCCTATTGATTTTTAAAAAAGATTTATTTATTTGTTTGTTTGTTTGTTTATTTATTTATTTTTGCATAGAAGGCTGAGATGTAGGCCAGAGGTGTGTGTGGGTGGTGTGTGAGATGATTCACCAGAGACTGACTGGGGAGCAGAATAGGCGGATCTGCTGAAATACACTGCTAAGGGGAGTTGTAGGCGAGACAGGAGAGATCTGCTGCGCTATATGTGGGTTAGCTCCCTGGCCAGGAATCAAACTCAGGCCTTGTCAGTGATTGCGCTGAGACTTACTCCTAGGCCACCAGGGAGGCTCAACCTTAATCATTTATGACATTAAAACTTACATTCTGTAGATGAGCAAAAAATAAAGAATTACTCAAGCTTCACAGCTAGTAAGTTGTGGAATTAGAACGTAAGCACAGCACTTCTGGCTCCAGAGTCTATGTTCTTAAGAACTAAACTGTACTACAACTCAAGTTTCTAATTATTTAGCACCATTTCAGATCGCCAACTCTTCACTATTATGACCTTGTGATGATACACAAATCTGCCTAGCTTTTCTGATTTTTTAACTAAAATAATCTAATTTCTTTAATATTTGCCATCTCTTCATAACTATGGATCTGCAGATTCAGCACTCAACAAATATTTGCTGAATAAGTAATATCTAGCAGGTGTTGGATGCAGGGATATAAAAATGAACAAGAACACAAAATACAGAAAGTGCACATGCAAAAATAAAAAAATCAGCGGGAGGATGGCTTATTTCTTAAGACAATAGTGGTAAGAGTAGAAAGGGAAAACATAAGTATCATAAGGCTTATGTTTAAATCTTAGCCCTGAGACTTATTAATCCTGTAGTATTGGACAAGTTACTTAATTTTCCTCAGTTTCAGTTTTCCTGTATCTCATGCACTTAAATTTTCCCCTTTGAGGTAGTCTAGTATTATAGAAATATCTCAACAAGTTCTAGAGTTAGACTGAATAAGAATATGAAACTTTCTAATTATTTATTCCCTTAAGACTCAAATTCTTCATTTTACTATGTGCACAAGAGAGCAAACAAACCTCCTGGGTCTTTTATCAAGAGTATATTAATTAATGTACATGAGAACACCTCTTATGTTGCAGTAGGCATAGGAAGATCCTCAATAAATGTTACTTCACTCCTTCTGCTATAAGCTGTTATTTTCTTTCTTTAGAAACATTTCTTACAATTGTGGCACTGTGCTACTAGATGAGGATTGGAAACAATTGGTAAGGATTTGTTCCAAGCAACCAAATGCATGGCATACATACTATGAGAATTATTCTCTAACCTCTTTTATGACACTACTGGGCTATATTTCTTCTTCTATTTCATGCACTTGTTACAGTTTGAAAACTGTTCACTTTTGGAGATGTGAATATTTACCATACCACATAGATCTCTTTGCAGATGTACTTAAGCATATACCTATCCAAAACATTTATTTTGTATAATTATGATCACTTTAAACATTCTTGCTTGAAGAATATTTACATATACTGTAGAAACAGAAGGAAAAGATAATATTTTAGCTTTGCATAATTTGTTCAAAACCTTTGAGAACATCATCTTTATTGGCCACTGTCTTTCCCTTCAGGAAATACTTTAAAAATCATAAAATGCAATTGTATTTCTACCTCTTAGTTACCTTTTCAAAAATTTTAAGTGGAGAAATCTTTCCTTGTTCTGAAAATAAACAACTTAGGAGATGTCATAACTTTTCCACTCAACAATGTGTAATAGATAGTCTAATGGCTTCTGTAAGTCGTAAACAAAGTAAGCTCACAAATAAGACTGTACAGTGTTCAACTACAAAAGAAAGAACAAGTGAACATGTACTAAATAACTACTAAATATTTGGCACTGTCTTAGGCATCCAAGATACAAATAAATTGTACAATCTCAAGGATTGCAGAGCTTACATTCCAGGTATAATCAAAATCTGTATATTCAAAGATTTCTATTTCTGTCTAAAGCAGTTTAACTTCATCGTACCACTCTCCCCAGGGGAGAAAAGAGAAAAACTGGATTAAGGTAATTAAAATTACCTATTTGAAGAGATTAGAGTTATAAAACAAGCTAAGACTTGATGAGAGAAATGGGAAATGCAAATAAATAAGTCCAACATTGAAATGTCTCCCCTCAAGGCCTTTGCATGCTTTGCATGTGAAAGCTGAGAGGCTATGAAACTGAGAAGAACTTTTGGCAGCTTCAAAGGATGAGGGAGACAAAGGTTGAGTTCAGAGTATATCACATGCATCTAGGACCAGATAAAAGACCCAGAAATTCAATATGAACAAAAGGGTTAAAACCAATGGGGTAGACCAAATATAGATTGATCACACAAAGCCTGAAATCCAGTTCCCTATCATTCAATCCATAAGGCACTAGAGGGACTGCCTTGAGAATGACAGTAAATTTTATGTAGAGAAAGATTATCTTTCAAATTCTTAAATTAGCTCCATGATTGTTCAAAAGGAATGTGTGAAATTAAATAAAACATTACTAGATAGATCTAGATACAAAAATAAATACCAACCTCAAGGAATAGATAAAAGAAACAGACACAAAAGAATAGAGTTAACAGAGTAGATACTAAAATTATCAATTTGCTCAGGAAAACATAGGACAAATTAGGTAAGTTTAGCCTAAAAATTGCTTTAGAAGAACCAGTAAAATGAAAGTCAGATCAAATCAAAAATAGAAATATAAAGGTTTAAGATTAGCTTAGACATAAATCAAAAATGGATAAGGATAGTTCAGTAGAAAGTATTAAAACTGAAAAAGGCAAATAAAATAATTTGGGCGATAAAGAACAAAGCATACATAAGTCACATACGATGATTTAATATACTGTATAAATGGAATTCCAAAGGCGAGGAGAGAGAAAATGAGGTAAAAGCAATATTTGAAGACATAATGGCCAAAAGTGTTCAAAATGATTTAAGAATTCAAACTACTGATTCAAAAAGTACAATAAATTCCAAAGAGGACACAAATTAAAAAAAAAAAAATCCATGCTATCATAGTTAAATTTGTGAAAACAAAAGAAAGTTAATTATTAAGAAAAGGAAGAAGAAAAAAGATACATTATATTCTAAGGAAAAATGATCAGAACTGAAATATTCAAAAGCAAAAATTAAATTGACACATTTTCTCCAAAACTGAAAGGGAAACAAAAATATTTTCAAACAAAGAAAACTGAGATAATTCACCACCAGTAGAACCTTACTAAAGAAATACTAAAATGGTTTTCTTCAAGTAAAAGGGAAATAACCTCAAGTGAAAACAAGGGAATGAAGATGGAATGAAGAACAATGAAATGTGTAAATATATGGGGCAAATCTATAAGAAAATTAATTATATAAGGTAAGTTGTTATGGGTTCAAGATACATGCAGAGTTTAAATATATGATAGTGGTACAAAAGGCAAGAGCACTGTAAATGTAGTAAAGATGATTTAAAGTTTTTGTAATCCAATCCCGATGTCAAGGAAAAGGTGAATAATGTGCTTTATTATATTTCTTTTCCTTTTTGTATTTATTATTCTATAGCTTTCTGTGTTTGTTCATATACTGAATTGATTTTACTATACTTTTTAAGTTTATTCTGGAGATCACAACATATATAATTGCCCTGATAAAAATTAGCACATTTTTTCAATTCAGATCACAAGGCTAGCCTAGTCCCAATTCGAAATTCAACAAATAGAAAAGAAATAAAATATCAAAATATGAGCACAACAAATCCAGCTACACATGTAAGAGATGATATCACTAGATTGACATCCACCTGGCAACACTGGTGAAGCAGCTGACCATGGAGGTCTGAAGCTCAGGAGAGTTGTCAGGGCTGTAAAGATGACTTTTCTTGTTATCTTAGACTAGTCAGGATTCCACAAATGCTTATTAGATGAATATGTAACAGGATTTAAAAATTTTTAGAACATTTCTGGTATCAGTTTCAGATTAATTATCAGGAGATATGTTTCGGGTTAAATACACTGGTCAACAATGAGATTGTTACTGAACTAAAAAGGCCCTAATCTTTAGTACCTTGGTGTGTTGAACATGAATATAACCCTGAATATTTTATTAGCTCTCATTTTGAAGATATTTCATATAATTAATTTTATATGTTTCACCGTGTAAATTTATCCAGTAGAACTGCAACAACATCCTAAATCAGCCTAAAATGATGTAATATTGCATTGCATTGCATAATACCATCATGCACACATCATCCAGAGTTGATTGTATCATTTTCTGATGCAATGCAATACTACTGCCAGGTGGCTGCTGAAGTAAGCTGATGTCAGCCGTGCACTATAGAAAGTCCTGTCGGAAAGGTTGAGCATTGAAAATATTTCAGACTTTGTGCAAGACAGTTTAAGCTACTGTTCCATAGAACTGTTATTATTTTATCCACTTAGGCACAATACAGAACAGTCATCCCTCCAAAGTGCGTTAATAGCATGGACAATTTCTGCTCTCTTTGTGGGGAAGTGACATTTGCCAACCAGAAGAAAAGTATCACTTCTCAAGTGAAGAAGGCTTGTCATCTTTACTTTGGATGCAAGGTTGGTGACCAAGACAAGCCTTGGGCCCCGTATCTATGCTGTGCTACATGTACAATACAGCTTTCACAGTGGTTAGATGGCAAAAGACCATCAATGCTGTTTGCAGTTCCCATGGTGTGGAGAGAGCCAAGCAACCACATCAAAGACTGTTACTTCTGCTTGGTTCCTCCTCTCTCCAGTGGACTAACGAAGCAAAAGAGGTCGAGAATAGTCTACCCAAACATTCTATCTGCATTGAGACCAGTTCCACATGGTGAGGGACTTCCTATTCCAGAACCTCCTGCAGAATATTCTCTTGAGTCATCTGATGAGGACAAGGGTGAGCCGACCTGTTCTTCTCCTGTTCCATCAGCATGCAGTGATCCAGGTTTTCACCATGAAACATCATCAACCCCACACAGACTAACACAGGAAGCACTAAATGACCTGGTTCATGGTTTGGACTTATCCAAGAACAAGGCAGAATTGCTAGGATCAAGAATCTAACAATGGAATCTTCTAGAAGATGTCACAATTACTTTCTATCGAAAGTGCCACCACTAGTTGGAGCCTTTCTTCAGAAAGGACTCTGGTATTCGGTTCCTATATTAAGGGCCACATGAATGCCTTAGAAATCACTCATGACTCATGAGAATAGAGACTATTTCTAGACTCTTCGAAACTGAGTCTTAAGGCTGTGCTTTTGCACAATGGAAACCATCTTCTATCTATTCTATTCCTGAACAGCTATACAAGAGACAAGTTAAGAAATCTAAGAAGTAGTCTATGACTTGATTTTTTACAGGTATTAACTGTAGGCCTATTACTATTGGCATGCATTTCGTGATGTAAACATCAATTTATTGCAGATTACAAAATAAAACTAGAGCCAAAATTAGAATTTGACAGCCATATTCATGTTGAGCACATACAAATTGATAGGAAATGACTAATTTTATTTCAGTAACATGACTTTTCTAAAAATTTCTTGACCAGTGTTATTTCCCACCTTACTAACCTAAATCAGCCAAGAATGATGTAATAGTGCATCACATTGCATACCATCATGCACACATCATCCAGAGTTGATTGCATCCTTTTCTGATGCAATGCAATACTATTGCCAGGTGGCTGCTGAAGTAAGGTGACGTCAACAGTGCACTATAGAGAACCCTGTTGGAAAGGTTAAGCATTGAAAATATTTCAGACTTTGTGCAAGACATTTAAACTACTGTTCCCTAGAACTGTTATTATTTTATCCATTTAGGCACAATACAGAACAGTCACGCCTCCAAAGTGCGTTAATAGCATGGACAATTGCTGCTCTATTTGTGGGGAAGTGACATTTGCCAACCAGAAGAAAAGTATCACTTCTCAAGTGAAGAAGGCTTATAATCTTTACTTTGGATGCAAGGTTGGTGACCAAGACAAGCCTTGGGCCCCACATCTATGCTGTGCTACATGTACAACACAGCTTTCACAGTGGTTCAACGGCAAAAGACCATCAATGCCGTTTGCAGTTCCCATGGTGTGGAGAGAGCCAAGCAACCACATCAAAGACTGTTACTTTTACTTGGTTCTCCTCTTTCCGGTGGAATAACAAAGCAAAAGAAGTTGAGAATAGTCTACCCAAACATTCCGTCTACATTGAAATGACCAGTTCAACAACTTGCTTCAGGGTGATGTGAAACAAGCATGGAATGCTTTTCATCTGTGTCTACAAACATTCTTGGGAATGTTAGGGCAGAAAACTACAAGAAACTAGTAGAAGACACGCTGATGCAGTATCAGAAACTTGTCTGCAATATGTCTCTACAGATCCACTTCCTTCATTCCCATTTGGATTTCTTCCCTGAAAACTGTGGTATGTATGATTAGTGATGAACATGGCGAACGTTTTCATCAAGATAGAGAAAACGTCCACTACAATGCAGGCTGACTACTGCTGGACACTCCCCAGAGATACCCCTGAACAGCTGTACAAGAGGCAAGCGAAGAAATCTAAGAAGTAGTCTATGACTTGATATTTTACAGGTATTAACTGTAGGCCTATTACTATTGGCATGCATCTCATGATGCAAACATCAATTTACTGCAGGTTACAAAAAAAACCCCTAGAGCCAAAATTAGAATTTGAGGGTCATATTCATGTTGAGAACATACAAATTGATAGGAAATGATTAATTTTATTTCAGTAACCTGATAATTATCAGATACAAAAATAAATACCAATGCAAAAATACAATTTTCACAACTGCATAGCCTAGAGAAGATTTCAACACACTTGTGCCCCTCACAGGGATACTTACCCACCTTAATGTTATAAAAGAACTTAGAAAATGAACAAGAAAGACTTTTGATAAGAAAATTTTCTTGGCCTAACTGCTTACTTGCTTAATTTTGCTGACATTCACTTTATTCTTTTCTATATTATATTTAAGCACTGAACACTTTATTTCATGTAATTCTCATTTTAAATATCGATTTCCTCTGTCCTTAAATCTGCCTGCTCCTTTCTCCCGGGATTCACACATTCATTCTCTCATTCTGTGCCATAGTATGTGCATATTGTTTCAATGCTTGAAGAGCATTTCTTCTGGATTGCTATAGAGATTACTGACTATTTATTTGGCATTCAATACATGTTACTTTGTGATATTATTTCTCTGTTTAAGAATGAGCCCTACAAACATTAAAAAAAAAAAAAACAGGCAACAACAAATGCTGGCAAGAATGTGGAGAAAAAGGAACTTTTCTAGATTGCTGGTGGGAATGCAAACTGGTCCAACCACTATGGAAAGCTGTATGGCGGTTCCTCAAACTGCTAAAAATGGAACTTCCATACAACCCAGCAATACTACTTCTGGGAATCTACCCAAAGGATACAAAAACCTTAATCCAAAAGGGTACATGCACCGTATGTTTATTGCAGCACTGTTTACAATAGCTAAGATATCGAAACAACCCAGATGCCCAAAAATAGATGACTGAATCAAGAAAATGTGGTACATATACACAATGGAATATTATTAGCATTCAAAAAAGATAAACACCTGCAATTCGCAGCAACATGGATGGAACTAGAAGGTATCATGCTCAGCAAAATAAGTCAGAAAGAAAGAGAAAAGTATCAAATGGTCTCACTTACAATGGGAATATAGGGGAACCAAACAAGTGAGAGACACTCAGTGAGGGAGGGGGAAGATAAGAGTTCAAAACGGGGTAGAAAAGAGCACAAGGGACTATGGTGGTGGGTCACGGGTGAATTGGTGGTGGGTTGCCCAAGGGGAATACATAATAATGTAAAAGATATAAATAACAATAAATAATTAAGAAAAAAGTGATAAAATAAAAAAAAAGAATGTGCCCTACTGCCTCTGCAATTAGACCTTCAATCTCTTAAACTTCATATAGCCCAAGTCATGGTATCATCTCTTAAACTTCATATAGCCCAAGTCATGGTATCTTCAGCACCAAAATGTTACACGTGTTCAATAAATATTTTTGATGATGAAGGTGGTAATGATTTTGAAAGATATTAACATTTTTAAAAAGGGCACCAGAGATGAGACCATTTATTAATAGCTTATTCTACATTCTTTTACCCATTATACTTAAATGTTATCATGTTAAGAAAGAGATGTAAGATACATAGAAAACTGACCTAGGCTTTGGAAGGGCTAGTAGTTATAGAGGATATGTTTCATACCTTTAAGTCAATACAATACTCATATTTTTAGAAATTTATTTTTCACATTTCTAAGATTATGAGAAACTTTATGGAACCACATTGTAACTGTAGTTAATTTAAAACAGTGTATTTTAAGTTTTTGCTCATGATAATCTACTACCTACAATATTATGGAAGAACTAAAATATACTTAAGAGAAAAAAATTTTAGCTTGTCCTACTGACAAAGGAAATAAAATCCACAATTCACACAAGCCAAAGCCAGAGAATTCAGTAAGGTAAATTTAACTATTCAGAGAAAACTGAGGTGCTTTACTTTAAAGGATAATGTTACAATCACAATACTGTTTAAATAAAATTCCTCTTAGAGAATTCTATATTCCATTCTGGGGCCTTAAAAGTATCTTGGGGTGTAAGGCAGTGTAATACATTTGATTGCATATGTAGAAGATCTTTTTATGTATAGTCTGGTTTTCTTTGAGAAATAATTACCAGACAGTATTTGCAAAATGGCCATTAAATTGCTCCTTCTATAATTTCCAATATGTCTGCTAATATTTCTAATATGTCTGCTAGATAACTTTGTCTTCCTCATACTACCCTCTTATTTATTCCAATCTTCTAGAAAGTTTAGTGTGATAAAGAAAATGAGTGTTCATATCTTTAAGGTATCAGTTTCTAAGAGTTATATCGTCTGACGTAAGTTTGATGAATCCAAACTCTAATCACCATCCATATTTATTGCTAAAAGTATCCCACTAATCTAACAAGTTATTCAGGAAATTGTATCATGACTGAAACACTAATAGTTTTGAATGCTTGGTGTTGTTGATGCAGGGTGTTTGGATGACTGCTTGAATCCAGGTCTGAAGGGTCCAGATGATTTAATATAATGGTCTCTAATTAAGGGCAAATATCACAATTATCTGGGGAATATTTACAAATTATGCATGTCTTACAAACAACCTAAGAATCAACAAGATGAACATGATATATTTGGCATATTTTCCTAAGGGTTCCTCATTCAAAGCGCTCTATAAGGAACAACAGATAAAAATTGCAGATATGTTGCAAAAAATATGGTCTGCTTATAACAATGCAAATATAAAATGACTTTAAGATCACATCATTTTTTCCCCCAGGAAATCTCATAGGAATGTTCTATAGATAATTCTAAGTATATAAGGAATCCAGTTTAAAAAATCAAAAGAACAAATCATCTATAATTTTAAGTTGAAATGTTATTGATCTTCTATGCATACTTAGATGCTTTTGAGATTTTAAAGAAAGTAAATCTGCTATAGACATTTTCTGTCAGGTATTATGTTAGATACCACAGTAACAAATGTTAGACATGATCTCTACTCTAAAATAGCTCACAGTAAATAAAAATAGCACAGAATTTCAGTATTCACAATGTTGTTTAACTTAGATGACCACATACTGAATTTCATCACAAACCTATAAAATACATAATATAGAATATTTCTCTTCTATATTTTCTGTAAGATTGCCTAGCTAAACAGGGAACAGAATGGATGCTCCATAAATGTTTGATAACAAGTGAATTGCTCAAGGTTACACAGCTAGTAGTGCTAAAATTGAGAATTAAACTCAGGTCAAGTAATTCCATGACAAAGATGTGAAAGCATTGCTATAGACAGCTTTGAGAGGTTGATTCGGGACATCTGTTTGCACATCACTCTGATGAAACTGATTCAACAACTTCTTAATATAGTAATTTCTGAGCTATGTATACCTTTTTTTTTAAAGGTAGCATGCTAGGATAAAGTCTATTCACTACTCTAGTTTTAGCAACCACCCTTGAGGGGGAGGGATCAGTAAAGAAATGGAATTGTAAGATTTATGTCACCAATGTGGATGGTTAGGTCACTGACAGGTATTCTTTGACTGAAATTATCTGCCTGATGACAAATCTTATCATGTGCTTGAGAACAGAAACAATCCAAACATAAATACTGAATCAGAATTAGCCAAATTTGCCTCATATGGGCACAATTAGGTTTCCTGGAGGGCTACATATTCTACCTCTTAAAAAGTGCAACAACAATAAAATCTGATTTTTCAATAAGAACTATAATTAATTTATTCAGATTTTGATGTCAATTATTTTGTTGGTGTCTAAATGTGTTTACAATAAGAATTGGTTCAATTACTATTTGCAGGAGTACTGGACTAAATGTCAAAACATCCAGAAATGCTGTGTGACTTCAGGCAAATTGTTTCTAGTGGTGTGCCTGGTTAAGCATTAGAAAATACCGGGATTAGACTAAAAATATCTTTGAAATACCAGAAAGCTCATTTTCAGTAATTTTTGAATAATAATAGTTAACATTTATTGAACTATGTATCAGGCATTATTCTGAGTCATCTCCTCTTATTTAATGCATATGGTGTTCAAACATATCTCAGGTAGGTTCAGATATACACCCATTTTACAGATGAGGAAACTGTGGCAGGAGCATTAAGAAACTGCTTAAAGTTTACATATCCAGACATCTAGTTAGTAGTACAGCTGGAATTGTAACTCAGGCAGTTTGGTTCTAACACCTGTACTATTAAATATTATGCCTTATTGCCTATGCAGATAATATTTAACAAATTCAAAAGTACAAATGATAGCTATCTTTTACTGAGTTATTACTCTGTGTCAAATAATAACTTGATATTTGTTATTTCAATTAATCCTTACAAGACTAAAAATCTTTGAAGAAGTTATAACTATACCTACTTTATAAGTTAGGGACTTGACTCAATTTTAAAATAACCTGTTTACTGTCAGAGATTCTGAGATTCTAACCGTATTTGCTCTACTTCAAAAGACTCTATTCTCTACCAATGTACAATATTATCATGCTCCATAAGAAATATGCTCATTTGGAATTGGAACTCACCCTACACAGACTGTACCTCAAAAGAGCCTTAGTACGTTTCATGGGGAAAAGATGGGAGATAATTTCTCTCATGCCGAAAGTGATACCGACATGGAACATATTCCTATTAAGTTCATATATATAAGAATTAGAATTTTCCAAGGAAAAATAACACATGTGAGTTAGTGAGTAGATAATATAGTGAGTAGATGATAATACTAACAGTATTACTGAAACAAATAATAATACTAACAGTGGGATTTGAGGTTTTAAACTAAAGTTTGAGAGAAGTAACCTCTCCTCAGATTAAATACAGGCATCTCCTTACTGACACAACTGTTCTCCACAAAGAAGTATGGCGATGTTGTTATAAAGGATTTTAAAACCAGTTAGGTCACTAAACAAAAACAAAAACTTTTCCTTTTCTTATTTCCAAATGGTGGTCCCATCAGATTCAATTTGAAATGCACTGGCAAAGCTCAGCATGGAAGCGGGCGTTTGGCTGGCTCAGGAGTCAAGGGACTTTAACTCCATGCATGAATGCACAGTGCATATTTTAGTACCTTTGGGGGGAAAAAAACAAAGTTAAGCAGGAGGAAAACCTGTCCATAACTGATTACATTACATTTGTACAAAATGATATATCTTCCCACAACCTCTTAAGAATCTATTGTTGGCAATAAACATATGAAATGTTAAGAAATCTTAAAATAACAGTAACAGCAAAAAATAAAAAGATAGAACTATGCAGCTAATCAGTATCTACATGCATAACAATAAACAATAATAACATGCAGCTATTCCTTTTCTGTAAAATTGTAATCAGTCTTGAAGTTAAGAAAAATGAAATCATAACACTTGGCTTTTAAGAAGTTTTAAAAAGACTATGCACAATATTTAGCTATATGTACATATGCATCCATATATTTGAATATATACTATACATCTTAGGAATATAAAGCACATGTATATTATATACACACATGCATATATGTTTCTAATACACAATTCTTAGTTCTGAGAGGGAAAGAAATGTAATTGGTCAAAATCAGTCATAAAATTTTAAACATGTTTCTGCAAAAAACAGCAGTGCCAAAGGGTAATGCATCGCTAATGGTTTCCAGAGGAATAAATAGCTACTCTGACGTCAAAACTTTGTTACACTCCAATAACTGGCTCACTTGGGGTTTCAGGTACAGCAAGTTACATGTCAGTTTTAAATAAAGTTATAAAAATAGAATGCCTGGTGAACCATATTGTCGCTATGCAACCTGGTACAATAAGATTTATATCCAATAAAACGTTAACAAAGGCGATAGATTATACCAAAATAGTATCTGTGGCTTAGGGTATCCAGCTCCTTAAATTTCTGATTAAAAAATACTATATTTTACTCTATCTTGTCCCAGAGTGCTATACAACACATGTCAAATTAGAAATATTTATATATTCCAAAGCCAAAGTGATTCATGCACTGGTAAATATCCCTTGATAGATATAACAATAATATTCTAACCAGGGACATGGAGTAATAAGGAATGGGTAAGTCTACAAAATGCTAAAAATGGGTTATTATTCTAGTTCACATAGGTTTGTTAGTCATTTTTTAGAAGGGATATTGCTCAAATAAATAGGAAAATTTATGCTCAAAACAGACTTGTATCACTTTATCCTAGAACTAGACTTGAAAATATAAGATGGTAACTTCAGAAAAGCATGCTCCAATTAAGTATTATATTTAATAATGAAAAGATGTTGACATTGCAAGTTTCATCTTAAAGGGAATACAAATGAAATCTTAAAAGTCTTAAACAATCCATCAACCAGAATGAACAATCAGAATAATTTTTTTCTACATCACTGACTTACTATGGACTGCATAGAGACATATTTGTGTAGAGAAAGGGAAAAAAATAAAATTCTTAATTGTTTCAGAATAGTATTTACTGAAATAATATAAAAACAAAGTAATATAAGTTACTGATTAAGACAGCAATTTATGTGCAAGATTACTAAATTACAGTATTATTCCATCAATTCCATATAAAAAAAGAAAATATTTTATTCTTCTGTGTAGACATTTATATAATGGAAATCCATCCATGTATGTATTATTATATTCCCTTATTTTAGTGATTGATGGGGCAAGAGACATGGACAAATATCTCTACTACTTACCAGCTATTGATTTCAGCCAAATTAATCAGGTCTGTGAATCTTACTTTTCATTCATACACACAGAGATGATAATTACATGAAATAATGTAAGTAAAGTCTCTAGACAGTGCTTTCACATACAATATTCAAGGCACTGTTTTAGGCTACTGATAATCATTAGCAAACAAACCAAGAATTATGCCTCATGAAGTTGATATTTTAGTAGGGGTGGGGGATGAAAATAGCATATAAATAAATCAATTATAATGCCTAATAGGTGATAAATAACATCAAAAATATGAAGTAATGTGGGGAAGAATAAGACCAGAGCTGGCTTTTCCAGGCAAGGGAAATAGTTGGTACAACAATCTTAACTCACAGAGATATGCTTAGCAATTTTGAGCAATAGTAGCAAGGAAGACATAGCAAAGAGAGAAAATTGATAAAGAGGCAGAAAGGTAATGAGAAGTCAGGATATTATAGGGATTTGGAAGCTGTGGTAAATTCTTCAATCTCAGTCAAATAGTTATAACTGCAGAGTTTTGAGCAAAGGAGTGACATTACCTGAATTTTTTTAAAATTGAAATAACACTGCATTATATCATTATATAGATTTCAGTAATGCATTATTTATAAATCAACCTTTGTATATAAACCATCATGTTCACTACTTAAAGGCCCATGTTTTAAAATGATCATTAATGGCTGCTTTGTTGAGAACACATTGAGAAGACAAAAAGGTTGGGTAAAAGGTTATATTTCAGTGATCCACTAAGAAAGAGCAATTCGTAGTAGGAGTAGTGGCAGCAGGGAAGGTGGTAGAGTCTATGTATTCATAATATATTTGAAATTTAGACACAATAAGATTTATGATGAGCAGGATACAGGGTGAGAGAAGAAGAGAGAGGTCAAGGATGACCACAAGGATTTTGGCCAGATCAACTGGAAGGATTAGGAAGGGTATAAGTAAAGCAGTTTTCAAGTGAAGATCAGGTGTTCAATTTTAGTCACATTAAATTTGAGATTTCTTTATCCCAGTGGAAATACCAAGAAGGCATTTAAATATACAAGTCTGGAATTCCAGAGATAAAATTAGAATAAAGGTTGTATTTGAAGCCTTTAAACTTGATGAGTTCACCAAGGATGTGAATCTAGGCAGGGAAGAGAACCAAAGAAAACAACATTAATACTGAAGAAGGATATCGATAAAATTATGATTGACATAGTGTTTTTATATTTAAAATTAATTGCAATAATAAAACATTCATTAAGATGTTCACCAGATACTATATTTGGAGCATCTGAGCATATGTTGCTAGAATCTAAGTAGACCATCATAAAGACAAGGTCTATAGGATTGACAGTTTCATTTACTTAGCATGATTTCTCAAAGAAATTTATTTCTCCAGCCTTTCTATGATGGTGCAGATAAATTTCTATCTTTGCAAAGTATGAACTTCATTATAAGTATGAACTTCATTATAACATTCCATAGGCTATTAAAGTGGTTGGATACTTCAGATCTTATAGAGGATTGAAAAGGGGAAGGGGAAGAGAATGAGGATCACACTGCCTATAATTTATTAAATAAGGTTTGATCTAGACTTATATTTATAAACTTTAAAATATCTACATTTTTTTCCCAGATATATACAGCATCAGTCATCTTTGATAATTCAATCACATCCATCATACCATAAAATTCACTGCACAAAGTTTGTTATGTATTGTCTTGATATCCATCAATCACTAGGGGTTTGTTCACTAGGTGATCAACATATTATAGTGATTATTTTTTATTTTTATTTATTTATTTTTTAAAGATTTATTTATTTATGCCTACAAGCTGGGGTACAAGCCAGAGGCATGGGGCAGCAAGAGGGTTCACCAGAGACAGAGTAGGGAGCAGAACAGGCAGGTCGACAGAAATACACTGCTGAGCAGAGCAGCGGGCGAGGTAGGAGAGGTCTGCCATGCCAGGTGGAAATTTCCCCGGCCGGGCGTCAAACTTGCGTCGCTGCTGCTGACAGCTCCACAACGCAGTGCTTAACCACTGCACCACCAGGGAGGCCCTATAGTGATTTTTTTTTTAAGATTTATTTATTTATGTATACAAGAACTGGGGTGTAGGCCAGAGCTGTGGGGCGGTGAGAGGATTCACCAGAGACAGAGTGGGGAGCAGAACAGGCAGATCTACTAAAGTACACTGCTGAAGGGAGCAGCAGGTGAGACAGGAGAGGTCTGCTGCACCATATAGGAAGCTCCCTGGCCAGGGATTGAACTTGTTCTGTAGTGGCTATGGTTAGCTTCAGAGTGCTGAGACTTAACACACTGCACCCCCAGGGAGGCCCCTATTATACTGATTATTATTGATATAAAGTAAAACTAGAAGCAAATTTTTATGAGTAAGAAAGATTCCTTTCCCTCATATACACCCCTTAAACATAGGTACATCAGTAGTCAGCATTCACAACTTAAATAAATCTTTGAGATTTACGCCCTTAGTACAAATGAGGAGAGCCATTAATAGAGGGACAGCAAGTTGTCAACTTTCAAAGGTAATTAGCGGGAATCTATTCAGAATTGAAATCTACTGCAAGGGACTGAATAGAGTACAAAAATGAATACACGTATTAAGAAAATGGTATTCTAGGGCACTCTAATCATTTACACCTTCACCATCTAATAAACAGAGCAAAATCTTACTACACTATGATTTTTCTGAGTTCCTGAATCACAGGATTCTTATATAATAATTGATACATAACTAGATGATAGGTAGCTATAGAATTCTGAAGGACAGTGGGATGTGGTCTTCACAGAGAAGATGCTCTAAAGCAAGGTCTTCTATCTGCACTGATCTTTGAGTAGTAAAAAAAAAAAAAAAATACAGACCACCACTAATTCTATTGCTCTAGTCACCAATATACATAAAATTCTTATTATAATGAATGGAGGGAAATGGTGAGATAACAAAGAGGACTGTCACATGTAAAACATCAAATTAGGTCAAGAATAAAAATGAACTGCAGAATCAATAGTCATTGAAATGTAGTAATAGCCTGTGAGCAATTTTATCCAAAATATTACACTGCAGAGTTGTAATGAATAAAACACTTCCATATTTTAAAGTGTTTCCTTCTTACAATGTGAATTGTAAGATTTGAATGGGAATTATAGTAAGTAGAAGGTCAACAAGCTGTGTGATTTAGCCAAGTTGTAGTAACTTCCTAGGCATGAACTTTAAGATTCAACTTGTTTAAACATAGCTGAAATTTCACTCCAAGGATACAGTGCTAACTGCCATGTGTATAGCATTCTGCTGGGTCATAGAGAAGATACACATGGGTATATTGCATTACTCTTGCCCCCCAAACACTTACTATATTCTTGAGGGAATTTATGTTCTGTTCATATAAGTGACGTTATATAAGAGAATATAAACATGTATTTTATATATAAAGAAAACAGAAAGCACAAAAGGCAAAAAAAAGACAAAAATGAGGCCAACAAATTAACGTGCAGATATTCATATTTCAGATATGACTACTTTAAATGGCAATTGAGGGAAAGTTCAGGACTAGAGATATTAGTTACTATAGAGCCATCCAGTAAGGAGATGGCCTCGGAATGTATGGGGTCAAACTCTGAAAGAATGTAAATAGCCAAGAAGGAAGAAGTGGTTATTTTAGAAAAGCGATGAAAAAAGGAAGTTCTACTAAAGAGGTTTAAAGTGGGAATAGGAAGTGAAGAACTGAAACAAGTGAATGTAGACAAGCTTTTCAAAAAGTTTTGTTCTAAAGAGAAAAGGAAAAAGAAAGGAAAGTGTGAAGGATTTGGGGATCAAGAGTAGATTTTTTAAAATGTGACATTTAAAATGTTTGCTTACTGATCAGGATGCCACCATAAAGAGAGAGACTAATAATGCAGGAAAGAGAAAATTTCAGGAGTAAAGTCCTTGAGAAGGAAAAAGTGTGAAATTCAATGTTTAAGTGCAGAGACTTTGATTATAAAAGCGTACTTTTTTTTTAAGATTTATTTTATTTTTTTTATTTATACATACAAGCTGGGGCACAGGCCAGAGGCGTGGGGTGGTGAGAGGGTTCACCAGAGACAGAGTGGGGAGCAGAACAGGCAGATCAGAAACACACTGCTGAGGGGAGCAGCGGGCGAGGCAGGAGAGGTCTGCCAAGCCATGTGGGAATCTCCCCGGCCGGGCGTCAAACTTGAGTCGCCGCTGCTGACAGCTCCACAGTGCAGCGCTTAACTACTGCACCACTGGGGAGGCCCAAAAGTGTATTTCTTATTGTCACTGAAGGGAGACACAGGGGATGGATACAGATATAGGTTAAGATGTTGGAGCTGATGCTTCTCTTTTATCTGTGGGTGGTAACATCATTCACTGAGTCAGGGAGGAGCTAATGATTTAAGAAGAGTGGGAGTATGAAATAGTTGTCTAAAAGAGTGGGAATGGGAATTCACTAGAAGAAACAAGTCTCTCTGAAATTTGTGATTTCAAAATCAATGTGATTTGTTAGCTAAAACTGCTATCCTTCTCTCTTCCTCTCAATACTTCTCTTCCTTTCCCTCCTACATATTCTCAGCACTTATGATAACTTCATATATAGTTTACCTTTATTCATTGCCTGTCTCTCCCATTAGAACTTATGTGCTGTTAAGGAATGGATTTTCATTAATTCATTAATATGTCCCCAGCACTCAGACTATGTACATATATAGTTGTTACCCAATAAATATCATTTGATTGAACGAATTTTGGTAATAAATTCGAAGTTAATGTGACCAGTGTAAGTGTATTGGTCTCTCTAGCAATGTTCAGCTGCATGCGTACAGTAAGAAGTTAGGTGGATTTAAAGCAATTTTTTTAGTTTTGCAAAGAAATATAACAGAGGGAGAAAGGGGGAAATGTTTATTAATGACATAAAAGGGATGATCAATAGTAAAAAGGAGCTATCGTCATTGGACATTGATGAAAGGTTGAAGGGCAGTGGTAGTATTTAAGTAAGGGATCTAGAAGGACAGGGAGAATGGGTTAGAGAATGGAATATTTGAAGTGGAGATTTTCAAGATGTAGCGTACAATGATGTGAATGAATGACTAAGCTGAAATAGATGAAAAGTTCAGTATAGTTAAGAAAAACAAGGAATTAAAAAAGCAGGATATTGAGTGGAATTCAGGTGTGGAGATGGTTGGTGAAATATTTCTAAGGCTGATTGCTGGAGCACCAGGTACCAAGTATATATGAAGCAAAGAGGGTTTTGTGAAATATTACCAAAAAAGTCTATTATATCATTGTATAGCATGGGAGAATATCAGATCCTTCTAGTAATGACAGCAAAATTGATAACCTAGGAAGAATAAAAATGACCTTTAACAACTTCTTGAAAGGGAAAATTATGATTTTGGAATTTATTGAAAGACTTGGTCTCCATAAAGCTATAAACTTTCTTAATCATAAAATTTACAGCTGAAAGTATTATGTGTGAAACCTGAAGCAAAATTCTGGTCAAAATAAGAAGATTTAAATTTAACAACAGGGAGCTGGATCAAAAAATTATAATTCTCATTCACCCCTTTACTAGAGAACAATAGATCCAGTGGGGTAGGAGAATGATATAAGGGAGTAATTTTCCATTTTTTCAGATTTGCTTCAAATATTCCACTAGTTAGCAGGAATAACAGATCTGCATTACTGAGAAGCAAATGAGAGGTTAGCAAGTCATCAAGGCTAGAGACAAGATATATTTCAGATGTGACTGAGCGACTTTGTTTAAAAAGATGAAAGAAGAATCCAGATCTGATTGTTTTGAAACAAGAATAGCTCTTTCCCAAAAATATCTACAGAATTCCCTGAAACTTCTCTTACACCCCAACCACAAATAATGCAAGCAGAGTAAGAAATTGAAGAGCTACAACTGACAAGGTGCATGACCTGAAACATTTTATTAGTGATGCAGAAATAACAATGTTTTGAAAGTTACTAACAAGTCAAAGGTCACAGATAACAAGAGAGAAGATCCTTCTTCTGGCAGGCAAAAACCAGAATTGAAGGTGATTTTCTGGATATGAAAACCAACTACGAAATGGTTGTGCTGGCCATTGAATAATTGATTTTGCTGAATCAACTATTTATACTGCCCTGAAAAGTCCATAGTTAGGTTCCCCTGACCCTACTTTTATGGGAAAATGTAAATGAAGCTAATAAAATACAAGAAACATGATTTTTTTAGAGAAAATTTATCAAATTAGTGCAACATCATTTGTTTAATAGAGGAAGGAAGTTAAATCATACAACATAATATTATAATAATGATGAACATTACCTGTTTAATGATGTAAAGAAAGGTTTATAATTAACATGCTCTTAAGCTGAGCAAAGAGCAAAGCAGAAGGAAACCAAGATTTAAGAACCATAAACTCTCCCTCACTGAAAATATAATTGGAATTAGTTCATGATAAATATAAATGTCAAAATATAGTATTAGGTGGAGTATCAGAGGAATATTTCAATTATTAGCTAAGTATCTAATGGTATGAAGTAGAAATAGCAATTCTAATTTGTATTCACTTAGTATTAGAGCCTTCAAAAATCACGATGCAAAAAACTGATAGAACTGCAAGGAAAAAAGACAAATCCACAATTATTAATTGCTAAATTCAGAATTCAGCATTCTTCCCTCAATAATTGACAGGTAAAGAAGATAAACAACAATCAGCAAGAACACAAAGACTTGAGTAACACTATCAACCAGACTGATCTAATTAATATTTATAAAAACACTTCTCCCAATAAAGGCAAAATACAAATTTATTTCAAGTGCTGAGCTTTAAAACAAATCTCAATATGTTTAAGGATTCTATTCATACAAAATATTTTTAACCATAATATATTAAACTAGAGATTAATAGCATAAACATCTCTGTGAAATCTGCAAATATGTGGAAACTAAATAATCTGAGTAACTCATGAGTCAAAGATGAATCAAAGGGATATTAAAGAGTGTTTTGAAATTAATAAAATGAAAACAAAATATAGCAAGATGTGGATCATGTCCCTACAACAGTATGAAAAGGAAAATTTACAGAATTAAATGACTAAAACCCAGGAGAAAATTCTCAAACCAGGGATACCAGCTTAAAAAAAAGCCTTAAAAAAATAGGAAAATAAGCAAATTAAAACCAAAGTATGTAAAAGAAATAAGCTGTACAGATAAAAGCTGTACAGATAAAAGCAGGATCAATTAAACAGAAAAGAGAAAATAACAAGTTAAAAAAGAATGTCTTGAATAACTATGCAAATGAATTTGGCAGCTTTGATGAAATAGACAATTTCTTGATAAACATAAACTGTCAAGGCTTATGCAAAAAGAAATAAACAACATGTAAGGCTATACTTTTATTGTTTGATAAATTGAATTTGTGGTTAAAATCACTCCCCAAAAGAAAATCTAGACTGAGCTGTTTCACAAAGGAGTCTACCAACAGTTGGAGATATACTACTGCTACAGGGCAGGGAGAAGGGGATCCCAGAACCCCCAAACCTGCCTGCTCTAAATAGGTTCTGGCTGACATCCACCCCAACAAGATGAAACTTATAAGACCTTCAATGGAAAGGAATTTTAATACAATTTGTGTGCAACACAGACAAGACAAAAAATATAGTCTCCAAATCAAGCACCCAAAGTTACCCATCCTCTCATGGATAAAAGTCCACCCAAAGGGGATTGGCCCAAAGCAAGGCCCGAAAGCCAATCACAAGTCTAAGCACCTTGCAACAGGGACCCATAGAAAAGGGTCAAAAACAGACAAGTCTGGGAAGAAAAGAGCAAAATCAAAATCAAGATAAAAACTGTCATTGTTAACCTTCCCATGGGTCTCTCACTCACATCTGTCCCAACCAGTTCAGGACCAAGACGCAAGCTCAGTTTCTTCACATTTCTCTCTGTTCCATATGCCTCCTTCAAGGTCTCTTTCTTGCTTTCCATCCTGCTTTCTTCCTACCCCAGTTTCCTCCCCAGCTTCTTTTTCTCCCTGTTCAGCTCCACCCTCCCTTGGGTGGGGCAGGGAACCTAGAACCTCTCCTTTTCCTGGGGACCACCCTGTTACACTACCAATTTTACATAAATTCTTAGAGAAAACTGAAAAGGAGAAAATAATTCTCAATTTGTTATTAGATCATCATTATCCTAAATACAAATCCAAATTTGAAATGAAACTCAACATTTTTTGGATTTAGGAAAATACAAATTAAAACTCCATGCTTATTAGGACATTAGGGAAGTATAGAATTAATACCAATACACTATTATTTGAATGGCAAAAATTTAAAAAAGTTATACTAAGTTTTGCGAAGCTCTCATACACTGTCAGCTGAAAAATGTAAGAATTTTTAAAATGTTTGGCAATTTCTCAAAAAGTTAAATATAACATTTTTATAATATATATTATTATTATTTATATCTTTTACATTACTGTGTATGCCCCGTAGGTTACCCACCACCAATTCACCCATGAACCATCACCATAGTCCCTTGTGCTCTTTTCTCCCCTGTTTTGAGTCCTTATCCGCCCCCTCCCTTGCTGAATGTCTCTCTTATTTGGTTCCTCTATATTCCTGTTATAAGTGAAACCATTTGATATTTTTCTCTTTCTTTCTGGCTTATCTCGCTGAGCATGATCCCTTCTAGCTCCATCCATGTTGCTGCAAATTGCATGTGTTTATCTTTTTTGAATGCTGAATAGTATTCCATTGTGTATATGCACCACATCTTCTTGATCTAATCATCTATTTTGGGGCATCTTTGTTGTTTCCATATCTTACCTATTGTAAACAATACTGCAATAAACCACAATGAGATACCACCTTATACCAGCAAGAATAACACATATTAAAAAAAAAAAAAACAGGAAACAACAAATGTTGGTGAGGATTTGGAGAAAAAGAAACTCTCCTACACTGCTGGTAGGAACGCAAACTGGTCCAACCACTATGCAAAGCTGTATGGTGGCTCCTCAAACTGCTAAAAATGGAGCTATGACCCAGTAATACCACTTCTATGAATCTACCCAAAGGACACAAAGACATTAATCCAAAAAGATACATGCACCCCTACGTTTATAAATATAACATTTTAAAGTAACAATCCTCACCATGTTAATAATGTGGTTTGGTGGCCGTTTTCATTTTCTGTAAGTGAATTAGCAAATTAATGGAGTAATTTTTAGAATATAATCTTGAAATATGTGAGAGTATGTGAGTATGTATGGGTAGATAGATCGCTGTAATTTATTATTTAACATTTAAAATGCCTCTAAAGGAATAGCATTTGTGATGAATATTTACATACAAGGATGATCATCACAGTTACATTTATAAATGCGGAAACCAAAGAAGAAAGCTCAATAATAGTGAACTGGACATAAATTGGTAAATAAGGATAAATCTCTAAGGAGAATCATATAGTCCATAAAAGTGTGTTTATAAGGAATATCTACAATTATTCTGATGTGCTTATGATAAACAACCATTACTTACACTAAGATATAGTGTAAGTAAAAGATACATAAAAATTCTTAAGGTTTTTTTTCAATAGTATTAGTAAAAATCTTTGTATGTATGCAAAGGAAATGGCACATTAACACTGCTATTTCAGAGGATTAGTCTTATTAGAGAAGTATAATGAACAGTATTGAACAGCAGAGATCTCTCTATCATAAATGATATCTTCTCTATACATTTCTGTGTTTTTCAAACTTTCTATGAAGTCTATTCAGAGATTTTAGAACTTCTGATAGAAGCAGAAAAGCAGGGTAAAATATTTTACATAAAAATTAGATGCACATTTTATATACAATATTTATAATTATTCCTATGCAGGAATTCATTCAAGTATATATAAACAGAGGAACAGAAGAGACTGAGACTGAATGGCATAAAATCCATGAGTGATTTCACCTGTTACTGAATCTATAGACCAGAGTGAACTAAAACAGGAGATGGACCTATCCTCTTCTCTGCCACATTTCCCTCTACTATTCCTCAAAGGAGTACATATACATAGGAAGTCCTCCATATTCCCTGGTTCTATATGCATGGATTCAACAAATCAAGACAGAAAATAGTATGTAATTAGGCCTATGACAGCTGCATCTGTACTGAAACACATATAGAATCATTTTTCTTGTTATTATTCCCTAAACAATATAGTATAACTGCTTATATAGCATCTACATTGCATTATTATATATATCCCAAATACAGTAATCTAGAGATGATTTAAAGTATTTGGGATGTACACAGTTATATGCAAAAATAGTGCCATTTTATATAAGGGACTTAAACATTCTCTTATTTTGGTATCTACAGGAGGTCCTGGAATGAAACCACCTCTTATACCAAAAGACAACTGTAATCCTAGTGTTTAAAAATACATCTCATCAGACTACAAGGCCAGCTACTTAAGTCAACTACTTCAGCAGGCAATCAACTAGAGGAGTGATTTGTGTTTGACAAAAACACTTACTTGGTACTTGCTAAGAAACAGTGTGTCAGCTTAATGTGCTACCTGCCTAAGGAATTTTCAAGGGTAATTTCTGCCATGTAAGAGCTTTACCTTTAGGACAGTTTTCACAATCTAACTCTTGGAAAAGGTATGACTTGAAAACACAGTGCGATTGCAAACAGAGAAAATAAACAACAAAATGGAAACAACCATTGGCAGGAAAGAATATCACAAAGCTACAGAATATATATCATGGTGACTATAAGTGAACTTTTTGTATTTGTCTTTGATTTCAAAATGTTTTCCATCAGCTTATATTACATTTACAATAAAAAAATTGACAAATTTGAAAAGTTGTATAACATTATTAGCTTCTCTTGGTTTAAAGCATCACACTTTGAAAAAAGCCATCAGCAGTTGATCAGTTCCCAAGTAAAGTGCCTTTTCACCAATTTTACTCATGGTCACACAACTATCATATTCTCTCATACATTACTGTTTTAAACAAAGAGAATTTTTAAGAAATGCTTACCCTCAAGATATCAAGACATTCACACACAGTAGAAGAGACATTCAGGTAATACGTCTACAATATAATAAAATGTGTTTAGATGGAGATACTGAATAGACATTAAGAGAACACAAACTACAATTGATCTGGACTTGGGAAGGCAAGGAAAGCTTTCAAGAGTAATAGGAATTTATTAGGTGAAGAAGCAGGAAAAGTATATAGATACAATGAATAGAAAGAACTGCAGATTGGAATAAAAGAACAGTAAGTGACAGGGATGGGAGGATAGACAGGCACCGTATCAAAAATGGTTTTCAACCTCTGACAAAAGGAATTTGAATTTCATTCTCAAAATAGGAGAGGACACTGAAGATTTTTAAACTAATGTATCACTGAGCCTTGTAGAATCAACCAATAGTTGATTTCAGCTAAATCTAAATTACCAAGAACTTGGTAGAAACTATTGTTAAACTCAAAAATATTACTTTGAACAAAATAAAATTTGAAAATAATTAATATTACAGTTACCCTATTTTAGTTTATAGTTCCTGATTTGCAGTTTTCTTTTCCCCCTGGGAAGCTCTGTTCAAATTATCAATCAATCTGAAAATGTTCTTAGCCTTGTCCCGGTCCTATGTAAAACTTGGCTTGTGGGTCAAATTATAAAAGATGTTAACTGATATTTACAGCATTGAAGTATGAACCAGCTCACTTCATGAACCAGTGACAGGTGTACATAAATAAGAATTTTTTTTGAGAAAAGCCCCTTTTCATGGAAAATGTTAATGTACTAAGAAATTAAGAAAAACAGCCACAAAATAAAATTAAAATTGTCATTATGAATCGTACTACTATGACAATATTTACTACACTTCAAAATATGGACACTTTTTAATTCACATTTTCTATTTTCAATAATTTTTCCTAAGAAATCAAAGGCATGTATAATTAATAAATGTCATAGATATCTTAATCAATAAAAAATTATGAAATCTTTCCCATTCTTTTTCTATACTAAGTCTTTGAAGTACAGTGTGTATTTTATACTTACTGCACATCACAGTTCAACTAACAAAATTTCATCAGAAATACTTGATTTCTATTTAGACTTCATAAAGAATAGATTTTTATGCCCAAGTTACTTTTCAAATTTTAAAGATTTTCCAGTAATTAAGTCAAGCATTGATTTTCTTTAATTTAAAATTTCTAAAATTGAAAGTTCAATTCTTCAGTTGACATGAGCTACACCAGTTAAATACTCAGTGAGGTAGCTGCTTCCTGTAATATGTGACTACCTCATTGGACAGATCTCATAGTCATCTTTTCATAGACATCATCCATGTGCATCGCTAACATGTCTAAGTATAAAAAAGTGTGCCTGAAGTCCTGCAAGGCATCCCATAACAGTATAATGAAGTATCAAAAAGTATCATAAAGTATCAAAAAATTGACCATAATAGGTCAATTTTCTCTAGTTTTCAAGGTAATATAATAATAGTGGCTAGAAATCTAAATCTATTGATCAATCTGAAAATGTTCTTAGCC
The DNA here is from genome assembly GCA_004024925.1 of Scalopus aquaticus. Lineage (NCBI taxonomy): Eukaryota > Metazoa > Chordata > Mammalia > Eulipotyphla > Talpidae > Scalopus > Scalopus aquaticus. Next base: position 385,262 of record PVIJ01000090.1, read on the forward strand.
TTGTCCCGGTCCTATGTAAAACTTGGCTTGTGGGTCAAATTATAAAAGATGTTAACTGATATTTACAGCATTGAAGTATGAACCAGCTCACTTCATGAACCAGTGACAGGTGTGGCCTATAAAATCTGACACACACCACATTTCTTGCTAGGCATGTTCCAAAACAGTCAATGTTTATTATAGCTCATTTAACTCTCATAACAATGCTATGAAGTAGATGAGAGGTTACCAAACTTGCTTGGTTCAACACACCCCCAGTCTCTAGGTAACTTTTTCACAACACACATAGGACAAAATATCTAAAAATTCCATTATTAAGTAGTTAGGGCCAACCAACTTATTAAGTAGCTATGTCTTAATTTAGAGACTATTGGAATATGCATTAATTGAAAGAAACAATATTTTCATTTTATTCAATAGTACAATTGTTTACTAAAGTTTGTAAAAGCCTAATAGACAATGCATAGGGCCTCCCTGGTGGCACAGCACTTAGCTTAAGAGCTGTGCTGTGGAGCTGTTGGCAGAGGTGATGTGAGTTCGACGCCCAGCCAGGGAAATTCCCACATGGCGTGGCAGACCTCTCCTGCCTTGCCCGCTACTCCAGTATATTTCCATCGATCTGCCAGTTCTGCTCCTTACTGTCTCTGGTGAACCCTCTCACCGCCCCACGCCTCTGGCCTGTACCCCAGCTTGTATGCATAAATAAATCTTTTTAAAAAAATAAACAACGCACAATTTTTCAAATCTTGGCATCAGACTGTATACTACTACCATTATTTACTGTTCTATATTGATTTTTATGTGGCATATATTTCGCTTATTATAAGCACTGAAAATTAAGCTTTGCAAAAACATCACATCATTGATAGACAGAATGTGACAGTTAATACTGATAGCATGTGCTATTTGAACTAGTAGGTTGTTGAGGATCACTATTTTTCCCCTGAATTTTTAAAACATTCTGCTTTGGCTACACAAGTTCCCTCAAACTGTTGGTGTACAGTTTTAGTGCACAGGAAATGGAGAGCTAGATAATAAATCTCATCATTTTACAAATGTGGAAATAAACACAAAGATTAAGTAAGTTTCCCAAAGGCTCACAATAAGTGAGCGTAGAGCTAGATTTTAAACACAAGTTGAATGGGTTTATCATTTGTGGTTTTGCCTAGTCTGCATCTTAGATTTTCAAATGATAAGAGTCCAAACCAATTAAGAAGGCATACCATACTTCATCAATTCAGGACCTAATCAACTTGGCTTCAGATTCATCTTCTGTTCTTCTGCTGGGCTTTGTATTTGGGAGAAATGAGAGGCAGGAATGGGGGCACAGAGGAGCTAAACTCTAAAATCCTACTCCCTAGGATTCTGCCAGAACTAATCAAGGGAAGATATATATGAAAGGCAGAAGAAGGAAGTTATTCTCTTTTCCACAGCTTCAGTCCAGCCAGGCAGCAAAGGTCCTTGAGTTCTAGCACTACTTCATCTCTGTCCTTCTAGCCAAAGATTCACAGTGGCTTCAGTCTTGGCCAATTCCTTTTGGCTTCTTAGCTCCATAATTACTATGTCAAATTCCCACACTGAGAAAGTCTCCTTTGTCCCAGACTCCTTCTTATAATTGCACTTAATATTGCTCTCATCAGTAAGTATTGAATGATACAGTAGTATATATAAACCTGTGTATATGTCAAAATAACTTAGGGGAGCTTTTAAAAAGCAGATTCTTAGGTCATAATGCAAACACAAAACTGGGAGTTAGAACCTAGGAATTTATATGTTGGGAAAAAGAAAAAAAAACAAATAAAAATTCACCCCCAATAATCTTATGAAATTGAAAATTTATAATGCACAGTATATGCAAAATGATAGATATCATTTTATTATGATAAATAATAAATAATAAAATTATATATATAACTAATGATCTGTAGAGGAGAGACATGTTAAGACACTTGAAAAACACGGCTGAGAAACATGCAGGGAGGCAACAGTAGCAGGCATTAATAAAAAATTATACATATCATAACTAATGATATGTATCATAAATAAAATATCTATTATAGCTAATGATATATAATAAAATTATATATCATTTACCTTGATTTGTGTTTTGATTTTGCTCCTTTAGTTACAGACTTGCCTGGCCCCTTTTGCTATCTTCTGCGGCTCCCCACCAAAAAGGTATCTTAGACTTGAGGCAAACTTTTGGGCTTCAAAGGCCTTGCTTCTGGCCAACCTGTTTGACTAGGTATTTACCCACAAGGGGATGAGTAATTTTGGATGTTTTATTGGGAAACCTTTTTTCTCTTTTTATGTACATTAAAGTTCTTTCACAATACAAATCCCCTTTGCATTTGTGCACAAAGATGTCCTGAGTTTGCTAATTTGGGGGTCCCAGAGCACACCTTGGTCATGCTAACATTACCATTTAATTTTTTAGTGTTTACTATATTACACTATTATATTATTTAGCTAGTGAGGAAAAAAACTGTGTACTAATCAGAACACAAATCAGATTAGTCAAACTCAGAAGCAGAGAATAGAATGGTGGTTGCCAGGAACAGGGAGAAAGAAAAATTGGGGCGATATTAGTCAAAGAGTAAAAAGTGTCAGTTATACAATAAGTATAAGTCTGAGAAGAGCTCTAGTGTACATCATAGAGCTTACAGTTAATAATACTTTATTGTATAATAAAAATTTGCTGAGGATGGATCTCATGTCAGATGTTCTTATTATAAATAAATAAATAAATAGACAAACTTTCAGGAGTGATCCATATGTTAATGGCATACACTGTAGGACAATTTCACAGATGTATACCTATCTACAAAACCACCAAGTGGTATACATTAAAAATGTACACCTCCTTATATATCAATCATACCTCAATAAAGCGGCTTATCAAAAACTTTGGATTCTAAAACTCAGAGGTATAAACGAGAATTCTTTATTTACAATGTGTTCCATTTGGGGCACCTACCTTCATACATTTGATAACTCAAATATACATCTTTAACCACTGAAAATAAAACCATATTCATATCTAATGTGATTCTTTAAAGGCAGAAATACAGATTGTCATTAGAAAGATTTCCAATTATAAGAAATAAAGACTAATTTTGGATTCCACTTTAATTCCTTGCGTAAAGGTAGACAACTTTTTGAAATTTCAAACTTCACTAAGCTCTTATTCTATTTTTCCCCATGATGCATATGCTGTTACCTTAATAGGGGAAAAAATGGGTCAAGCCCTATTAGTTATTCAGAGTGTAGGTGGAAATCCTTTGACGAACTTTCTGGGGATGCCTCTAACATGGGAATTGCTGTTGAGATTGTAGGAGAAAAAGATAAAATTGTGACAGTAGCAATATCCCTTACAAATAAACTTTTCACACCCACTAAAATGAAGGTTACAAAGGTGCCTGAAATCTAGCAATTAACCAATATCACTGCAAAGTTTTAGTGCAGAAAATCCTATGCTGAGCCTACACACTGCACACAATATGTTCCCCTTAATACAGTTGCCAATATGAAAAATAATTCTCCAAAATACAAAATAGGTATGAATTTTAATGTTAAAATTGTTCCCTTAACTAGTCTTTACATACAGGCACCTTTAATCATTATTTAATTTAATGTCAATTTTATTACATATTTTTAAATTAAATGATCTTATCTATAGAAATTTGATGTGTTAAATAAGAATTTTTCAGTGAAAAACCAAAACAGGTCAGCATTACTGGAAAATGAAATAAGGCTTTTTGTAACATATGATTTCTAAATACCTTTTTGTAATAGGAATATATATGGTACCAAATAGGTTTCCATAGTATGCAAGATCTCAAATGGAAACAAAAGTGAAAGTGTCTCTCTATATTAAAAACTGTAAAGACTATGAACTCATTGAAAGGCATGGTATATCAGTTTACCTCCTACTATTTCTTAATATATATTTAGTGAGAAGTTGCATCTTTAGGCACCCAGTTAGTTCTCTCTAGAACTTAGATTTAGACTAACAATATTATTAAAAGGAACAGTTTGGAGATTTAGAAGAATTCTACTTATATTGTGGAATGAAAGCAAGATAAACACAGCAAATTACAAACTAATTTCTTGTCTGTCAACAATTTGATGTAAAAAAATCAAAATCATCCATATATTGCTCTACCCATATATATGGCATTAATCAAGTATCTACTAAAGAATTTTCAAGGTACAATGTCAGGTAAAAGATAACTATACTTTAAGGAGCATAAAACATATGGAAGTCAATCAAATGGAATAGAGTGTTAAGACTTTGGCTAAGAGTTGCATAGGGTGTGATGAGGAACAGAAAAAGAATACTAAATCAAACTGGGAGTCACTGATGACTTTCAAGTGGACAGAATACCTGGTGCTGAAAGAGTAAATAACACTTCAGGTACATGGACAACATGTAGATATAGAAATTGTTACAATGCAACATGATGGGTTTATGCTACAGTAGTTTAGCATTTCATGGGAGGGTATGAGGAAACTGGATGGAGTTAGAGGAGATGAATCTAGAGGAGACAGAGGTCAAATCCTCAATGGCCACCTGTGATAAAGTCAAAAAGATTAACTTTATCTGAAAAACTATGGTACATTACTGGAAACCTCCAACAATTTTATCATGGAAAAAAGCCTTCTGTATAGAAGTATGGCTTAAATAGCATATTTAAATTGATCAATTATAGCTTGTAACACTGGTCAACACTGAGATCACTACTGACTTAAAAAGGCCCTAATCTGTAGTATCTTGGTGTGCTGAACATGAATATAAGCCTGACAATTTTTTATTAGCTCTCATTTTGAAGCTATTTCATATAATTCAGTGTATATGTTTCACATTTTATATGTTTCATTTTAAATGTTTAAATTTATCCAGTGGGACTGGAACAACATCCTAAATCAGACTAGCATGATGTAATATTGCATTGCATTGCATAATACCATCATGTACACATCATCCAGAGTTGATTGCATTCTTTTCTGAAGCAATGCAGTATCCAGGCAGCTGCTGAAGTAAGCTGAGGTCAGCAGTGCACTATAGAAAGCCCTGCTGGAAAGGTTGAGCATTGAAAATATTTCAGACTTTGTACAAGACAGTTTAAGCTACTATACCATAGAACTGTTATTATTTTATCCATTTAGGCAGAATACAGAACAGTCATGCCTCCAAAGTGCGTTAATAGTGTGGACAAATGCTGCTCTATTTGTGGGGAAGTGACATTTGCCAACCAGAAGAAAAGTAACTTCTCAAGTGAAGAAGGCTTATCATCTTGATTTTGGATGCAAGGTTGGTAACCAAGACAAGCCTTAGGCCCTGCATATATGCTGTGCTACATGTACAACACAGCTTTCACAGTGGCTCAAAGTCAAAAGACCATCAATGTGTTTGCAGTCCCCATCGTGAGGAGAGAGCCAAGCGACCACATAAAAGACTTTTATTTCTGCTTGGTTCTTCCTGTTTCCGGAGGAACAACGAAGCAAAGAAGTTAAGAATAGTCTACTCAAACATTCCGTCTGCATTGAGACCAGTTCCACATGGTGAGGGACTTCCTATTCCAGAACCTCGAGCAGAATATTCTCTTGATTCATCTGATGAGGAGAAGTGTGAGATGCCCTATTCTTCTCCTATCCCATTGCATCATCAATCTCACACACACTTAACACAGGAAGCACTAAATGACCTGGGTCGTGATTTGGACTTATCCAAGAACAAGGCAGAATTGCTAGGATCAAGACTCAAACAATGGAATTTTCTAGAAGATGTCACAATTACTTTCTATCGAAAGCACCACCAGCAGTTGGAGCCTTCCTTCAGAAAGGAAAGTACTCTGGTATTCTGATATTGAGGGCCTCATGAATGCCTTAGAAATCACTCATGACCCACAAGAATAGAGACTATTTCTAGACTCTTTGAAACTGAGTCTTCAGGCTATGCTTTTGCACAATGGAAACCGTCTTCCATCTATTCCAGTAGCACATGCTGTCCACATGAAAGAGACATACGGTAACTTAAAGCAGCTACTGAATTCCATTGAGTATAGCAAGTAGAGCTGACACATCTGTGGTGATTTGAAGTTAGTTGCCCTTTTAATGGGACTGCAGCAGGGATATACAAAATACACGTGTTTCTTACGTGAGTGGGATAGCTGAGCAAGTGAACTGCACTATTTGTGGAAGGAATGGACTCACAGACAAAATGTAGCAGTTGGAGAGAAGAATATCCAGACCCAGCTCTGGCCGAGGCTCACAAAATCCTGCCACCACCCCTTCACATCAAACTAGGTTTGGTGAAGAATTTCGTGAAAGCCATGAACTGGACCTCGCCCATTTTCCGATACCTGCATGAAAAATTTCCTCGACTCAGTGAAGTGTCCACATGTCCTCTGCAATGAGTTCTTCCTTCTCATAAATATTTTGTAGTGATGGTACTTTATTTAAATAACGTAGAGTCAGTTCTTCCATACTTTATAGACATATTCCCATAATATCTACTACTTCTGTTGTAAGCACCTGTTTACATGTATCTTTCCTGATAAAATAGGAAGTGATTATATTGGCCTTTTTATCCAGCTGTATTTCCTGGGTTTAATTCAACCCTCAAATAGGGTTTCTTGAACAGAAGGAAATGAGTAACAAACAACACTATCACTGAATATAAGAATAGATGTTCCAAAAATAGTTTTAAGTTTGGGCTTAGAATATGTTTGGTATTTTTCCTTCCAGGAGATTTACCTACCTTATCTTGTTAGTGGTTTACCTGACTATCTATTAGATGATGAACTTTCTCTTGTGGTACAGAGACATTATCTTGGGTTTCTGAGCATTCCCCTTGCCAAGTCAATTTCCCTGTACATAGCAGGCAATAAATGAATGTTGAAATGTGCTTTAAATTTATACTGTATTCTCTTAAGACAAAAATAAAATACTAAAACACATAATCTAATCCAGTAGCTGCTTGTCTCAGTTTTACTTTAAATATCAGACAAATTTGGGGCTGTAGAGCAGAAGAATTATACCTCTAACTATAGCAAATTTATTTTGATTTAATTAGTTTATGGTGTAAGAGAGAATACTATTGTTTTCAGTCTTTCATAAACTCAGAAGCCCAAACATAAAGGATTTTACTAATATTTTCATATGTAATAAAATATGTCTCTAAATATGTATTGTTTATCCAAGATATGCAGTCTTTCTAGGTATAGTCACTCTCAGGCTGAACAAGCTGCTATTCTTATCCTGGTACCATATGGATATGTTCAAATGACGCAGGCAATAAAAATGGATTATCTTAAGTTTGTGAAGAGGTAATTTCATTTTCTCACAGCTATCATAATATGAAAGATCATTTGCATTTCAAATATACATGATGACTTTTATGAATCAGTTTTGCAAACTTTTAAGTCAAATATTCTAAGAAATAAAACTACAATACCACTTGGGAAGGGGTATAGAGGTGTTAATTATATAGATCTAAACATATTGTCAGCAAGCAAAAATCAATTTATTTGAAATAATACTTACATACTTATCTCCACATGCCGGTAATAAGCTAAATGGTCAATTAGAATTACTTAAATCTACAGGCAATAAAGATAACTCAGGAATCAGCCTTTCAGAATTTTCAGATTTCAGAATAAAAAGGTGTTAAAAATTAAACTCTGGAAAACCTTCAACCTTCTTTAATAAGGAAAAAGTAATCCTTGGAAAGCCAGCAGCATATGAACTTAGAAGCCTAGAGTAAAAGAACAACAACAAAAAAAAACCCACATAGGAAGGTCTTCTGATTGATTGATGACGTACATAAAATATTAGTTATTTTGGCCCAAAGCCAAGAGTTGATGGAGCGATCACAACAGATAAAAACTAAGTTTGGAAAGAAAAATAGAAGGCAATGATACAAGTGCAGCAGTCTTTGGATTTGAAACAGGCATAGTTCTCAGTATTTACACTGAAAATGGGAAAGAGAACCTGTAATAAAAGGCAGATGCCAGAATACTTTGCAAGGTGAGGGAAGTTGGATACAGAGTTCAATAGCCCTGATCTATTCATGTTAAGGAACCAAGTAGAAAAAGAGGAAATAACAGTCAATCATCATTTTGGTATATGTCAGTTAAACTTTCCAGATACAGTAATAAATAGTATAATTATATTTTATCTTACCTAGTAAGTATAATATTGTAGCAACTATATCTAGTAATTATTAAAGAACTGTGTAATAAATAATTTAATGACGTAATTTTATTTAATCCTCATAACACAGAAGGAGGTTGATATTAGTAGTGTCTCATTTTGGAAATCAAACTATGAACTCAGAAAGGTTAGATCGCTCATTTAAAACTCCACTGGCTCTAGAGCTTTATGGAAAAAAAGGAAAAGAAAGAGCAGACTTATAATTCAAACTGCAATGGTTTAAGTCTAAAATTACAATTATTTTTCCATCAGTACATATGGACACTTGAAGTAAGTCAGAGCTAAATGAATACAAAGGGGAGGAATACATTTAGAGATAAAGAAGGTTCAGAGACTCTTGTTAAGCTGCAAATTTCCTGACAAGAAAAAACACAGCACATCCAAGTAGAGTGACTGGGGAAAGTTTAATGAAGAAACCAGTTACAAATATATGACTGGGTTAAGAAGATTCGAAAAGGGATGAGGAAACATCCCAAAGCTAAGAGGTGAAGAGTCAAGGGAAGTAAGTGCCAACTGGAGTCCCACAGATTCAGAGGTACATTTGGTAGCAGAAAAGTATGAACATTGATCTTTGAAGAGGGATGGACTCATTGCTAACACTCTACTGATTTCATTCTCTGTCCTCAGATTTTTTACCAATTCCTCCCATTTGCTGAACCCAACCAAAATCTAGAAGACAAGGAAGCCTATTGAGAAATCCATAAAAATCATCTTCCAGAGATCAGGGTGAGAAGGGTGGAGAAAGGAAGAATCTAGGCAAGTGAAGACTACTGAGACACTTGGTAGGAATTCAGGAAAGGGTCTACCTAGAAAACTGGGAAAAAAACAAAACAGTTCATTTGCTGAAGCTGAGATCAGGTACACTCTTGAGCCTGTTCTCTACTCCTCTCCAAGTTACTATTATAGTCCCATGTCAGGAGAAAAATTAAATTATTGTCAGTGTCACACACTGTAAACAATCTGATTAGACATTATACCTTTACCACTTACTTTAAAACTCTATTCCATTCCTCAACTATATATCCTTTCTTCATAGTCAGTGTTTATACTTCATAATCTACCTCATTCATTGCAAGAAATTAGGTAAATTATAACTTTAAGGGATGGAAATTTTCAGGGGGTTCTAATTCTCTAGGCAAATTGGGGTTTCCAGGTAACAGGACTCTAGAATGGATAACTGTCATTACAACAGTAGTTTCTATTTTGTTTGAAACATACATAAACACTTGTTAACTTTTATATATATTCCAAGTAGAGAGCTGGGTGATTAAAGCTGGGAATATGAACATGAATTAAACAAAGTGTCTGTATTGAATGAACATTTAGGACACAATGTAAACAAATACGTGAAATGTAGCCATATTGGACAGTTAGCTTGCAAAAACTGTTGGTCAATATACATATTAAGAACTATGGTTTAGCCTGAAATACCATACATACACAAAAATACAACATATGTGTGCATACATCTAGAGAAGCAAAACAAAAAGCAGATGCAAACCAAACCAAAACAAACCCTAGAAATCTGATTGCAGGACTGAGGCTATTAGGAGAATATGGAAGGTGGGGAGCCCAATGGTCTGTGGAGGTGTCCTGGTGTTGTTTATGCTGTGGTAACAAACAGATGACGAAGTGTCAACCTATTCCCTTATAGTCTTCGAGGATTTCTAGACTAGCACATATTACTCTTAGAACTTCCTGTACTCATATTGCTCTTAAAACATACTGTGCTCTCAGGGAAAGAAACTATCAGTAAAATAGAAAGACATTGTATTGAATGGGAGAAAACATTTGCACATAATATATATCATAAAACGCTGATAACCATAATATATAAGTTCAAGCAACACACCAAAAAGAAAACTATATACATATAGTATATGTATATGCATATATATATATATATATATATATATATATATATATATATATATGAACCTGTGTGTGTGTGTGTGTGTGTGTGTGTGTAAGGCTGCAGAAAAGCAATCTCTAAAGAAGACAGATAACCAGCAGGAACATGAAAAAATGCTCATCATCACTTATAACCAGGGAAATGCAAATTGAAACCACGAGTTACCATCTCACACTCTTAAGAATGGCCCACATAAAAAAGACCAGTAACAACTGCTGGCAAAGATGTGGAGAAAAAGAAACCTTTGTACTCTGTTGGTAGGGATGCAAATTGGTCCACCCCCTATGGGAAAAAGTATGCAGGTTCCTCAAAATATTAAAAATGCATCTATCATGTGACCCAGGAATTCCATCCTAGGTATCTCCCAGAAGAATAAAATAATTTGAAGAGATATGTGTATGCCTATGTTCACTGCTGCCCTTATTTACAGTAGCTAAGTTACGGAAATAGTCTAAGTGCTCAAAGACAAAGAAGTGGATCAGGAAAATGTGATGTATATAAATACAATGGAATACTATTCAGTTGTTAAAAAAAAAAAAAGATGAACCCCGACACTGGAACAACATCTATGTAATAGGGTAATGCTAAGTGAAATAAGTCATGAGAAGGAAAATACTGGATGGTATCACTTACATGTGCAATAGGGAAAAACAACAAAGGGTCAGTAAAACCAAACCAATAATAAACTCAACATTTGACTGCAAAGCTGAGGCAACCAGAGGGGCAGGCAGGTGAGGGGGAGTGGTGGAGGGAAGGGGCCCATTAAAACGTGATGAAGGATTGTTGGGGCACTGGTGATGGGCTGTGTGAAAGTGTACATTTGCAGAGGGGTTTCAACTTATAACTCTCAGAGCAGATAGAAAGATGTAAACCTACTTTACCTTGATAAATATTATTTGGAATGAAAAAAAAAATACTGTGTTCATTCTTAGCCATACATAATCAGCAAAGTAATTAAATAACTATGGAATTATCTGTTTCATCTATTTTCTGGTTACATAGTAAGGTCTGTAGACTAGAATGTCATAATCCCCTCGGACTAGTAGAACCTTCAGACTGACTGAAACCTCTTGGTACAATAAATGTTTTCTCCAGTCCTGGAATAAATATTTAGTAAATGAGAGAGTCAAGTAATTTCACCTCTCCAAACAAACACCTTCATCTTGCAAGGCTGATTATCCTTTGGTCAAAGTTATATTTAATAGTATTCATTGGGGCAAAAACAAAATCCCATCTTAGTAATGTATGTATTATCAAAAATAGTGTAAAAGTGACAGACCATCATCAATAGTTCTAAATGATCTAGTTGATTTTTCCAAGTTGTCAATTTTTCATGCTTGTTTATATTTATAAAATTCTTCCTTTTTGACAGAGCATAGCAGAACTGATCTCCCATGGATAGCAAAATTAATAACAGCTGTGTCTCATATCTTATCCTAGCAGTCTAAATTTCAGGTAGATAGAATGGTTTAAGATAATGTATTCTTTTACATGAGTTACACTGGCCACAGAGACAAAATGCCTGCATTTGAGTCGTAGCTTTGCTAGAGAATGTGACAGAATTGTTTCTGGTATAATGTTGTGGTATGATAAAAAGAATACAAGCAGTAAGCCTAAAGCAATAAGGTCTAAACTTGCCTTTCTCCTGGCTTTCTGTGTGAATTTAACTCAAAATAAGAAATGGTATTTTAAACGGAAGAGAAGATAAATGACAGACTTTAAGTCCAAAATAATAGACTATACAACTAAAATAAAATAATATGGGTAATTTAGAATAGATCATATCATATAGGTAAATATACTTGTAATTCTCCATTTAATGGCCATAGGGTAAACTTTAATATGAAAGTTGGAAGTCTACACTTGATACATATTCAATCTTTTCTGAAAACAAACGAGCAGAACAATGAAACTTCAAATAGTATTGATAACTAAATATGTCCCTTAAAAATATAACAGAATACAGAAAAAAAAATATCTTTTTATCAAAGGTAAGATTAGACCCTGATTCAAGCAGTGGAGCCAGTTATGGAAACAGTTAAAAATAATACAGTCACACCCACTGCTTTAGAGACATAAGAGAAAACCTAAAGGAATCATTAAACTGTGTGGATAAGAATACCTAGAGTCTGCTAAGACCATCTTTACCCCACCACCTCCTCACACCTAGTCACCAATAACTTTATATTACATCCATTTTGGAAATACAATTCATATAATATAGTAACACCACTGGTGAAATGAATAGATGATGTCAAATATGCCCTGTCCATAAAGAATTCCTTTATAATAAAAAGAAGAGCTAGAGATTTATACATTACCACAGCTGCAATTATGATTTTCATTCTCTCTTAAGAATAAGAAAATAGAGCCCTCTTCCTACTGACAGGGTGTTTTAAAAGGATTCCCAAAGGCTAAAAAGTTTGTAAAAAGAAGACTATGTGCCTCAATCAATTTTCAAACTTAAAATTGGAAGTGAAGATTCCAGTACCTCATGACTGAACAATAAGCAGGTCAAAGGACAATCTATTCAAATAGTAAAAATGGAACACATCATACATGATGAAGATGGGGCTTATAAAAAGATCCTAGAAAAGAACTTTACATTCAAGTTACAGAGGAAAATCACACTTTTGAAAAGGATTTTTTACAAAAAGCAGAAAAGCTTAGAGTACATATACTTTGTATCCCAAAATTTTTAAAAAATACCTACTTACCATGATATAAAACATTAAAATGAGACAACAAAAGAAGATGAAAAGGAATTGGCAGAAAAGAGGTCAACAAATTAAATATGGTTGTAAGAAAGATCACATTTAACAGTTGAATTAAAACTTAAACAAGAAAAACCCTAAGCAACAACATAAGAAACCAAATCTATAACATATATAATGATTTGAAGAGATTTCCCATAATACTGTGGCAAAGTAAAAAGTAACAGAAAATACTAAGAGAGTGAATGAAATAAAGGAATTGAAGAACAGATAACAGAATTTCAAGCAACCAATAGTAAGTACTCACAGGTGGAAAACAAGGGTGAGGTGAAATTTACACAAAAACTTCTCTTTGTAGAGAAAAGAACTGATCCAAAGGCTAAAACTGTTCACAAAGCATATGGAAAATTAATCCAAATAGACCAATTAGTAATATGATTACTATTAATGATTTAGTGAAATTTATGATTATGAAACACGCTCAAATAAATATATTCAGTAAGCATCCAGCCTACATGAGGGGGAAAGGACTGAGTAAAAATGGCCTTGGAAAAGAAAATATAAACTAGAAGAAAAAAAAAAGTATGCTATATAAAATTTCCCAAATTCTAGGCTAACTGAAGTTATTGCTGATATAAGAAAGCATGGGTAACACTGTCACAGGTTTACAAAAACAGGTTTCTCTTCAAAAATACGCAGAAAAACCTACTGAAATCTGTAATAAATTAGCTGTGACATGAGCCCTTATAAGGCACTCAAAAATGGGACTTATAGTCTCATAAAGTCTATCAGAATGCATTGAAATGAATTAAAAAGTTCTAAGTATAAACTATTTTACATTATGACTGCTAAATAGTTGAAATATTAATTAATAACTGTCAAAATAGCATATATTTATGTCTAAAATCCAAGGTAATATTTCAATAATTAAGAAACGGAGAGGATACAAAAATAAAAATATAAGGGTAATAGCCATATTTATTTTCTCTGTTATAGAAAACATACCCAGATTTATTTACACAAAGAACATCTGGTATTTGTTGCTTATAGGAAATAACATTTAAATTAATATAGCATAGAAATATTTAAACAATAGTAATATGAACATGGATAAGATTATTTTAGAATGAGAACTCTAATAAATTATAATTACATGAATAAAATGCTCTATAAACAATAAATTTTAAAGTATTTTGATAAAATATGAATGTGCTGATACATAAATATGATTGATTTTACAAAATATACAGGTACATACATATAACACACACACATCCAAAATGGTTACTGGGAAAGAGAGCAAGCTGGTAGTAGTAGAATCATAAATTATTTTATTTTCCTTCTCAGTAGTTTATTGTATCTTGTCATTTTAACTAAGAAAAAAATAATAATTAATGCAAAATACTGGAATAATTGGAAAGATATCAATTTTCTGGATTAGAATGCAGGGTGTCAGTTCTTTCTAAATTATGTATCTAATGCAATTGATCAAAATGATAACTTAATCTTGTCCAAAATATAAAGAACTGTATAAAAAAAATTTAAAAATGTACAAACAAGAGGTAGTACATACAATATAATGAAGTACTGATAAATACAAAGATGAATGAGGAATAAATTACAGAAAATCATTGATGCTGATTAAGGTGGTGGACTTACAGTTTGGTCTAAAATTTTTTCTTTATATTTTTTGTTTATTATAAATTTGCTCTAATGAGTGTATCTAAATTACAAACTGTCAAAAATCACAGCTTATACCGTTTTTATAATCTACTTTAAAATTATAGTCAAATGATGGACTCAATAAAGGTTTTTATTGTTTTTTTATTTATGTATGTCTGTATTCTCTAAAGTAGACAGGTCATATATCATGCCCAAATTCAGAAAACAAAAAAATATTGTTTTAAAAATTGCCTCCCTACATCCATCTTCACTACGGTAAAAATCAGCCAACACCCCCACTGCTGCAATTTAAATGTGTTTCCTCTTGCACAGTTTTCAGAGGCAATGGGAAAAAGTTTCAAATTTCAAGCAACAGGTGATTTGACATGTCCTCTTTTGTGAAAGAGCTAAAATGGGTTAGCCTGGAATTCAGTCTTCTTATGAACTGCTGAGTTTTCTGTGAAAATGTTTCTATTTCTGACTTGGGTTTGCCAAAATAAAGAACATTTTTCAGAAGCATGAACTCCTCTATGAAAACAGCAAATTAATAAATGAAAGAAATTATTTCCTTAAGAGATGTTCACATAGAAATGACAAAATGTTTCCTTTGTGTACTTTAGTACATACAGTAAAACATATTTTAAAAAGATACTAATCTCTTCATCCTTGCAACCAACCACCCAAACAAACAACCAATCACCCATCTACCCATCCATCCAACCATCATCCTCACAGCCTAAATTTGTATTTTTCTTTCTCGTGCATATTTTTATATTAAATTACCTAAGTAGGTATTCACAAATAACATAAAATATTTCTATTAATTTTATTTTCTTACATCATTGTTAATTTTTGTTGAGTAGTCTCCATAGTTCTCCTACCACTGCAGCACCCATGATCCATTACCATAGTCCCTTGTGCTCTTTCCTCTCCTGTTTTGACCCTTCTCTCTCCCCTCCCCCACTGCATTCTTTGTATCTATGGTCAACTTGCCAATATCATATTAATTTTATTATAGTAATTTTATATTATGGTCTGATATAAGACAAGCTTTCTTTCTCTTTCTTCTATTCTAAATGAACTTGGCACTAACCCCTCCTACCCCTGCATATACATATAAGATAATATTATACAAATTAAACAAACAAATATCTGTTAAGGTAAAATCAAATAGGATTTTTTTTTGAAGTATACATTGAATGCATATTTGAATTTCTGTCCCAACACAAATATATTTTTCTTTTGTTCAGACCTTGTTGTTTATCACTCAATAAAAAATGCTTTATTTTTGCTTGGAATTGCTCTGCTTTATTGCAATTATTACTAAGTATTTTATACAGTTTTAGGTACCTTTGAGAATAGAATATCTTTTTCCTCTTTCCCCTTCTATATATTTTTACATAAGCAGATATTTAAATTTTTATTTAACCATCATATCATATCACCTAATTAATTTTACAAGTCCTCTGGGTTTTTAAGAATTCAGTCAATTCATTATGAGAAAGACTTTTAGCTCTTCTTTTATTAATTACATTGCCAGACGATCAAAAACTATTGACTAAAAATAATGTTTATAGAAATTAATCTATATTTACATCCTGATTTTGACTTGTGTTTCACCATTTGGGAAAGTAACTGTTTTCCTTTGGTTAATAGGGACATTTTACATTTAAGCAAAATTACATTTATATTCCTATTTAACTTAGAAATTTTAATGAAAACAGCTATTTGACTATTTTTGACCACCGTGCTTATCAACATATCATTAAAAGGTTGATATGAAGCCATCCCTGTATTCCTGACATAAACCCTATAAGGCCAGAGGTTTATTTTAATTAAATAATGAGTAAGTTAGATATGCTAGCATTTCCTTCTGAAATTTGCAATTACATACTTTAGTAAGCTTGGATTTTCTCATTTTTCTTTAATATTATATAAAGTTTAAATATCAAAACTATGCTGACTCAATATAAAATGAACTGAAAGAAGTTTTCATACTTACTATGGCTAGGACTAGTAAAAGACATTGCTTTGTCCTACACTTTAAGAGCAGATACTAATTCCAAGTATTTTTTGTCATTGTGCAAATGTACTTACTTTTCTAATACATTTTATGGTAAATGACCTATTTGAATTTTGTAATTACAGAAAGGATACCTGCACTCCTATGTATATTACAGCACTACTTACAATAGGCAAAATATGGAAACAACCCAAATCCCCAAAAATAGATGACTGGATCAAGAAGATGTGGTATGTACACACAGTGGAATATTACTCAGCAATCAAAAAGATAAACCCACGTCATTCATAGCAACATGGATGAAGCTGGAATGGACTATGCTCAGTGAAATAAGCCAGAAGGAAAAAGAAAAATATCGGATTGTCTCACTTACAAGAGAACCAAATAAGAGATCAGGAAAAAATATATAATAAATAAAAAATACAAAATTACCAGACAACTATAAGTCAGAGGCATTCTGCAGAGAAGGGGGAGGGAAAGAGATCAAAAACGGGAGGGAAGAGCACAAGGGACTATGGTGATGATTCACAGGTGAATTGGTTGTGGCAATTTTATAGGGACTACATCTGAGAGGAGAAAGCAAACATTGTACCAAAATGAAGAATGATGTAAAATATATATAAATGAAGAAAAAAATGAATTCAAATTCAATAGGGAGTACAGCCTCATTAAAATAAAGATCTCCGACATTAAAAACAAAAATAAATGTTGTAATTACAGAGTCAATTTTAACAATTTGTATTTTGATAGTAAATTATTCATTTCATCTAGGTTTTTACATATTACCACAAAATTGGGGGGATATCATTATTTTACTCCTAACATATCCTGTGTCTCTCAATCTTAACGTATTTTTTGTTCTCTTTTCCCCTTAATAAACAGGTTCAATTTTCAAAAACTCTTCACTAAAGATATTGTTCCTCTCTAGCTTTTATTCTTTTGTCTTTCAGTTTCTTTCACAGTAACTTTTATCTGTGTTAGTTCACTCTTCTTGGCGTTTTTTTTTTTTTTCATTGCTTTATTGTTCCTTATCTAATTTATTAGGTTTGGAAGGAATTAATTTGTTGACAAACAAAAAAACTCACAGTAATATTTGTGTCAAGGTAGTATAATTTCATAAAATGAGATTATTTGGCTTTGGGTCACAATATACATCCTAGTTCTCTAACTATATGTCATGTAAGCCTTCTAGTACTTAATCTGTCTAGCTAATGTTTTCCACATTTAAACTGAAGAGTCTCAAGATTTCAGTAATGTGAAAAATAAATTCTGATAAAATTGATAAATGTTTAAGCTCAATGTGAGAAAGTAGGATATTTGAAGGAGTATGAGACCATGAAACAACTGGACTGAGAATCACTACCTTTATAAGCAATAATATCTAAGAAAACTCAGTATTTCTATGATAGCAAAATACAATGAAGACATAAACTCATTTTATTAATGCTCAGGTCACAATCAAGAGACTTATTAAAAGTTGCACAAACATGAATGACATAGTATAATATCTTCTAAAAGAAGAAACATTTACGTTTCATTGCTGAAAGAATTGGAAGGATTTAAAAAACTACAAAGTTAATACCATGTCATTAAACCACATCCTCGAATTTTTCTAGGATGAAAATAATATGAGTCTAATGGGTTTCAGGAACTCCAAAAACCCTCTGATCTTGCAAGCAAAATTCTATGTATATTTGTTTACATTTTTATTAGGATAATTATTTACTTGATAGATTTGCAGAGAGTTTGGGACCTAAAAGAGGGTGCAAAAGATTCTTCTGGATTATTAATCCAATTTCCTAGCCGTAGTCTGTGATTAAGCTTTTCCACAGTCATACTTTGCTACTTCACTAATGAAACCATTTTATTGTTTGACTGCTATAACTAGTAAATAATCTAGTTTACATCATGTATTCCTTGAATTCAGTCTCTGGAGCATGAGATAAAAAAAACAATTCGCCATTCCTGAAAACAGACCTTTACATTTTTGGACACAATTATCTTAGCTCTTAGATAGTGTTCTTTTTCAGGCTGATGGCTCTTAAACAACATAGCATATGGATGTAACTAATTCAAAATTTTTCTTTAAAGGAAGATGATTTCACCAGTCATGAAGAAGCATTTTATATTTTAAAAGTTCTGCAGTGAAAGCTCACTAATTCTGACAGAGCTAGACTCTTGTCCTGAATTCATCTCTGAATTTCAGGAAGAATTTAAAGAAAACAACAGCATTATGTTCATGTATGTGACATGAATTCTGCAGAATTCTCACATAATTATTCCACTAAAATCTTAGATACAATAACTAATAAAATTCATTAAGAATTATTTTTATCCATAAAATTGTTTATTTGCCAAAATACTAATTGTTATTGGATTTTAACACATGTTCAAATTTGTAGTTAAAAGTCATTTTTAGACTTACGAATTCAGAAAGGATAAATGCAGTAATATCGTTTCATATACTACAGATTATTTTCACTCATATGTGGAATAAAAGTAATGTAAACAAAACAACTGCAGAGACAAAAACACTTAGATTTGGACAGCAAAATGGAATGTTACCAAAGGGAAAAATGAGGGAATGCAAGTAAATAGAGGGGCCCCAATGAACTGTGGTAGAGGCTATTAGTTCTCTTATGGATGGACAGGTAGTAAGAACAAACCTTTGAAGAAGCATGAATCTGTACTCCCACAAAATATACAGTATTATAAACTATTACTTTAATTGAAAAAAAAAATCATTTACACTATTTCTGGGCAAAAAAGGAAGGAAATACTTAGAGAAGTAACACTTCCTACAAATGAAAACAAATTTCAAGATGGTAAACCAAGTTCTGTACAACTCAGCACCAAAATTAAACAATTATACAAAAGCATTACTTACGGATACAATTCTGAAAGTTGTTTAGCTATTGCATAAGCTGTTGGATCTCTGTCTAGGGCAAACAGGGTAATATCTGATTCCTTCTGTAGAATAGCTCTTGTGTGTCCTCCTGAACCAAATGTCATATCTAGAAAAATCTAGACAACACAGAAAAAGGAAATTACCACTTAGCATGAACAAATATTCTTGCTAATGACCTTAATTCTAAAAGCACATAATAATTTTCAGAGCTGATCGCAAGTAGAAAACAATTACAATCATTTTGCATATAGTTCCATTCATCATATATGAGATTTGGTTCAATTATGAGAGATCAGGCCAAATGAATAGGTCAAAGTATCAGTAAAATGACAATCTCTCGCAAAAGTTGGAAAGTCAAGACAAATTTACATTGCCCTTCATAATCAGACATGCTACACTGTTGGGCTAGTAGCTTTCTACTGATTTCCAGCACCTGGCTGGTAATAATAGTTTCAACAATTTCTCATTTTATTTGGATATAACTCATTTTATATGTCAATGTTTCTAAATACTTTATAATAAAAATATAGATATTCAAGAGTGAGAAAGAGAGGAAGGGAGCAAGAGAGAATATGCTAACATAGTCATAGAACAAATCTTTAAAAACCTAACTAAAAGATGAAAATAAAACTAACAAATCTGACCTGAAAAAAGCGCAGGGAATAAATCAAAAACATGTGGAGAAAGTTCCAGTTTTCTCCCTAAGTAGCTATATTTTGGGGGAAAGTCACCTAAACTTTTAGTATCTTCTGATTTCTTTAGGGTTTAAGAAGAAAAGGAAGGTCTAGAAAGAAGACATCAACAATATCTTATCTAATTGGCACAGTGACATACTGATCCCAAGATATTTTTGAAAGACAAAGATTTGCCAGTATAATTTTACCAGGACAATAGAATATGATATACAGTAGAGTATATCTTTAAATGTTTGGATCATTCTATATACAAAATACAGCCTACTGGATCTGAATCTACTTGTTTGGCTATTGTATTTGGTCACACGCTAAAGAAAATAGGTGACAGTTGAGCAAGAAACCAGATATGGACCATAAGAAACATGTCTGAGAACAAGTTAGTTGATTGTGGCTTAAGTGGAAGTCCAGACACTCTCTCAAAACTTCCTATCAGAGATATTTAATTTGTTGTGCCCTTTCAGTAAGCTTTAGTGGTATTATAAAAATAAAAATAATTAATCTAATATTAAAACTATGCAAAATAACATACACTACATGCAAGACATTTAGAAATATTAAAACACATCTTTTTAAAAGTTCATGTGTACATTGCACAAAAATAGATATTCTGTAATGAATTTGATCAGTTCCCTTCTCTGAATTCTACAACTTAGGTCAGGATGAGTAACCAAAAACAAGGCACAATTATTCTTTAATTGTTCCAAGCTATTATGTTGAGTACCATCCTCTGATCAAGAGCTCAGAAAGTTGGTCTGCTATTCAAAGAATAATAGGGAAGAAATTGTCTAGTCAAAATTGAGATGAGGAGGGATATAAAATATGAGAGATGTAAAAGTAGTAAAAATGTACAAGCACAGCTTTTTAACAAAAAAATTAGTATAACCTAATCTTGTTCATCTATTCCTCAACTAATACAAAAAACATGGTTAAGTTACATACATTATTCATCATTTAAGACAATTTAAAAATGACACTTAGTCTTACTATTGTCTAGTTGTTAGGTGTACATATTTAAGATCAAATAATTTCTTTTCCCAATATGTATAATTATTTTATGCATCCAAGAGTAGGTAAAAATCATCCACCTTTGTAACTTACCTCAGTTTTTAATTTGCTATGGATTAACATAATTTAAACAAAGAACTTTTCCCAGGAAAACCGAAAACCACTTTATTCTTATATCCCAAAATCAAATCTTACTATAACCAAGGATTTAAACTAAAACTGTATCAAATAAAATAATTTGCTTACGATTACCTTATCCCAGCCAGGAAAGTCCCAATCAGTATATATTTTTAAATTCGTCATCATTAAAAATACTCTGGGAAATGTGAGATGATCATAATTTACATGATTATTTTTTAATAGATCATGATTATGCCTTTGGAGAGGCACTGATAATCAAGGAAGCTTCCATAGGAAGAAAAATAACCTATTATTACCAGTCAAGTGTAACACCAAAGCAAAAAAGGGAGATGAATGGGAATTATGAAACTAGATATGAACACCACCATATGTCCTGGGTTAATTAAGTGATTGGAATCATCAACTTTCATTTTACAAATTCTAATACATATTGTTCATCAAAAATAATGACATGTCAGTTTTAATTGTCATACAGAATTCCAATTTCAAAGGCAGACAATTGGGTCATTAACATTTTAAAAACATTTTACAAATTTTAAAATTTGTAAAAATTAGTAACACAATAATTAGTAAAAATTAATTAATAAGGAAAAGGACTAACCTCTTTTTCCAAGAAGTTCACAAGAATAAATGAATTTGCTCTTTTGTATCAAGGAAATCTTTTCTATGGACCTCTTTTACATATATATATATATATTTATGTATGCATATTCAAATGTATTTTCTAATGCTCCAAACATATAGTCTTTCTTTGAAATTACTTGATGGAATTTTTCTAAAAAGTCAAACCCATGTTTGACACTGAGAGTTTATTCTGGTCATTTCACTTATCACCCATATAATCCTGCCCCAATCATTTTAACTGTCTGAGCTTCAGTTGCTTCATCTAAGAGTAAACTACACCTCTGCTTATCTCACAGAGATTGACAGAGTATTTTATTTCCTCCTAGCAACCATGAAGTGTTACTAGATTTTACATTTACAGAAACTAAGAATACAATAAACTAGGAAGAGGTAAATGCAGGAATTGAATCCAGGTATATCTGGCTCTTAAACTGATATTTTTTCTTACACGACTCAGCCTTTGTATTTGCACCCTGCTTTAAGGTTTACCAAGTATTGTTTGCCTACTTGGTCTAACAAAAGTTCTGTATGGAAGTATAAACAAATGGTACTATACTCATTTTTAAAAAAGAGAAAACTCAGGTGCAAAGAGACAATGTGACTTCATAAAGACAACCTTACTAGTAAGAAGAGGGGGTAAGGGATAGAGGAAATGAAAAAAAAAATAAGGGGTAAAAATGGATAGCATGAAAAAAAATCATGGCAGAGCTAGCTTTATAAAAATCATACAAGAAAAATTTGATTTTTTTAAAGCTCAATCATTCCCACTGGAATTCAGAGTTTTAAGTCATTGTCTTTATCTCTGTGCAGCAGGATAGCACTTGATATCTCTCTCTCCCCACCTTCAATTAGTTACCTATCAACTTGGAACTTTAGGATATATGTATCTTGAAGATTTCACATGGAAGAAAGACAAAACTTTTTATTCTTCCTATTATCTGAAGACAATCACTTTCCTGTTTTTTAGTAAAGATAAAAACCAAAAAAAAAAAAAAGTTCAGAAAGCAAATGCTAGTTATCCCGGGTAGGTATTATCTTCAAGTACAAAAGATATCTCTAAAATGGTGTCAAGGATAGATGGAAAAGACGGGCAAATTCCAAGAAAGTGCTGAACTTATAAAATGACTGACAGGTGATAAAATCTCAGGGCAGCAGATTGGATTGTGAACTGAGGGAGAACAGACCCTCAATGGCACAGAAGAAGCAGAAACTTCAGTCCAGGGGGGTTCGACACAAAAAGTATCTCAGGGAAAACTAAGTGTGGCATGAGGTGAAAAAGAAGATGTAGGGTTCTGAATTGCATGTGGGGTTAGGAAGACAAGTGAGATTAATGGTTTCTTGTGCAGGGGCTCATAATGAAAATGCTGGTGATTTATGAAAGAAAATAGCATTTGGGGGAGAGATTCATAACTATAATTCTTGAATTTTTGTCTCCAATTAAATATAGTAGTATCAGAGAACAGTAGTAGATACCCAGTATGTATTTAATGATAGGAATAAAGGCTCAGCTTCCGACAAAAAACATTTTATGATGAAAAACACAGCAACAATCACTTGCATACATGAATCCAAAATACTGTTTAAGATACAGGACTCATTACACAGGACTACATAAAAGTCACAAGATATCCAACTATTATCACTCATTTAACATCAATGTATTCCTAATATTACAAATTGACCCATTAATGAGTAGAACTTATTCAGAACATCAATAATGATCTATAATTAATTATACTCTATAATTCCACAGTACATTTTTATTTGCTGAGCAGTCTCCTTTACATTTGAAATTTAAGAAATTAACAATTCTTAATTTAGAATAGCTCTTTTAATCAAATACAAGTAAATGACATTTTATTCTCATGGTCTTCTAAATATCAAAAAAATAATTAGATCTACCTTTTACCAAGATGAGTCACACTTAAATTGTTGAACTATAGATGTGGATCTGCTATGGATCGGTACAGTCACAGAATTTGAGTTCAGCGGGACATGGCAGTCTATTTATTCCACCCCCTCATTTTGCTTATGAGCAGAACAAGACCTGAAAAAGTAGCCAGTAGCAAGTAGAGGGCAAAGCTAATAATACCAAAACCGAGATTTTGGGCTTTTCCTCTTTGTTTCATAATACTCCCCCATTGAAATTATATAATCACACCAAATAAAATTGTTCTTTGAAAATACATTTTTTTTTCTTAACATGAAGATAAATACACTTAGGAACTCTGCACCTTAAGCCTCCAAAAACAGTTTATAACAATCTTAGTCATACCAAAATTTTTTAAAGACCTTATGACAGTAATCTCTTGAATTAAATTCCAAGACAGTTATGTTGTATATGAGAACTGGTATAAATGTCTACCCATTATGTAGAATAGCAACTAATAAAGACTAATGACAGAGAAGAAATCTCAGACTTGCCTGAAGACAGTACACTCAAGACAGGTTACAGTGTCAAATTGATCTTGAAATTTAAAAAAATAATTAAAACACTTAAAATCAAAAACTCATGGCTGGTTAGGAGGACTTATAGAATGAATACAAGTTCAATTCATTTATTATGTACTCTTACTACCAAACACATTCTATGAAGCAAATATTACTCTAATACCAAAACCAGACAAAGACAAGACAAAAAAAGAAAACTACAGACCAATCTCCCTAATGAATACTGATGCAAAAATATTTAATAAAATCTTGGCCAATAGGATCCAACAATGCATCCATAAGATAATACACCACGACCAAGTGGGATTTATTCCAGGGACACAAGGATGGTCCACCATCCGAAACTCAATTAATGTAATCCAACACATCAACAAAAAGAAAAATAAAGAGCATATGATCATATCAATAGATGCTGAGAAAGCATTTGACAAAGTACAACACCCATTTATGATAAAAGCCCTTGAAATCCTTGGGATAGAAGGAACATACCTCAACATAATAAAAGCCATATATGACAAACCCACGGCCAATATTATACTCAACAGTGAGAAGCAGAAGGCCTTTCCCCTAAGATCAGGCACAAGGCAAGGATGTCCACTCTCACCATTACTTTTTAATACAATACTGGAAGTCCTAGCCAGAGCAATTAGACAAGAGAAAGACATTCAAGGGACCGAAATAGGAAAGGAAGAAATTAAACTGTCTCTATTTGCGGATGATATGATAATATATATACAAAACCCTAAAAACTCCATAGAAAAACTACTCAAAATAATAGACCAGTTCAGTAAAGTAGCAGGATACAAAATCAACGCACAAAAGTCAGTAGCATTCCTCTATGCAAACACCCAATCTGAAGAAGAAGAAATTAAGAAATCCATCCCCTTCAAAATCGAAACCAAAAAAATCAAATATC
>PVIJ01000091.1:0-121334 GCA_004024925.1 Scalopus aquaticus
GGGTGGGAGAGAGACAATCAGTGGGGGGGGAGGGGGGAAGGAAGGAGCCGGAGGGAGGGAAGGGAAAGGGCACAAAATGGAATAGAAAAGAACACAAGGGACCATGGAGATGGATCACGGGTGAATTGGTGGTGGGCTACCCAAGGGGAATGCAAAATGTAAAAGACATAAATAACAATAAAAATATATATTATAAAAATAAATAAATAAATAAATAAATAAATCAGCCTAGAATGATATAATATTGCATCACATTGCATAATACCATCATGCACACATCATCCAGAGTTGATCGCATCATTTTCTGATGCAAGCAATACTACTGCCAGGAGGCTGCTAAAGTAAGCTGACATCAGCAGTGCACTAGATAAAGCCCTGTCAGAAAGGTTGAGCATTGAAAATATTTCAGACTTTGTGTGAGACAGTTTAAGCTACTGTTCCATAGAACTGTTATTATTTTATCCATTTAGGCACAATACAGAACAGTAATGCCTTGAAAGTGCATTAATAGCATGGACAATTTCTGTTTTATTTGTGGGGAAGTGACATTTGCCAACCAGAAGAAAAGTATCACTTCTCCAATGAAGAAGGCTTATCATCATTACTTCGGATGCAAGGTTGGTGGCCAAGACAAGCCTTGGGCCCCAGATATATGCTGTGCGACATGTACAACACAGCTTTCACAGTGGTTTAATGGCAAAAGACCATCAATGCCATTTGCAGTCCCCATGGTGTGGAGAGAGCCAAGCAACCACATGAAATACTGTTATTTCTGCTTGGTTCCTTCTCTTTCCAGTGGAATAACGAAGGAAAAGAAGTCGAGAATAGTCTACCCAAACATTCCGTCTGCATTGAAACCAGTTCCACATAGGGAGGGACTTCCTATTCCAGAACTTCCAAGAGAATATTCTCTTGATTCATCTGATGAGGACAAGGGTAAGCCAACTTGTTCTTCTCCTGTTCCATCACCATGCAGTGATCCAGATTTTCACTGTGGTGCATCATCAAGCCCACACAGACTAACACAGGAACAACTAAATGATCCGGTTTGTGATTTGGACTTATCCAAGGACAAGGCAGAATTGCTAGGATCAAGACTCCAATGATGGAATCTTCTAGAAGATGTCACAATTACTTTATATCAAAAGCACCACCAGCAGTTAGAGCCTTTCTTCAGAAAGGAAAGTACTCAGGTATTCTGTTCCGATATTGAGAGCCTTATGAATGCCTTAGAAATCACTCATGACCCACAAGAATGGAGACTATTCTAGATTCTTCAATACTGAGTCTTAACACTTTGTGGTCCGCTCAAGTATTGGTATGTGTTTTTGTCACCAGTATCAGGGGGCCGCTCACGTATTAATACATGTTCATCTAGTCTCCTGTTTTTCACACCACGGTGGATTTATTTGGAACTATTAGGAGCTATTTCTTTGATCGTACTCAGTCTAGAAGCTTTACACATTGTTTTGGTGAAAGTGTAAGGTGTTTTATGAGAGATATTACAGTTTTTTTAATATCCAGTAGTTCAGGAGTTGTGTGTGTTTTATGGAATGCTTATACCATTCATGAGGTGGCACAGAAAATGGCCGGCCCTAAGGGCTGGAAAATTTAAAGGGCACCAGCACACAAAGTGTTAAGGCTGTGTTTTTGCACAATGGAAACCATCTTCCATCTCTTCTATTCCTAAACATCTGTACAAGAGACAAGCAAAGAAATCTAAGAAGTAGTCTATGGCTTGATTTTTTACAGGTATTAACTGGAGGCCTATTACTATTGGCATGCATTTTGTGATGTAAACATCAATTTATTGCAGATTACAAAAAAAATAAAAAACTAGAGCCAAAATTAGAATTTGACTGCCATATTGGTGTTGAGCACATACAAATTGATAGGAAATGATTAATTTTATTTCAGTAATATGACTTTTGTAAAAATTTGTTGACCGGTGTTATTGCTGCTCTATATTACTTAAATTATGGCAGCGGAAGACAGACAATAAGTATATTTAAATACTTGAATAGGTGAAAATCTATATAAATATACTAAAAGATAATAAATGGTACAATTCAAAAGTGAAAAGTAAAATAGAAAGTTGAAATGCATGGGTGGTAAATGTGACTAATAGGGCTCAGGGTGAAGCTATACTATAAAGAAAATAGTCTATTCCTCCCTGAGAAGGTAAGAAATTGAGAAAATACCAAAAATGTATGTTTTTAATATGATTTTGGCTAATAAATAAAGATACTTTTAGAGTGTAGAAAACTAAAAATCTTCCAGGATCCTAAAATTGTTGCCTAACTACTTAAGTAGGCCACACTTACTTAAACAAGGACCTAAAACACTACATTAACAAATGTCCAGAAGATAACATCAAAGGAAGGCTGTAGTTTTGCCCATTCTTGGTAGTGGTCTCTTGGCAAAAAATTTCATATATAATCATTCCAGGCCTAGTTTCTATCATTTAATTATCAGTCTGTCTAGAAGATCATTTTACTTAAGAACATATAGGATATTGGGCCTCCCTGGTGGCACAACAGGTTAAGCGCAGCACTATGAAACTATCCAGAGCCACTGCAGCACGAGTTTGATCCCTGGCCAGGGAGATTCCCACATGGCACAGCAGTCCTCTCCTGCCTGGCCCGCTGCTCCCCTCAGCAGTGTACTTTGGTTGATCTGCCTGTTCTGCTCCCCACTCTCTGTGGTAAATCCTGTCACCACCCCACATCTCTGGCCTACACCCCAGCTTGTATGCATAAAAATAAATCTTTAAAAAAAAACAAAAGAACATATAGGATATCAAATAGGTTAATTCAAATAGAAACTACAAACATTTTTCCAAAATCAATTTAAGCTCATCTATATATTTAACCAGTAATGTAGGCTCTATAGCTGAATATAAGAATGAATGTTAAAACAACTGAAAAAATAGATCCATATTAGAGGTTTAGTCCTCTAAACCTGCTTTTATTATTTCTTGTTCCATGGTAAGATTGCTCTTGTGTCTATCAAGGTTTAATTCACCAACCAAGAGTTTGAAGAAATTTTCCCATGCTTGAATTTTATCAATCGATGCCTATGTGAGTTCTTCCCCACAAAACAGTTTACAAGCTACAGGCCTGCTTTTTTACTCACCCATGAATGGATAAGTTCTGCTTCAGCCATTTTTATGAATTAGAAATGCTGAATCCTGCCTCCTTAGTAGAACCAGGAAAGCATTACCACTTTGTACTAAAATCAGACAGAATTTTGACAGCTGCATGTAACAAATAACCAGCTGTGTAAACTTGGGCAATTTTTTTTTCACTTTGTCCAAACCCAAGGCTCTTCTTCTATTAAAATGGCAATAGGAACATTTTGTTGTATTATATTATAACGAGAACTAAGGGATTATAATGAAATTGAAATAAGAAAAAGCTCATAAACTTTAGAGTCATGTATAATATATTATTGATTATATAAAAGTAACTGTAAAACATTTCTTCCAGTCATAAATCAAAGATAACCCACATGAGAGAAATTAGATCTAGATCTCTGGTATTCCATCTACTCTCACTGAGGTTATATGGTCTTAGTTGTGGACATTGCCCTTAGAGGGTTATAGAATTTCTGGGCAGCCTTAGTATTTAGTCCATAATCATTCCTAAGAGACAAAGACAATGGATAATCTTAGACAAAGTGACTACACATAACCAAACCAAGAAGTGTTATTTCAGGCTTACAAGTAGACAGAGTTGAAGGATTAAGCCCAATAAGTACAATTTTTTTCCTCTCTAAAAAATGTATTCTGTTATCACTGTCAGAGAAGAAAATATTATGAAATAACTATATTGACCCAAATTATTACACAAAACAATTAGGAGCAGAACAAGAAGAAATAGACCTAGTTTGTAATATCAGAAAGGTCAGTGAAGGAGTAATGGAATCTTACACATTGAACATCTTTAAGAGGCTGCTTCCTCATTATCTGAGGGAGTTTAGGCAAAAGTCCTGCTGTGGATGGAAGAATGGATCACATGCCCCCATCTTTCCATTTCATCTCAATCTGTGCATGTGTAATTCCACAATTGCATTTTTAGAGCTACCATTCAGAAGCCACTTGGGAGGACACAAAACTTTTCCTAGACAGAGATGATTTCTGTCTCTACAACCATAAAAATGTATCCCAGAGGTAGCTGGAGATTTTAGAAGATATGTATATTCAATTTACAATTTGCCTTTATTTATTTTTTATTTTTCATATGTGCTTTTTCTTTTTACATAGTTGTTTCTCTCAGGTATAATCCCATACAATTCTCACTACAAAGTCACCCGTGAACCTTCACGATAGCCTCTCATGCTGATCCACCCCAGTCTGATTCTTCTTCCTTCCCCTCCCTTGCTGAATGTCTCCAATTTATCTTTAGCCTACCAGTTTTGTTCTTGTTTTTGTTTTGTCTTTTCCTGGTGCCTTGTTTGGCTCACCTATATCCCTCCTATCAGTGAAACCATCCTGTTTTTCTGTTTCCTTCTGACTTATTTCAATGAGCATAATCCCTTCCAGAATTTGCTTTTAAAATATATTCACTAGATTATTTACTAGTAAAGAAAAATTCATCAAGAAGTAAATTCGTTAGCCTAATTGTTGTTGGGAATAATATTTTTCCCACACATTACCACATCACAGGACCTATAATACAGTGTAGTATTATATAGGTTGATTTCTCATAAAGAGCAGTATACTTTTTTTCTATTTTAAAAGTATCATAGCTCCTCTATATTAGAAAATGTCCCTTATGAGTAGTAATAAACCACAGCCACCTCTAAGTTATTAAGTGTAATTGTCTGCTTTGTGGAGCATTTGACCCATTGTTTCTTCTTCTCATTCCTTAGGATATCTTCCATTTTGGCAATTTCACTACTCATCCAAAACTACCCCAGTGGGTGAACAGAGAAATAAAATAGAGATAAAATATCCATCAGTTAATTGGTTCCTTTTTAAAAGCATAGGAACAGTTTGATGGACCTTGAATATAGTTGTTAAAATGAAGTTTGAAAATCATCTGTGATTGGCATTACATTTTTATATTCAAATGTATTATAATACATGATAAAGGCTTGATTACATTACATTATAATTAGGTTTCTGCTTTATATGAGGATGTTGCTTATCACAGATCATTCTTTTCACATTTTTTAAAACTGATAGTCTACAAATATTTATATATCACCTTTATCTTTTTGGCTTTCAATTATCCCCAAAAGATTCTTATCCAAATTTACTAATAATCAAACAAAAGAAGAAATAAATTCTCTCAGGAATGATACACATCACCTACTTTCATTGAAAATAGTCAAAGCATATTTTATGTTTTGTTCCTTTCTTTGGGAACAAATCAAGACTTTATCCCAAGGAATTCTTTTCCCTCATACTGATGTGCTTACTTTAAAATTTCTCATATATTGAACTTAAATTTGATTGCTTTATAGGTCCATTCTCACTTCACTTAATAAAGCCTATGAACTGTCTGAGAATTGTCTCCTCTAAGAATACAGACATAGTCAGTTGTTATAGCCTCCTAGATTATTTCAGCATACTGCTATTCAGTGATTTTAATTTTTGTTTATAAATCAATCCCCCTAACACCTCTACTTTTCTTGTACTGCTCTTTTCTGATTTCTATCATAGTTTTTCTTTTCTTTTCAAGAAAAAACAAAGAAGTCAATGAAGTATTTTAAGTTTCTCCCTGAAAAAAGGTTTAGTGATCTCTTCCAGTTCTTTCCTGAACTTATGACCCCCCACCACTTCTATCAAGGTCTTGAATAATGTACCATACAATAGGAATGGTACATTCTCATTCTAGTGGAGGAAACAAAACATGAGTGTGAGAAAAGGCAATTCATTCACAACATTCACTGAAAACTCACAACCCACTCCACCCCCAGGACTGCAAACGCAAAAAAAAAAAAAAAAAAAAAAAAAAATCTGATCCACTGGGAAATGTCACTAAAAGAAAAACACTTAGGAATGTTTCCAAGCCTTTTGTCTAAAATTACTAAAAACAGGGTATGCTCAGTGGAGTAACAGGCAACCATAAATCAGAAACATTCTGCAGGGAAGGAGGATGGAGAGGGATCAATACAGAGGAAAGAGCACAAGGGACTATGGTTATGGTGCAGGAGTGAATTGGTGGGAGGAATTTTATAGGAACTACACCTGAGAGGAGGAAACATACATTGTACGAAAAAGAACAAGGATGTAAAATATATATAAAATGAAATAAAAATTAACTTCAAAATTACTAAAGACAATGAAACTGCGCTTAGAATGCAAAATGACCTTTATTCATTACTTCATCTCTACCCCTAAATGAAGGTAAGAATATTAAATGTTAATGGTTTGGATAATGTCTAAAGATAATACATATAATTATATCTGGAGTTGGCTAGTTCAATTTCCAAAGTCAGAGTCATAGGTAAAATAACTTTTACCCCACCCTACCTTCCACCAACCCCCCCCACACACATACACATTTTGATACATGGATCTAATGCAAACTATCCTGAGTTTCTTGATAATACAGACTTTCTATTTATTGTTTGATCCTTTAATCTCAAACAGAACTGTAAATACATGTTTGTTGAATCAATTAAATACTAAATGAATATAAAATAAAACAGCATGAATGACTAAGGTTAAAACAAATACTAAGAAATTCATAAGGTGTTTTCAATAAATCAACATGCATGTTCAAAGCCCGAGTCTAGAAACATATATCTTCTTTTATTCTGAAATCTTAAACCCAAAGTATTACATGAAATTATATTATTCTGTGTTTAAAGTTTTCCCCTTTCATTCAAACTTTGAAAACAGACATCTATGCAAAATTCATTCAAGAAGAGTTTCACTACTGAAGCTTGTTCCAGAAAGTATCATCATTATTCTTACTTAGTAGCAGCCGACCTTGTCATTTATTGAGAACAATCTGATAAACCTCATCAGATGGAAAAAAAAAACTGGAAATCCAAAATAAAATAGTATATACTATAAAAATTTGTTCCAAGTTTAATTTTTGTAGAACATTAGTGTCTGCTATATTAGTGATGACTACATGTCTGTTTGAAATATAATTCTAAAACAATACATAATGAATTGTTCAGAATAAAGTGAATTTCTCTTATAAAGCCCTCATTAGTTTAGAAGTTTGCAATCTATTAGTATTTTAATAATCCAGTGTTTCATTTCTTTGACCACTCTGATTCTTCTTCTGGACAAAATAAAGAATACTACAAATTGGTTATCAAGACTAATGTGAATATGTATTTTGGTCTCATTGATGTATATATTTCCTTTTGAATGTGTTGGACACTGATTTCCAAACTATACCAAATGATGCATTTTTATATCATTTTCTAACTATATCCTATGAATCCAGAATACTTTCTCTAGCAATTAGGTGCATCAGGTTCTATTTTTTTCACTTAAATGCCCTTCTATGGTACTCTGTTACCTTTCATATTCCATTCTCTGTCAATTTTTTGTCCTTGAGAGATACAAGTTTCATTTTTCTTTTTTTCAAGTGTAATTTGCAACATGCAGTTCACATTTAATAGAATTCTGTTTTTTAAATGTTCAAACAACAGTTTTTATTTTATTCCTTAATCCCCCCTCCCGAAAAGTCCTCTGCTTATGGCAAAGAGAGGTAAATAGCATCCCTTCCAACTCTACACGCTTAGCTTAGTGAATCAAAATTGAAGCAACAAAAGCATCCTCTTGGCTTCTGTTATTCTATTTTATTTTTCCTGACCAAAACTTTTTTTTTAACTGAAGTAACAGTGGTTACAACACTGTGTATGAAAACAGCTTGACCCTAAGCTGACATGAACTTGAAGTGGCCAACCCAGTCAGAGGTGAGAATGTACCAGCATGTGGAATCTCTTGATCTGTACATGAATTTCTTTATAGAAACCACAATAAAAGAGGACCAAAAAGTTAGTCTTCATAATAATATGTGTTTCATATAATAAATATTAAATTAAAATATGAGATAGAAATTTTATCAGGTTAGGGCCTCCCTGATGGCGCAGCGGGTTAAGCGCAGCGCTGTGGAGCTGTCGGCTGCTGCCGCACAAGTTCGATGCCCGGCCAGGGAGATTCCCACATGGCTCGGCGGACCTCTCCTGCCTCACTAGATGCTCCCCTCAGCAGTGTATTTCAATCATCTGCCTGTTCTGCTCCCCACTCTGTCTCTGGTGAGCCTTCTCACCGCCCCACACCTCTGGCCTGTACTCCAGCTTGTATGCAAAAATAAATAAATGTTTAAAAACAAAAAGGAAACATATCAGGTTAGTTTTCCAAATTTGAGTGAGTAGCATTTTTGCTTAAATAATATTAACTCCAGACCAAAGTTTAACTTTCATCCTTCTAGTTCTAGTCCATGCATCATTAAGTTATTTTCCTTACAAATTTAAAATAAAAACTTAATCGACAGAAAGATTTCCCTTGATAATGCTTCTTTTTTCATTTCTTGAGATTAGGATTTTAATAAAAGCTGTGCCATTTATTAAAACTTCATTAATTTGATGCTTAAAATTATGTTACAATAAATCATAACACATTTTATGTGCATCTCTTTCATTTTCCATTATTAAACATGAAAAATAAACTTAAATCCCATATTCATATAATGTATTGCTATCAGCTATTAAGGGATATGCATGATAACAGAATTATGCAAAACATTTTAAAATAATTTTCACATTCACTTCATGTTTCATAGATAAATCAAATCATATTAAACTATATAGAACAGAATCATGTAATGTTTTACAATAAATACCAGTGGTGTGAAAGACCTAAAAAAGGGCAATGCTAGCAAGTTGAATATAAAACTTAAATTTCAGATTTCAAATATTAAAAATAACACAGCCCCAAATAATTAAGTTCACATTAAAATATAGAAAAGGTCCAGGGGTCAATCTAAAATGAAAACTTTTTCTTTTAGAGGGCTGTATTATCAGTAGAAGTACATACAAAATAAGCTTTGGCGGGCCATATTTTGGCAGGACTGATGGAAGCCATGTCCAAAGAGATGAGTTCCCTGCCAGTGATTTCACTCACACCAGTCCGCTGGCAAATGCAGTTTTCTCATACTCATAGCCAATAAATATCTGGATCATAAAACTTTCTTACCCTGCTTCAGCAAACATCTACATAGAATTTGGCTTCCAATCTGAACCTGCTCAAAGGGTTATTGTACTGGCCACATGCCTGTAAATATGCATATCCACAAAACTCCTCTATTCCTTTTTGGGAATTAACAATCGGCAATCTGGCTTTATGGAACAATTTTTGTGTGTATGATGTGTAATTTTATTCTGATTCATAGTAGGGGCTAAAACTTATTCATTGCATAAATGAATGAATAAATAAGAGGTAGTTCCATGTGGATTGTAATAACAGGATAAATATTGTGAGCCTATAGATGTGAAGCCCCGCTCAAATGAATTCCCCAAGGTGTAAGATGATACATGATGTTTGTTGGCAATCTGACCACTGTATTTTCCTGGCAGCACACCTATATCATATAGTGTTTTCCTTTAAAATTTAACAGCATGTATCACTGTCTCTTGAGGAACAAGAGTATTTGTGTACTGTCCCATAAATAGAGAACAGTACCTACTCTAATATCTAAAAACAGTTAAATGAAGTAGACCAAAAAGACACATTTATAGGTGGGTCACAAAACCTATCTTTAAAGTTATTTTTAAAGTAATAAACATTAAAAAAGATAATAGAACAAAAGTTTATAATCTGAAAGCAGAAGAAGTGGCAATTGATTGGGGTGGGGGAGATAAAACTGTATCTAAAGTTAGTAATATAGGGATAGCAAAGGATAAATTTATTCTATAGAGGCTCTAATGGGCCTAGGAGGCAACAAGGTTTCTGGAAATAGACATAAAAGGTGCAATAAAATAATAATGGCTAGTGGAAAATCTGTTTAAAAAGCAGTTAGGCCACACAACAGAATATCTCAAGCACACAGTGCAGGCTACTGATGGAAGTCACCCGCCCTGGCAAAATATGGAAATTTAGTTCCCAAAGACAATAAATCAGTCTTAAAAAGTGACCTGAATTTATCAAATCTGTAGGTCTCATTCTGTTTATGGAAATGCCAACTGGGATAAAGGAATAGATACTACAAAGAACAATCAACTAAATCCAGTGTGCAGAATAGTCTATATTCATAATAGCCTGGTTTCTCCAAAAGCTCAATAGGCCAAAATTGAAAAAGGACTAATGGAGAAAGATATTAATAGTTTTAGAATGAAAAGAATCTTTGCACATATGGACAGTAAAAAATAAATAAATGTAAAGTATGGACTCTGAGCATTGATTCAAACAACCAACTACAAAAGAAATACTTTAGAGAAAATTTGAATATGTTCCAGATGAGGAATCTGAGTTATATGCATCTAATATGGAGATTAATAAAAGTGGAAGAAAAAATATATTTAATGCAGATTCATAATTGCAAACATATTTTCCACCATTTGCTATAATGTTCTAAAACAAAGGATATACTATTAAAAAATAGGATAGTAATTGATAGTTACTAAAAAATAGGTAAATAATGTTGAAAAATAAGTTATGTAATTGTGTTTAAGTTGTTTAGAGAACTGATGTCAGTAGACACTTTGGGGCTGGGTATCCAGAAAGCTAATGTAACATTATCCTTAATTAATAAACATGTTTTTCACCAAAGGAGCATTAATATGTTTCATCATACTCTGGTCAGATCACATCAGCAAACATTCTGTGAATATAAATACTTGGTTCTTAGACTAATTATTTTACTATCTGACAAAAAGTCTATATTTACTTTAAAGTTTATTGATGTAGGATTTACTACAATAAAACACACTTTTTCTAATGTAAACTCCTATAAATTTTGGTGAGTGCCCTTTATCTCCAAGAATGCCATATAAATGGGATAATAGCTCAAGTCTGACTTCTTTCACTTAAAATAATGGATTGTTTTATAATCTTTGTATCTTGCATGTTTCAGTAATTCCTTTTCAATTATGGAGTTGTAGTCCACTGTACAACTATACCACAGGGTTTTTTTTTTTTCTGCTTTCATAATTGAAGTGATTTGAGTGTTGAGCTTAGAGCTATTATGAGTAGTTACCATTATCATCATTCATGTTCAGTTTATGTATAAACATAAATCTAGAATTCTCTAAGATAAATACCTAAGAGAAGGATTACTGAGTCATTTAGTAAGTGTTCATTTAACTTCACAAGAAAATGGCAAACTCTTATGCAAGGTAGATACACCATTTCGTATTCCTACTAGCAACGTATGAAAAGTTCCAACTGTTCCAAAAGATAAGATATTGTAGTCCAAGGAGGTAAGCACCCAGGGCACAGCTCACCATAGAAAAGGCAATGGGTCTAAGGGCAAATAGACAAATGCAGCCAACCAACCCATTCCATGCAAGATGTTCACAGTAGCTCATGGCTCCTGTGAGCCATAGTTCACAAAATTAAAGTTCAAAACTACAAAATATAATATACATCACTTTGAGATGGCAGAGAAAACCAATGATCCAATTTAAGAGAAATCATTTTGCTTTTTCTAAACAGAAAAGCTGCTTTTTTAAAATGTTTGATTACTTACAATATGATCCATAGAAATAATATAATAAATTGGATGACAAGCAGCAGAAGTTTTGAGATTATTTTTCTACTCATTCTACTTTTACTTTAATACAATTAGTGCTTTTTGCATTGCTTTCCATTTTCAAAGCTGAGTCTGGCCTCTGAATCACCCCAGAATGCTTGTTGTTCAATCAGTGTCTTATTATCTATGTCTGAGAATGCTGACATCTCTTTCTGAACCAGTAATTTTTAGTGATACAACATCCCTCATTACATGAATACTTCTACCTTTCTATGTACTTCAAAATAGCCAGAAGAAAAATAGAAAGTGAAATTATTTTATTTCTAATATGGTGTTAAAATGGTCTTTTCGTAGCAAGTATCCATTACACCAAACTTGTATCACTTATAAATGCCCCATAAGCCCTCAACTAGTATATATAAGCAAATTGCCTAACTTCTCCATAAGTTAGATCTTCCGCTCTTTGTTTTTCATTCTCCATGAACTCTCAAGTTGGAGCTTAAATTCTCATCACAATGGGAATACCTGGGAGGAGGTGGACATACAAGCACTCCATCCATTTCAAACTGAGACCTTGCTACAAACCAACGCATCTTGTAGTCTAATGAGAATTTAGAATCTTTAAATTACTTTTGGCAGAAAATTCTGTCAAAATTTATATTTTATATAAGTTAATACAAAATTGTCAAATTTTACCCAAAGTAAATATTATATCTATAAAGTAAAACTAAACAATTTAAGTTATTTTGGCAATTATACTTCTGTTTTGTGCTTAAGAGGTACTATGTTTCTAAAGGTTTTATCAATCAGTCTATGCACTGTAGAAATATTGACAATAATACTTAGTGGTAACAATTTTTAAAATGTAGAACAAAATTAATATGCACTACACTTGTTATGTAATCTGGAGAGTATTCAGTATCAGTGCTTTATTTCATTGCCTATTTCTTATGTGTATTAGTAGCAAATTTTTTTGATTAAGTATATATAAAGGAACATGGAAAAGTAAACCCAAAAGAGGAGAAAGAAGAAACAAAAATGTGGTTCTTAATTTCCATCATATGAATTAGCTGATAATATCAATGTGAAAACGCATATAGGACATAAATTAAGAGAAGTATTTGATTTAGAGCAGATTGCATATTTAGCATATGTGTTTCATGGAATCTGTATGATAAAATCTCACTTTCCTATTGCTTTAATTAGATACTTAAAAATATGTAACTCAGGATTACTTAGCCTATCTATATTAAAATGCATAATTGGTAATATTAACCTGCTATGTTATTAAGTCTTTTAATACTTGAAATAACTTCTGTCACAGATAAAAATTATATTGCTATTGATCTTTGGTATGTCACCCTAATAAATTTTTATTGCTTCCTCTGTCCATTCATGTGTGTCATCATTTTATTCATTACTTGGATGGTTATCTGTTGAGACTCTTCTTTAGTCTTACCAAATAATGTGCTTAAAATTTTCCCTTAGTACACATGTATACAAATACAGTGAAAGCACAGTCAAAAGGAAATATTCATTCTTCTCTCAATGTGACTGAAGTGCTAATTATTTTTCACCAGGAACTATTGAGCAATCATATTAAATTTTACACCCTAGTGCTGTGTTATTGCCATGCAATTTTGTAAGACTGAATACTCAAGATATGTAAAAATTGCAGAACTTTGCCCTGTGATAACTGCAATGTTTTACATGTTTGCAAATGACAAAAAAAAATTTGCCTTCTTAAAAAACATGTTAATAATGAGATGAATCAAACATAAGGGAAAAAAAGAGGCAAAAAGATGGGAAATAGGCCTGACAACATAATTAGATAACCTGAAAAATGAATTTAAAAATCATATAAATGAACTTAATAAGTAAAATATAGTTTAATTTTAAGTGATTATTTAATTGAATGTCTTTGTAACTGGAATAGATAATATTAGTCATTTGAAATAAGATGATTTATACCTAAGTGAGTTTGAAACACACCACAATTTGTCTTGCACATTCACATTATTTCTTTACCAAATTAAAAATGCAAATATTCAAATAATTGTTTTGTTAGCTTAAGCCAACATATTTTATTTCAAAAAAATTTTTTCTCTAGAACACCGCATAGAATACATTACTTCTTATGTCTTTGTTACATTTGCTTAAAACCAATCTTCTATACCTACCTGGTAACTTTGTTCATGTTCTATTGCTGCCACACATCTAGTGGATAAAAACAATACAAATGCCACATAACCACTTAGTTACAGTCTGGAATGCTGTTTCTCAGTTGAGTCTCTGCTTTGGGTTACACAAGGTCAGATTTGTAGTGTAAACAGGTTCCTTTCTCAAGGCACTATAGATAAATTTCTTCAAAGACTCATTCAGATTGTTAGCAAATTCAGTTCCAGAAATCCAAGTCCCTATTTCCTTGATAGGTGTGAGCATAGGAGTCTTTTAATTTACTGAAGCTATCTGTATTCCTTGTTTCACCACTACCCTCTCCATACTCAGGGTGTAATGGAAGATTGAATCTTTTTCATATTTCAAATCTGACTCCCTTTTCTGCCTCATCTCTCTGCATTAAATGCTCTCTGATTTAGACTGGGCCTGCTAGAGAATCCAAGGTCACTCCGTCTCTTATAAGGTTTCTATCCTTAATTATATTTGCGAATTATTTTTGCATATAAAGTTAACATATTCAGAGGTTTCAGATTGTGATGTGACTATGGGCGGGTGGGGGGCTTTGAGGGGGAAGCTTTAGTCTATCAAGTCAGCTACCTGTCTTCCAAGGTTTCTTTGTGCCTAATTCTCTAATGAATCTGGCCACCACAGCCCAACCCTCCTTAAAAAGAATGGCAAACTCACTTCCTCCATTAATTTTTGTTCACACCTTGCCTTGGCTTGAAATTATCTTCCTCAACAAATCTGTTTTTCTTCACATCCCCTTCCCTTCATGACTTCAACTTACATTCTACTTACTCTGAATTCTTGCCTATTTTCAAACTTGCAGATTCCACTTATGAAACAATTCTTAGAACTGAATAAGTCTTTGAGTCTTAGAATATATGAACTTCTACTGGAGAAACAGTATACTTTCAAGCCCCAAAATTCAACTGCCTACTCCAAATCCTGATTCGGTCACTACCATAGACTATAAATCTTCATTTCTGTTTTATAAAATGTGGCCAATAATAAAAATATACCAATCATTTAGCCTTTGTGTTAGTGGGAGGACTATTGAGATAGCATATTTTAAAATACTTAGAACACTGGTGGATGGCCGGCCCTAAATGACAGTTATTATTACTATTTTATGTGTATCTCTAGCAAATTGTCAAAGGATACTAAAACTCCGAGGACATCAAATAGGATGTGTTTCAGCTAAAAATAATAGAAAAATCTCACTCAGGATTATATAATAAAAATATGTATTTTGATATTTTAAGTAATTCAGAAACATGTATATGGTGCATAGGATTTGGTTTAAGATGACTCAATGAGAATCTCAAGCTTTTCAAACCCTCTGCTCCATCATTCATCATATAGCTTCATTCCTGCAACTGTAGCAGTCTCTGCCATTGCAAAGGTCACATTCACACATCGTAACTTATCAAAATTCAAAGAAAATAAAGATCCATTGTATTTTCTGTCTCCTTCTTTAGCATGTGGACAAATTTCTCAAAGGTCCACAACATTCTCAAATGTGAAGTAGTTTATACACTCATTACTAAAACCCTAAAGTGGTAGTAGCTTTCCATAAGACTGGGTGGGGTTGGCAGTAGAAAAGGGAGGTCTGATCGAAAGAAGTGGGGGATAATTTTATAAGGCAGATTTCTATTGAGAAGGCAAAGAGGAAAAAAAATAATGGTAGACACTGATACAATCTTCTATAGAGGACATATTTGCACATTGTTTTGAGGTCATAATATTTATGATTATACCCAGCATAAGGTAAGAGTTAATGAAGTATTACTAATATTGGTCCCACAAATATTGAAATTTTTTATATAATATACAAGTTTTGATTTGCTCCAGCATCCAATTATTCATTTTGTACAATGCTTTTAACACTATTATAATTGTACATTGATTTTATAACTTATGTTAAATTCCTCACAATTTTTTTTAAGAGAGCTTATTTCTTACAAGTCAATTCTTGATTTCTTAAATATGCTATTACAAATGAGATGGCATGAAATACACGGTGCCAAAGACACAGCTTTGTGATTTACAGCAGTGGCCCTCATTTCAAGTGATGGTTCCTGTGTATCACTGCCTCTTTCCCCATTAACACACAATCTACAACCCACTATAACACATTAATTGGTTAACTTGATTTTATATTTAATTCAAAGTTGAGTGGAGAAAATTATCGGGGGGGGTCATATTTTTCTCATTCACATCTTTCTGTGAACAATGATCAATCTTTCTTGCTGCCTTCACTTCCCTTAGTAAGAAGTTCTACTCACGTGCAATGTACTCTACTTATATTCCAGTGATCTCACTCTTTCAAACATAAAGGTTATAGTGGAGCTTTATGATATCCTTTGATCCTTTCCCATTTATAGTATTTCTAATAGAAATTCTTTTGGAAAGTGTTATATTGCAGCTATTGTGCTATTTGAGAGGAATATCAAGGGGGTAAGATATATACTCCTGTCCTTAAGTAGATTGCAGTGTTATTATGAAAGAATAATGGATATACACATAAGTAATTTAGAAAAACATTAATAATAGTGTATAATTTCACGATAAATTTAATGATACTAAATGTACGCCTTATAAGAGTTCAAAATAGGTTGACATTAATAAGATTTGTACATATTGGAAGACTTGGGAATCAAAATTTGTTGCTTTAACGTTTTTATTTCTTAAATGAATTAGTATGAATTTAAAGGTTGTAATAAAATTTTGGGAATTTTCAGAATATATTTGAGTACATGAAAGAATCATATATTATTTGTCTAATTTCTAAAAAAAGTCCAATCTAAGACTAAACAGGTAAGATACAAAATGATCTGAAGAAGGAAGCTCTGTGTGTTCAATTTAAATGTTCAACAATTACCCACACGAAACAGACTTGTGAATAAATGAAGATAATGCAAAAAATAGAAATCAAAGTTAATTGTAGACATTGCTTTGAAATCTCAAAATCCACTAAAATCATCAATTATCTTTATTTGACAAAGGGAAGGCAATAACAGTAAAATGCATATTGGCACCAACTGTGATGTGAAATTTAAAGCTCTAAAACCCCATTAAAATCAGCCTGGTAATGATGTGCCATATGCACTGATCTACAGTTGCCGGAGGATCCTAACCTGTAGCTTCTTTTTTCCTGTCACATTACCTTGTTAAATAAGGATGAGTTGAGCATGTTTATTTAAGATTCATAAGATTACAGATAATATAAAGGTTGACAATTTTAGAAATGTAAATTTCTCCCTTTATGATACACACTATAAATCTGTTTTCATTTGCCATGTATGTTGATAAAATGTTGGATAGAATGGAACAACAGCTATTTGTGTGGAATAAAGCAAGTTAGTCATTCTGACCACAAATTTATATATGCATTCTAGTAGGGGAACTGGTTTAATCAGATCATCATGAAGGCCTATTAATCAAAGTGCTGATCAGAAGTCATAAAGAAAACAATTCATATTCCATCACCATCTTCCAAGGCACCTGGTTTCTTTACACTGCCTTATTGTTCACCTTTATAAATAATTCAGTGCCTAGTCTCTTTTCCATATGCTTACATCTTTTTTATTAACAC
The DNA here is from genome assembly GCA_004024925.1 of Scalopus aquaticus. Lineage (NCBI taxonomy): Eukaryota > Metazoa > Chordata > Mammalia > Eulipotyphla > Talpidae > Scalopus > Scalopus aquaticus. The sequence goes on from PVIJ01000091.1 coordinate 17,443, forward strand.
CTGTGAAAGTTGAGATTTTCTACTGAAGGTAGAAAAACTTTCAGCTCTAGCTGAACATTTTCATTCCTTAGCTCAGAGAAATAATTAATAAGCTCTGGGTCTATGAGATAAGTAAAATAACACTTTTATTTACATGTTCTTGGCAAATTGATTATTCACATTATTTTCCTTTTCCTGGCTTGGTGGTTTGTCCTTACTAAATAGGTGTGCTGCCACTAGGATTTTCACAGGAGAGGAAAACTATCTTTGAAGTAACTACACAGCTATGCATGAAATTTTTAAGGCTACATGTATGAAATTTCATCTTCACCAAGTTAATTGACACTCATCCATATTGTGAAATGCATCACACCTTTTGCAGGAGCTTAGACTACTTGCCTTCAGAATTAATTTATTAAAATCTGTTCTATCAAGTGACATAATCATGGGGACCTTGTACTACTTGAACATATTAAAAGTCAAGTAATCTATTCTTACAGGACATTTCCTTTTCTCTTTCTTTGCATCCTTCTCTCTTTTCCTACTTGTTAGATGAATTATTCTAGAAACTCTCATGCATTTTGAAAGAGGTAAAGGGATTTGAATCAATTCTGGTTTCCTCCCACTTTCCATCCACCTGCTTGCTCCAAGTCTCCTGTACATCTGTAACATCTGAAAGCCTGGCATCTCTGAAAGCCTCCAAGTGGGAGAACATGGATGTTTACTTAATCATTTAAGGTAAAATAAAAGTTTGTTTTTGTCATACTGTTTGCATATATTATAATATGTAACAAGAGTCAACACTGTTTCTGTGAAGTTGTGAAATATACAATATTTGTTCCAAGTCGTTTTTGTCATGTATTTAAAATAATGAACTAAAAAAAATGAACTAAAAATATAGAAACCATTCTTAATCTTTGTACCAAAATAATTGTCAGACTGTTTGTGTGGTGTCTAACCTTGATATATAAAAATACAAAATAAAGACTTCAATTTATATCATGATTAGGTGGAGAGCAATAACAGTGCCCAAATCTCAGGTTTTCATTGACAACAAAATAGACGGTAGTCAAATATTTTATTTTCATGTGTTTTATATTATTTTGCTTTCTTATATATATATGCATACATATTTATGTGAGTGTGAGTTTGTATATTTGTGTCTGCATGTATATTTTCCTGATAAGATGATATAATTTAAATACAATTATATTAATATTTTCTCAAACCATAATCATAAGGGATATGTTGATTTTACAGAGTTGACCTCTACAATCAATGCACATACTCATTACAGCTTGGTAATATTCTTTGTATAAAATTGAAGAACCCTTAATTTCCTAATTTCCAGCTTCTCACGCTTACACTGAAAGAGCAATATCTCTTGAAATTTGTGCATTGAGAGATGCTAGCATTATTATACATCCAAATTTGCTTAATTACTCTGTCCCATCTATAACCTAGAAAGATGAAACCAAGTTTTTGTGAGTTTACCTGCCTTTACATAACTAAAAGATCACCATTAGTCATTTGACTGATTGGAAATGCTTTCTCAATTATATTGTTAAAAGCAAACTTACAGCTAAGAGGAAAATTCCTTTTAAAGGGTTTGTTTTGCACTTGCAAAAGAGCTAGCTTACTTTTGGAGTTAAAGTTACACACACTTTTAGGGCCTCCCTGGTGGTACAATGGGTTAAATCTCAATACTATGAGGCTGTATCAGCAGCCACTGCAGCATGAGTTCAATCCCTGGCCAGGAAGCTTTCCACATGGCCCAGCAGACCTCTGCTGCCTTGCTGGCTGCTCCCCTCAAGCACGTATTTTAGTGGATCTGCCTCTTCTGCTACCCATTCTGTTTCTGGTGAATCTTCTCACCATCCCATACCTCTGGCCTACACCTTGGTTCTTGTATGCATGAATAAATCTTTTAAAAAAAAAGTTACACACATTTTTAATAATTGCATTATTTTCTACTGACATAATATGGTACACAACACTGCATATGATTCAGAGTTATAGGTTTATAACTCTTCAAAGGTCTGGTACCACACCATGCCCACCACCAAGACATGTACTTTTGAACCCCTATTTTTCCTTTTTTTTAAAGATTTATTTATTTATACATACAAGCTGGGGTACAGGCCAGAGGCGTGGGGCGGCGAGAGGGTTCACCAGAAACAGAGTGGGGAGCAGAACAGGCAGATCAGAAATACACTGCTGAGGGGAGCAGCGGGTAAGGCAGGAGAGGTCTGCTGCAGCATGTGGGATTCTCCCTGGCCGGGTGTCGAACTCGCATCGCGTGCTGCCCACAGCTCCACAGCGCAGCGCTCAACCGCTGCACCATCAGGGAGGCCTTGAACCACTATTTTTTGGTTTTGGTCTGAATTATTCTTATTTATATAAAAATGTATGTATTAGATCTCAAAGAAGCAGTGACCTTTATTTTCTTTTGGTTTTAGTTTGGACTTTCTCACCTCTTTGCAATCAGAAACATGATGTGGTGGATAATCCTACAAAAGAGTAATAACAATTTTGCCTCCATCTATTGGAAATTTGACAAACATAAAAATATCATTCAATGTAATCCATCATGGGGGAAGAGAAATATTCTTAGTTATCTCATGTGATCCTTTTATTTTAGAACAGGAACAAATGTATTTCATTTAACGTGTGCCCTTATTTCCATTTATTTTTAGATCAGCAATAGATTTGACATTGGCACACATCTATGACTAAACTTAGCATAGTAACTGTATATAAAATCAAACAATGAAAAGTAAATCTCTCCCAGACTTTGACAAATTCTATTCTTTTTATAGGTCATTTTGAGTATAATATCAAGGCAAAGCAGAACCAATTTAGAACCATTACAATAAATACACAGCATTATGGCTGAACACAGAGTTAGCCTAAGGAAATACTATTATATTGGTACCACTTGCCAGACATATAGTAACTTTTAATTGAATCTCATAACTGATGTTCTTTCTGTTCTGGAAAGAATATTACTGACTTACGGTAGGACCTTGTGAGTTTACCTGCCTTCACATAACTAAAAGATCACCATTAGTCATTTGACTCATTGGAAATGCTTTCTCAATTATATTGTTAAAAGCAAACTTATAGCTAAGAGGAAAGTTCCTTTTAAAGGGTTTGTTTTGCACTTGCAAAAGAGCTAGCTTACTTTCAGAGTTAAAGTTACACACATTTTTAGGGCCTCTCTAGTGCACAATAGGTTAAGTCTCAGCACTATGAAGCTATCAGTAGCCACTGCAGCACGAGTTCAATCCCTGGTACTCATTTTATCATATAAATCAATCTGAAGTAAATTTGCCTCTCTAAATTCTAGGCTGTTCAATAATATTTCCATTATTAACTTGCTTTATTTCAGTTTATATCAGACTCTCTTTCCTACTTTACATTTTGTCAGAATACTTACTCATGTTTGCAACACAAAAATTTTTCTTGAAAGCACTATTAGTTGTGAATTCAAAATATATTAGGAATATTTTACTTAAGCACCTGGAAGTCATGTCTTTCTAATGTAATTGCTAAAAAAGAGTGTCCCTATCTCCCAGTATCTTTGAGAGGGTAGAAGCTTAAGTTTTATCAAGACCAGTGACAATCAATAAACTTAGATGATTAGTCACAATCACCAACCTCCTCTCTAATCTAATCATCCAGCACTTTATCCTAACTCACCTCAGGGCTTAAAACCTCTCAAGTCTTCTTTGCCCATTTAATTTCTCAGGTGCTATTTTTCTTTGACATCCTCTGCATTTGTTTTATTTGAAATATAATTATATCTGGCGGCAGACTACATTCACACTTGCGCGAGAATACACACACACACTCACTAGATGGATTAAATACAGCAACATATCACTCAAGTTAAGAGTGTAGGTGCTGCTAAATCTGTACCCTGTTTCTTTATTTTTTTCCCCCATGGAAAAAATATCCATGATTTCAATTTCAGAGAAAAGTACATTTTCTAGGAAGAGACAGAGAACAGCCCTTTCAGTCAGATCAGTCCACTGTTATCTGCTACAAGAGCAATCTTCTTCTTAATATAATGGCACATGATTCCATTTGGAAGTACTTGAAAATGGGTTATGTTTTGCTTCTTAATACTACATGGGTACATCATTTATCTATTACCACTATAGCCATTCTGTTATTGAGTATAAAAATCAAAATACATCAGTGACATGAAACAATAAACATGTATTTATATAGTTCATGAGCTTACAGAATTTAGCTGAGTGTGGCTCTTCTAATTCACTAATGATCAATAGTGGAAAAGGCAGGCATTTATAATGAACTTTTTTGTTCTTAGTCACATAAATAGGAATTAGAAAAGGGGTTGTACTTAGTTGAAAACTCAAATAGTTTGGGTCTATTCCACATATCTTTCATACCACAATACAATAGCTCTGGCATATTCTCTGGCAAAAAAACAAAAGGCAAATGGAGGTATGTGAATATATTTCAAAGTCCTTTTTTGTACCTCATCTGCTAGCATAATGTCTAATGACATCCCATTGAACAAAGCAGGTCACAAGTTTAATGCTGATTCATGGCAGTGATTCATGGCAGTTTGAAAGTGGGGAAGATAGTGAAAGAAACTGCAAGTCACATAGGAAAAAGCATGAATAGGGTGAGAAGCTGAGAATTGGGCCTTTACTGTATTTGATTTACTCCAGTAGAATTATGGTTTCTTGGGCTTATTTCTGCATCTCTTTTTATTTCCAGTGCTTGGGGAAAAAAAAACAGCTAATTTGAAAGGATAGTCTGAGTGTAAATTCTGTGTTACAAAGTATCACCTGCTATGTAATATGGCAAAATACAATATTTCAAATATATAATTGTAACCAGGCTGAGTCTAAAGTCGGGTGGAGGTCGTGCCCCCTGTAGGGGGTTTGCTGATGTGAATGAATAGCCCCAGGGAAAATGCTAAATTTGCAGTTTAGGGTGGAGAATCTGATGAGAAATAAAAGGGACTGAAGGAGAAGGGGAAGAGAACCATCATGATGTAGGAAAAAGAATCGTCATGATGTAGGGATAGAGAATCAGCGGCAGAAAATGGAGCCGCTAAGATTGAGAGTTTGGAAATCAGATGCCAGAAGTTTTTGAGCTGCCAGGATATAGAGTTTTGGATTGAGCGTTTTTGGAATCATTAGTGACTTTGGGACAGCGACTTTGGAGGCTTTACAAGTAGCCGAACTACAGAAACTGCTCCCAGTTCTGTCTTTACTGCAGCCGAAGGAAGAAGGCAGAGGCTCGAAGCGGGCGCCTTCCTAAAATGCGTGAGTACAGTCTGTTGGGCTCTGGCTGCTGTAGTTGCTGTTTGCAGTTTTGCTGACCTGATGCTGTGCTGGAGCATCACAGCAGTTTGGGGAGCATTTCCAGTTGCGTCCTGTGTCTTCCACATGAGTTGGAACCTAACTTACACTCTGGCTATTGCGCCTCTGCAGAAGGACGATGCCATCTTGGAAACGTGGCCTATTGTTTGGAAGAGGAGCTCCACATCAGCAGTGGCAGGAAGACGCCACCTTTGTTACCTTTCTGGGACTTGAAGGGCTGAACATTGCTTTAAGTAAGGTAAACAGCCATATGTTGACTTCAGTAGTTCTTTGCTTTTCCCCTGTTTGTTAAATAAAGCCCAATGTTGTTGTTCCCTAAACCTGAGTAGTTTTGCAAATGTGCGCGTGAGTGCAGACCCAAGATAGTAACCGGTAAGCAATTGGGGCACTGCCTTTGGCAATTTTGAAACCCCTTTTGCCAGGTATCATAATGATCATGACTTTTAGAATAATCACTTTGTTCATTTTTGGTTGAAATTTTTCCAATGTGCTATGAACCTTCAGTAGAAGAGGAAAGATAAATATTAATAAAGTTCTCCTTTTAAAGGATTTTAATTAAGCTTTGGGTAGTTTTACATTTCACTTTATCCTTTTGTGTCATCTCACATTTTGGGGAAAAAATTAATGAAGAGGGCAGACAGTGTTCATGTTTTATTAAAAGGTAGAGGCAAACTCAGCTGAAGTAGATGTTCAACTTTTTGCAGCACTATTAAAGTGAGTACAATGTAACAAATCCCTGAAATTCCCTCTTTAGATAAACCCACCATCTCATCTCATTTTAGACAGGAATCTTTGTCTTTTCTATATTCACAAACAAAGACACTGCAGTCCAATTGTTTGTATAGTAGCTAAAATTATGCAGATGTTTGAGTCATTGTAGTGCTTGATTTTCTTTATTTTCTTTTATTCTTGTGGGGCCAGCTAGAGTGTATTGCCTCCTAATTGTAATTTTCCTAGTCAGTCACAAGCAGCTGGTGAGAAAAAAATTCATTTTGCAGTCTTTGAATTTCCCACTCTTTTACTTGAATTTATTTCAAAGCACTGTGGCAGTCATGCAAATATCAAAACTTGCATAAAGCAGGCAGTTTCCAAAAACTTCTGATGTATGGCTACAAAGGCAAAAATTTAGAAACTTCACAGTTCACAATATACAATAATACATAGTTTAGTTTTTCCCCACAAGAAGGACATTCAAAGTATTCATTTACATTTGATCAAAGGGACATTATATGGAAACATTATTTAGATTGTTCAAATACTTTTGAATTTCGGGATACTTACTCAAAAAATCAACTAATTCAAAACATCATCTACTAAGAAGCACAGATTTTTTTTTTTAAATCACCATATCTTTATTATTTTGACCCTGAATATGTGAAGGATATCCTTTGTAAAGGATAAACCCTGACTTTCTATCTGTTCTCCATCTTCAATTATATGATTTGATATAAGTCAAATCCCATTTCCAAGACTCAGTTCATCTTTAATATGAATTCAATGATCCACCTCTCACGATATTGTAAGAGTTATTGGCTAAGCATACATAGACCCAGATTAGTGTCAAAGAGACTATTAGCATAATTATCATTATTAGGTTCTTCAGAAGTCAAAAAATATCTGAGCAACACCAACAAAAAAACTGGACTTTCTAATTTATGATGGCCCAGAGAAGCTGTGAATTGACATTCTACTTATATGTGTGCAATAGGCTGGTATTTTAATGGGGAGGGGGATATGGGCATTTTTTTTTTTTTTTACTCATTTGATGAATTAAAAATCTGAATAAGTTAAAAGAAAGCTGTAATTGAATAGTGGTTGAAAACTATTAACATTATTCAAAATGAGTAAAGTGTTCCCCATGTTGAAATACTGTGTTTTAAATAGAGTTCTCTATGGAAGAAGTCCTTTGCAGGGCCTCCCCGGTGGTGCAGCAGTTGAGCGTTGCACTGTGGAGCTGTCGGCAGCGGCGATGCAAGTTCGACACCCAGCCGGGGAGAATCCCACATGGCGCGGCAGACCTCTCCTGCCTCGCCCACTGCTCCCCTCAGCAGTGTGCTTCTGATCTGCCTGTTCTGCTTCCCGCTCTGTCTCTGGTGAACCCTCTCGCCGCCCCACACCTCTGGCCTGTACCCCAGCTTGTATGTATAAATAAATAAATCTTAAAAAAAAAAAGAAGTACTTTGCAGCCTGCAATTTTGGCAAACAAAATTAATTTTAGTTATTTTCAAAACAATATAAGCTATATGAAGTTTTTATGTACTGAAGTTGATTGAGAATGACATGACTTATTGGAAGTGGAAAACATTAAATCATATTCTCTAGACATAAATTTATTGTTTATAAAGAAAATTCTGTATAAAATTATATGGAGCAGTCACAGAGCAATCCTGGCACCAACTGTTACTATTGAGTTGTAAGCTCTCCGAAAAAATTTATTTGATATTTTTGCATGTTGTGGGGTGTTTATAAATTCCTGTGGATTTAGAATTTTGTGAACTTAAAGTAATAGGCCAATTGTAAAAATAATTTAATCCCCTCTATTCAGGAGGTACTGCAATAGGCACTTCCACACGTATTATTCCTTTGATGGACTGATGAAGATACTTTCAGTTTATAAAAAAATGTAATTTCTACAGATAAAATCCTTGTTGAACAGCAAGAATCAGTATGATAAAGCAGCCCCCTTGCTGTGGGTACATTCGTTACTAACACATAAGATAGAGCAAGCAAACATCTTTTAAGTTATTTTACAATTTTCCAAATTTTGCTCTTTAATATTTACACAATAAAAACTACCATTACAGAAAGTTAATGCTAATCTTTCCATTTAAAATAAGAAATACTATGCAAGTAGATATAATATAATAGTCTCTGCTGGAAATCTTAGCAAATCACCACTAGTAAATATAAAAAGATAATTGTTAGGCAACTAGTCTGGGCATATATAGAGCTAGCCTGAGAACACTACTGACTATTACAGAGTAAAACATCAGGTAAAAGCTTTTTAATTTGTAGTTTGACCTGAATATTCCATCCTAGTCTGTTATAAGATCACAATATTTCTACAACCAACATCTTATACATTATGTTTTGTTCTATACTTATTTTACACACGCCAATTCCATCAGCTCCCCTAGTAAATAAGAATGGTGTCTCTGAATTCTGGAATTCCAGTTACATATTTTCCCATCCATCCCCAATTATTTTTTAAGGTTTATTTTATTTATTTATGCATACAAGAACTGGGGTGAAGGCCAGAGTTGTGAGAGGTGAGAAGATTCACCAGAGACAAGAGTGGGGAGCAGAACAGGCAGATCAACTGAAATACACTGCTGAGGGGAGCAGTGGGTGAGACAGGAGAGAGAGGTCTGCTACACCATGTGGGTTAGCTCCCTGGCCAGGGATCGAATACTTTTTTTTTTTTTTATTGTTTATATCTTTTACATTATTGTGTATTCCCCATAGGTTACCCACCACCAATTTGCCAGTGAATGTCACCAAAGTCCCTTGTGCTCTTTTCTCCCCAGTTTTGAGCCCTTATCCTCCCCCTCCCTCGCTGAATGTCTCTCTCTTATTTGGTTCCCCTATATTCTTGTTTTAAGTGAAACCATTCAATATTTTTCTCAAAAAATGGGCAGAAGAACTAAAAAGACACTTCTCCAAGAAGGAAATCCAACTAGCCAACAAGTATATGTAAAAATGTTCAACACAGGGCCTCCCTTGTGGCTCAGCAATTGAGCGCTGAGCTGTGGAAATGTGGAGCTATAGAGCTGTGGAGCTGTAGGCAGCCAGCGATGCAAGTTCGATGCCCAGCTGGGGAGAATCCCACATGGTGCAGCAGACCTCTCCTGCCTCGCCCACTGCTCCCCTCATCAGTGTATTTCTGATCTGCCTGTTCTGCTCCCCACTCTGTCTCTGGTGAACCCTCTCGCCACCCCACGCCTCTGGCCTGTACCCCAGCTTGTATGTATAAATAAATAAATCTTTAAAAAAAAAGTTCAACATCACTTATAATCAGGGAAATGCAAATCAAAACCACAATGAGATACCACCTTACACCAGTGAGAATGGCACACATTAAAAAAACAGGCAACAACAAATATTGGTGAGGATGTGGAGAAAAAGGATCTCTCCTACACTGCTGGTGGGAATGCAAATTGGTGCAACCACTATGGAAAGCTGTATGGCAGTTCTTCAAACTGCTAAAAATGGAGCTTCCATAGGACCCAGGGATCAAATTCTTGCTGCAGTGACTAGCAATTACTTGACAGCACTGACTTTAATCCCTGTGCCACCAGGGAGGTCCCTCCATCCCCAATTCTTTATGCTCAAGATTCAATAGTTTTTTGGTCATCTTTTTTTTGTTTTCTAACAAATGACTCTTGCTGTGTCCCATAACAGAACTTTTGAAAAATATATCTTAGTGATCTTATAGGGAACTGAAGAGGTTAAACTGAATTTTAACCTGGTATTATTTCAATATGCTCAGTGACTACTTAGATGCCTGTGTTTCCCTCTCTATACATCTTGTAAATATTTCTGTAGTTCAGATCATCATTGTTGTTATATAGTTTAATGTAATTTAATATATAAATCAGAATTACACAATTCTGAATTTTATTGTGGAATAAATTTAGAGTTTAGCTAGGCCATTAGAATGGCTGTATATATGTCCTTAAATTCTGATGGTAATTTGAAGAAATTGCCACAAGATGGTGTTTTCCTCTTTTTAGTTTATTAATTACAGACATTTTAACTCTTGACCAGGTTATGAAGATAGGTTTGATGTGAATTGCATTTTCATCACTGGAGGACTCATTATGCAGTAGTCAACATACACACATAGAAACTATGAGAGACTGCAACAAAAATTCAGGTAAAATAATTAGGAATATTATGTCCAGGTCAAAGTCAGTGTTTTTACATTTTTATAAGCCATGTTGGCTGGCTGGCAACTTTGAGCATGGCAATCCACATAACTAGGAAATTTCAACAAGATTCTGCATGGTTGTAAGGGGAAACCTATCACCAAGATCATAATTTCACCTGCAGAGAAAAAACAGAGTGAGAGGTAAAAAATCAGAAAAGATTTCTTCAGGGGACATCCGTGATGGTGCAACAGGTTAACACTCTGTGTGCCGGTGCCCTTTAAATTTACCAGCCCTTGGGGCCGGCCATTTTCTGTGCCACCACATGAATGGTATAAGCATTCAATAAAACACACACAACGCCTGAACTACTGGATATTAAAAAAACTGTAATTTGTCATCAAACACCTTACACTTCCACCAAAACAATGTGTAAAGCTTCTAGACTGAGTATGATCAAAGAAATAGCTCATAATAGTCCCAAATAAATCCACCATGGCATCAAAAACCAGAGACTAGATGAATACATATTAATACGTGAATGGCCGTCTGATACTGGTGACAAAAACACGTACTAATACGTGAGCGGACCACGAAGTGTTAAGTCTCAGCACTATGAAGCTCTCAGCAGCCACTGCAGCATGAGTTCAATTCAATTCCACTGCAGCATGAGGGAGCTTCCCACATGGCACAGCAGACCTCTCCTGCCTGACCTACTGGTCCTGAGCAGTGTATTTCAGTCAATCTGCCTGTTCTGTTTCACACTCTTTCTCTGGGTGACTCCTCTCACCACCCCACACCTCTGGCCTATACCCCAGTTCTTCTACGCATAAATAAATATTTAAAAAAAAGAAAGAAAAGATTTCTTCAAACTTTGACACTCTTGCTCTCATGATCAAATAAAATCTAGGTCTTTTTATTCAATATTACAAACTTATCAGTTCCCAGACCTGTACATTCTAAGATGACTTTCTAATCCAAAATTCTAACATCAACTCCTTTTAAAGCCACACATTAATACACACCTATTTTTTTTTTGAAAACACAATAGCTTCTACTTTGAAAACTCAATAATCTCAGATATCTTTATTTCTTGTATAAGTCAAAACATGAAACTTCAGTTTTCTTTGGTAATATCTCTTTCTCATTGTTTTATCCACACATCCATCCAAAATGCCACATTATTAATATTCTGTTTTTATTTTTCATTAAGTTATTATTTTATTTTTATCCTGGTGCCTTTACTGCACTTTAGTAGCTCATTTTTACATCTTCTAACTCCAGAAGGCATTTTACTTTACACAGGTAAATACATCTCACAGAATGCACAGAAATACACATATACACGTTTTGCTTTTTAAAAATATTAATCTATAAATACCTATCATATGTATATCATATTATGTTGTGTATAATATATAATAATGTGATATATACCTTGATACCTATATGTTGAAAAAGTTGTGTACTTACATAAAATTTTTTTCAAATAAATCATTTTTTTAATTCTTTTTCTATTGAGGTAATGTTGAAGTGAATAAAGATAGTCTTACATCCCATATCATGATATCATATAGATGTGCCATAATAAATTTTGGGTTTTCTCTGTAATAGACATTTAGGCTATATCCAATTTTCTGCCAAATAATGTTACACAGAGAATAGCCTTATAAATATGTCTATACAAATGTTTTCTGCAACTTAACATAAACTTTTTTTAAATTTCAATTTACATGTTAAGTGAGGTTCAATAAATATTAAAATATGTATTGGTCATTTTTATTTCTACCTGAATTTCCTATTTGTATACTTTTTATTTTAACATCTTAACAATAATCATTATGCTTTTATTACAAAGTAACCAACTTCATTTCCAGATGCTGTCAGTGATAGTGAAGTGAATAATTGCCTCCATTTAATGTTTGGGGTACTTTGTGCAATACTGTGTTAGGTATAAATGAAGAAAATTACATGATCTATGCACTTAAAACACTTACATTTGAAACCTATGTATCTATATAGATCTTATGAATAGCTTTAATACATTAATTAAAAGGATAAATTTGACAAGACAAAAAGATTATCCAAATATGGATCAATTTAGAACATTTTAATACCTTTGACTTTTTAATAGACCCAAAGCTTCAACTTATATTTTTCATTATTTTAAAATTCATTAATTTAGCTTAAAGAAATTTGTATGTGAGAATTCAGCAAAAGAAATGTCTAGATAGATAGGTCAGTAGGTATTAGATGATAAGTAGATAGGTAGGTAGCTAGGTAGGTAGGTAGGTAGATAGATGATTGATAGATAGATAGATAGATAGATAGATAGATAGATAGATAGATAAATAGACAGTATTCAATAAAATAAAATGCACCCAGGGGCCTCCTTGGTGGCACAACAGGTTAAGTGCAGCGTTATGAAGCTATCCAGAGCCACTGCAGCATGAGTTTGATAGCTGGCCAGGGAGATTCCCACATGGCCAGGAGACCTCTCTTGCCTCGCCTGCTGCTCCCCTCAGCAGTGTACTTCAGTCGTTCTGCCTGTTCTGCTCCCCACTCTGTCTCTGGTGAATCCTCTCACCACCCCACACCTCTGGCCTACACCCCAGCTTGTATGCATAAATAAATAAATCTTACATTTAAATAAAATTCACCCACAAGATAGAACACTGTGCAAATAACAAAGTTAAAGTTATGTGGTAAGAGTGTCATGAAAAGATGTTTTCAACAAATTTTGGGTGAAAAAATAAAACAGCACTATCTACTTTTTGTTGTCTTATGTAAATTAGATGTTTGCATATACATAGATAGGAAAATCAAATGTGACCACTTCAAATAAAATTATTTTTCGATATTTTATGTGTATTGTAGCTCTCTCCACTGATGTTTTCTGGTACACATATGTACTTTGATTTTCTATCTACCTACTCATATTAAGTTTATATAAAAGATATTTAATCTTTAAAAATTAATCTAAGTAAAATTTATACTTGATATTAATAATTATTTTGGATGCCTAGATACAGGAAACAATCACAAGTAATGTTATAAAGATTCAAATTGCTTCTATGAATAAATTATTCAATATTAATGAATCCAATTATCTCCAGGTAAAAAGGTCACATTTGATAATTGGTCACGAAGTTCTAATAACATGAATGGTGCTAAAAACATCTTGGAATTGTTTGATCAAGGAATCACATGTTTATAATTGAGAAAAAAACAAATTAAATTAAAAATAATGAAGTTTTCTACTTCTGTTATTTTTATTTCCCTCCGACATGTAAACCTAAGCAGATCTGCCTGCTTGTGTCTGTGGAAGAGCCTTCTTTTCCTTTCTATTTTTTTATATAATAAAACTGTCTTTTTTAAAAATGTAAAAAAGAAAAAAGACAAGAAACAAAAAACACATATGTAAACATGTCCATTCCCCACAGTAAAAGTATCCCTTTTGAGCTTGGAAAGTAAGTTTAGAATTCAAAGTTGAATTTAGCTACTAGAAGGCAAGGTTTTTTTATCCTTCTTTCATTTTTCATTCTTCTAGAAACTGCCCCTGCAGTATTATAAAATGTGCAGCTCAGCTGTTCAATGGTTAAAGTTTTTTCACATAAGTCAAATTTTATTTGTTTCTTAAACTCTTAAATGTTAAGTTTCTTAAACTTTCTCCAATTTTTAAGGTATTATTTTTATTTATTCATCTGTTTTTATTGAGATAACATTGGTTTATAACATCGTATATGTGTTTGGAGTACAGTTTCATCACTCTTCAAATGTATGATATCACATGATTCCCACCATCAAATTCTAGTTACCATCCATCACCATCCAACTTACTCTCTCTAAACCCATCCCTCCTACTTACACTCCCCTGCCCCCTTCCTTCCCTTCTGGCAACCACCATTCTGTTTTCAGAATCTCTCTTTTTTTTTTTTGTTTTTAGATAACATTGGTGTATACACATTGTATGTGACTCAAAGGTACAGGTTCACACCCCTTCCATTATATGTTAGCACAGCACACTCACCAACAAAACACCCATAGTCTTCCACCATATTTCACTGTGCCATACAGCCCCTTTCTCCCCTAATTCCACCTTCCTATGATAGACTCAATACTATAGTAAGATCTAGGATTTGTTTTTGATTTTTTTCTGTCTTTTGATTTGGTTTCTCTATGTCCCACAGGAATGAAATCACCTGGTAATCATCATTCTCTTGGCTTATTTCCCTTAGTACAATCCCCTCTAGTCCCATCCATGTTGCAGCAAATGATAACATTTTGTCTTCTTTATTGCTGAGTAGTATTCCATTGTGTATGTATACCACATTTCCTTAATCCACTCATGTGTCATTGGGCACTTAGTTTGCTCCCACAACTTGACTATGATAAATAGTGCTGCGTAAATGTGTATCTCTTCTGTTATTGTGTTACAGTGTGACTGTTCTCTATAGTTTAGCAACTCAAATTTATTTAACTTCAATAAAATAAGCAATTCTCAAATTTTGGCATGAGTTTAACTGATGATGTCTGAGTAAGTAAAATGATATTTTTAAAGTCACATCTATTTTTTTAGTAATGTGCATGTTTTTTAAAAAACATTTTATAGGCCAATGAAATCTGGAAAAGTATATGCACAAGGGCTTCTATTCAGAAAATATATTTTAATAATGAGAAATCCTCTTAATTTTATTTTTATTGTGTTTTCACAGAATAAATATAGAAATACACACAGCAAAGAGCTTTCCAGTACTCTTATAAAAAATGTGTCAACCATGTTGTATACAGAACACCTCTATGGGTGAGATGATAGTTCAGTGAGAATGTTGATTCAGTCTGTAGCATTGACAGAGACTGCCAACGAGGGTAGCACTTGCCAACTGGCACCTAGCATAGTGGCTTTTTCCCCTTATGATAATTGCTTATCAACTGGGAATTTCATTTATTCATTGGCACTATAAACTTAACTTCAGTTTATGAAGCAAGCTCTAATACCTCAGAATTTTTGTCAATAAAATTATTTGAGATTTTCCATTAGACACCAGTGTTTGAAAACATGGCATTGTTGGCTGATTTTGTTCCTCTTCATTGCACTAATTGTTTATAAAATTATACTCTGTAAGCTTTTTGAGGAAACAAGTAGTTTAATGAGCACACCATTTTAAAAACTGAGGATAATTTAAGTGATATAAGAGCCCATGCACTGGGATTCTGCCTCAAATTATTTTGAACATACCATCCAGTAATCATTATTTCACTGAATTTATCATAAGTAAAATTTAGACAGGTCAGGATTTTATTACTTTCTACCCAGATGTGATTTAAGACCTACTAGGGGATAGGCAAGAACTATTTATTCCTCTGCCCCCACTAATTAATATGCAATGCACAGAGGGGTTGTCTATTACTATGTGTACAGAATGAGAGCAGAGCGGTGGAAGGCAAATTGGCTAGGACTCAGGATTCTACACTGACAGGCTGATACATAGCAGAATCTGCTGCCAGATAGGAGTGAGAATGCTGAGAAAATTCCACCTCTGAAGCATAGTTGTAAAGGGTCTGCCTAGGAGAGCAAGAGAACTAAAAAACTTCCTGCCCCATCAGCTTTAGAATGAGAAGAATAAAACAAGCTATTGCTGGGGAACAAGGAAAAGGAAACAGACTCCTTGTATGGCATGTAGGACCGAGAACTATTGAGAATCACTCCTAAAAACTCCAGCCTCACTCTTTACACAAGATAATAGTTTAAAACCAGAGAAATTTGAACCCTTCAATGTGTTGAAGACAATTATAACAATGACAAACCTAACTTTAGCTCAACTTCAGAATGATTCATTCAAAAATAACCATCTCCCACCAAGGGTAAAAGAAGAACAGTTCTGCATATTTCTTGATTTGAATATTATTTACTTCAGTTGTTTGTGTTTTCATACTTAGAAATCTATCATTCTATCAAAAAATATAAGGCATTTCCAAAAGCAAAACACAGGAATATAAACTATGACTTTGAGGAAAAAGAAGTAAAACAAAATAAACAAGTAACAAAAATTGTAGACCCAAAGACAAACCTACATGCTGAAAATAGTAGATACTTTAATACAGTCATGATTAAAATATGTTAATCATGTAGAGTACAAGATTAAAAAAAAATGACTGGACAGATGGGGAACTTGATCAGAAAGTTGGAAGCTTTCATAAAGAGTAAAAAGGAAATGCTAAAAATGAAAAATACTATCAATAACAAAGAATTTATTTGATGGAATTATCATGACACTTATCAGTACTGAGGAAAGAATCAGTAAACTAAAAGAAAGTTCAATGAAAATCATTCAAAATGAAATGAAAAGAGAAAAAAAAATAGAGTATTCATGGGCTGATGGAATATATAAAGAGGAATATAGGCAGAAATGTATATTCCAGTGAATATTCTATTATAGAATATTATAGAATATACAATGCCACAACCAATGAACTAATCTAATTGACATTTAAAAAAATAAAATAAGAACCATTATATAAAATTCTTATTTGTAATATTCAAAAGATAAGTCATTATCTAGACATGAAATAAACTTGCCCAATGCATTTAAAAATTTGAAAATGTATTTGCTAAGTACAAAGGTAGAAAACTATAAAAGTTTTAAAATTCAGTAATTTCTGGGAAGTACCTAGAAAATCTGCAATGATTAAAAATTAAACAACCACATCATCTCATGTTTATTAAATAAATTGAATTTGCAAGGCCTCCCTGGTGGCACAAGTGGTTAAGTCACAGCACTATGAAGCTATCCACAGAGTTTGATCCCTAGCCAGGAAGTTGACCCACATGACGCAGCAGACCTCTCCTGCCTCACCCGCTGTTCCCCTCAGCAGTGTATTTCAGTCAATCCACCTGTTTGCTCCCCACTTTGTCTCTGGTGAATCCTCTCACACATACCCCAACACACCTCTGGCCTGCTCCCCCAGCTCTTGTATGCATAAATAAATGAATCTTTAAAAAAAATAAATAAATTGAATTTGCAATAAAAAATTACTTAGTGATACAATTTCAAATACAAAGCGTTCACTGGGAAATTCTACCAGACATTTAAGCAAGAAATAATACCAAATTGACAGAAACTCTTTTGAGAAACAGAAGAATAAAAATAAATACACAACTCACTTCATGAGGCCAAACTTACACTGCTACAAGACAAGGAGAGAAAACAATATTTGTCCTCATGAACACTGACACAAAAATCCTTAAGCAAAGTATAGCAAATTACATGTATCAATGAATAAAAAGGAAAAAAAATCCTGGCCAACTTAAATTTATCCCAAGAATACAAGACTGATTCTACTTTGAAAGTCATTTCACATGCACCATATCAAAATAGTAGTAATTTGATACTGAAAGTGTTATAGACATCTCAAAAGATGTAGAAAAACCTGATAAAATTTAACATTAATTTAAAAAGTGTAAACAAACTAATATGATCAGATCCAAACTTCCACAAACTGAAAAGAGGCATCGATGAAAAACATGCAGTTAACAATATACTTAATAACCCATTGACTCCACCTCCACTGGCTATGGAATAAGACAAGGACACTGAGGCATCCCACTTCTATTATGTATTAATGCAAAAAAACAGAAAAATCATAAGGAATATTTTTTAAAGTAGATCTTATAAGCAAGCTTATCAGCTTTATAGAGCAGAAAATCAATATAAAAAGTATAATTTTACATAATAGCATAAGTTTTTGTAAATTGCAATATGAAAATCACATCATTTAGAATGCATAAAGATATACAATAAGGGAAATTCGTGAAATATATGCAAGACTAGTAAAACTAAGATTACAAAATGCCGCTAAGTGACATTAAAGAGAAAAATACACGCAGATCTATCCTTGCTTATATTTCAAAATGCTACAATATGTTAAGATACTGATATATAAATTCAGTGCAATCACTGTCAATCTTAGAAGGCTTTTTCTCCCAAAGTTGACAAGATGATAAAAATTATATCCAAATTCACTTCCACTTTCCTGTATCACATGTAAGAGCTTAGAAATCCCCACTCTGTACTAACAACAAATACAAATATGAGTACAATGAAAAATCAACAACACTTCACAGATCCTTCATAGAAAAAGGACAACATAAACCCACTGCACCCAAGATTAGATAGACAGGCAAATACAAAGTGCGACAGTTTACATATAGAAGCAGAGATTTATGAGGAGAAACCACCATGAGGATCAGTGCCAGTGTGGGGAAACCTGAAATGTAATTAATGAATTGCTAAAAACTAATATGGATAAGAGTGACAATTGAAAGCTACAGGGAAACCCAGTCACAGGATCCCACATAATATTATGCAACTTGCCTTTAGGACCTTGACCAAGTTCCCCACAAATTTTGGAGAAAAACCCTCCCATACTTTCAACAGGAGGGAGAGGAAAAAGAATCATTATGAAATGTGCAAGGAACTCTGTTTTCTTAACAAGTCCTGCCCACAGATAGAACTACTTAACCAGAGCCAAACCTGAAAGGATTAGTAAAGCCGACTGACTTATAGGAAGGAAAATACTTAAATCAAGACAACTCTAGCCCTCCACGTGGGAAATGAGAAATACCCAACTCCATATCATTTTAGCTATCCTGTCCCTCCTAAAGCAGAAGAGAAAAAACCTGATAACTCTGTGAACTTCACAGTCTATGAGTATAGCCTCACTAAAAGACTGAAAAGTTATCACAGGATTTCAGAATGTTTTATCTCACCCAATACCTCATCACCACATTGCTGAAAGCCTAATTACAGAAGTTTCTTTTACCTAGTCATCGTATTTGACTATCAAGAAAAAATTTCAAGCATACCAAAAGACAAAAATCATAATTTCAAGAGAAAGGACAAGCATCACCACCAAATATTGTAGAAGTATTAGACTATTTAGACTGTAAATTTAAAATAACCATAAATGATTAGCTAGAAGCTTTAATGGATAAAAGACATACATGAAAGAACTGATGGGCAATGTAAACAGAGCTGGAAATCCTAAGACAGAAAGAAGTGGAAATTGAAAAGAGTGCCTATGATGTGCTTACTAATAGAGTGAACAAAAAGAGCATCTGAGCTAGAAGATATATCAATACAATCCTCAAAAAGCAATGAAAACAAATTCAGAGAAAGTAGAATGTAATATCCAAAGATTGTGGGACAACTAGTGAAGATATAATATATGCATAATGGGACTACCAGAAGGGGAAGAAAGGCAGGAAAGAAATAGCTGCAACAATGATGACTGAGAATACTCTAAATAAATGTCAGACACCACACTACAGATCCACAAAGCTTACAGAACAGCATAAAATTTCCAACTACAGAAAATAAAAACTCAAAAATATCCTAAAAATAAGTCAAAAATATACATGTAAAATACATGTAGAGGAACAATGATAAGAAATACATTAGAATTGCTTCCAACTTTTCCTCAGAAACCTCATAAACAGTAAGAGCATAAAGTATTTAAAGTATGCAAAGAATAAAAAATCCTAATAGTCCATTCTTAGTTCAAAAGTAGCGGAGAAATACTTTTCGGACAAATAAAAATTGAGGAAATTTATTCCCAGTAGACATATTTTGCAAGAAATGTTAAAAGGAGTTCTTTAAAGAAAATGAAAATATGTCAGAAACTTTATATAAAGGATATTAGAAAAGGAGGTAGTAGTAAAACAAAAACTTTGATTTTTCTTGTTTTAATTGATTTAACAGATAAAATGTTTTCCAAAATTATAATACTGATACCTGGCAAAAAGGGGTTTCAAATTTGGCCAAAGGCATTGTCCAAATTACTTACCAGTCACTATCTTGGTTCTGCACCAGCACCCACAATTGCAAGACTACTCAGGCTTAGGGAACAATAACAATGGGGTTTATTTAACAAACAGGGAAAAACAAAGAGTTATTGAGGCCAGATATGGCCGTTTACCTTACTTAAAGCAATATCCAGTCCTTTAAGTCCCAAAGAAGTAACAACGAAGGTGGAGTCTTCCCGCCACTGCTGACATGGAGCTCCTCTTCCAAACAATAGGCCACGTTTCCAAAATGGCATCTTCCTGCTTCTGCAGATGCCCAACAATCAGACTGTAGGCCAGGTACCAACTCAGAAGGACGACACAGAACACAACTGGAGATGCTCCCGGAGTTTCCGTGGTGCCGCAGCACAGCACCAGGCCAACAACACTGCAAACAGCAACTACAGTGGCCAGACGGCCCAACAGACTGCACTCATGCATTTTAGGAAGGCACCCGCTTCGGGCCTCTGCCTTCTTCCTTCGGCTGCAGTAAAGACAGAACTGGGAGCAGTTTCCATCACTCAGCTACTTGCAAAGCCTCCAAAGTCACTGGTCCCAAAGTCACTAAAGATTCCAAAATCACTCAATCCAAAACTCTACATCCTGGCAGCTGCTTTTATTCCTACATCATGGCAACTGATTCCTCTATTCCTACATCATGGTGACTTACTTTTTCTTTTCCTACAGTCCCTTTTATTTCTCATCAGAATCTCCACCCCAAACTGCAAAACTTAGCATTCTTCCCTGGGGCTATTCATTCTCATCAGCAACCCCTTACAGGGGACATCACCTTTACAGGACTTTGGACTCAGCCCGGTTACAATACCAACTTTGCATTTGATTATGCGCATATCTTATATCTATGTATGTGCTAATTTATGCTTACATGTAAGTGAAATGAGTGATAGCAGTAACTATAGAGAGATGGGAGGGAGGAATAATGATCCTTTTGTTATTATCAGGTAATCACCATGAGAAATATATATTTCATGTGAGTAAACTTAATTTAGCCAGAAATTTATAAAGCATATGTATAAACCCTGAAGAAAAGAGTAAAAATAAAAAAAGATCAGAGGAGTCAAAATGCTAAGGAAGAAGCCAAAGAGGAATTATGTAAAGTGCTCAAATGAAAACACAAAAGGCAGAGAAGAAGAGAGACAAATTTAGGAACAAGAAAAGGAAAAAGAAAAGAGTAACAAATCATAAGCAGCAACAAATCCAATAGGTATTAATCCACTTATATCATTAATCACTTTGCACATCAACTATCTAAGGTACCAATTAAGTGATGGAAATTGTCAGAGTCAACCAAAAATAAGACCCAACTCTATGTTATCTACAAGAAAACTTCTTTAGGGCCTCCCTGGTGGTGCAGCAGTTAAGCACTACGTTGTGGAGCTGTCGGCAGCAGCAGCAATGCAAGTTCAACACCCGGCCAGGGAGATTCCCATATGGCTGGCACAGAAGACCTCTCCTGCCCTGCCCACTGTTCCCCTCAGCAGTGTATTTCCATCAATCTGTCTGTTCTGCTCCCCACTCTGTCTTTGGTGTACCCTCTCGCCGCCCCATGCCTCTGGCCTGTACCCCAGCTTGTATGCATAAATAAATACATCTTTAAAAAAGAAAGAAAGAAAACTTCTTTATATAAAAGCACCATAGATTAAAAATGAAAGAATTTAGGGAAGTATACCACACTAATATTAACCAAAAATAAACAAGGTTTGCTATAGTAATTTCAAACAGAGCAAACTTCAAAGCAAGGAAAATAATTAGGGATGAAATAGAGCATTGCATAATGATAAAAGCATAAATTCTCCAAGAAGACATAACAATCCTTAAAGTACATATAACAAACATTGGAGCATCAAACCATGATAGCCAAAAACTAATAGAATTGCAAAGAGAAACAGATAAAAGCACTCTTAGAATTGGATACTTCAAAAATGCTCTGTCAGAAATGAACAGATCCAGCAAGCAGAAAATCAATACAGAATTGAACTCAACCACACCATTATTGGACTGGCCATAATGGACATCTATAGGCTGCTTAATTTACAAACAGCAGAATGCATTCAACAATCCATTCTTCTCAAGCTCACATAGATCAGTTATGATAAATGACATTCTGGGCCATATACATACCATAACAAATTTAAAAGAATAAAAATCATGTAACGTCTGCTCTAAGTTCATAGTAAATTTAATGAGAAATAAATAACAGAAAGGTAAGTTGGAAAAGCTCCCAAATTCATGAAAATCAAGTAAGATACTTCTCAATAATATATGAAAAGATTTCTCAAGAAAAATTTTAAAATATTTTGTACTAAATGAAAATGAAAGAATTAGATATTATTAAAAGTATGTTACAGGTCCAATTACGACTGAGGCATAATTCGATGCAATCAGCAAAGCGGTGATTTATTGCTAGCTCAAGCTAGGGTCCAAATCAGTCCGGTGTACCGACACAGCCGTCCTGAGGGCAAAATGAGGACACCGAGCACAGAATTGGGTCAGCTTATAAAGGCAATGGAATTCAGCAAGTCCTAGTGAACTTGGCAAGACATCAAGGAAGAGGGGGTAGTGGAGCAGATGGTGTGTGCTGTTATCTTTATGAGTTCCTGGAATCCTCGCCCCAGGCAGGGGGAGTTCTATCTCAAGGTTGCTGGCCTTGAGACCTTTATGGCTACTGGCGGCCTGGTGCCTTGCTGCCACTAATGTTGGTTTTAACCTTTGTCAGTGGCCAAACATTCTGAACAGTTTTTAGCATTCTTACTTTTACAATATGAATTGGTGACATGTACAAAAAGGCAAAATATAGAGGAATTTTATCGAATTAATGAGTCTATTAGAAAAAAAATAAGATAAAAAATCAGTAGTTCAAGCTTCCACCTTAGAAAACTAGAAAAAGAACACTAAATCCAAAGTAGACAGGAGATACAATTTAATAAGACTTAGACTAGAAGTCAATGAAATTGAAAGTAGGGAATGAATGAAAAAAAATCAATTAAATCATCTGATGATTCTTTGAAAGATTCATAAAAACTGCAAGTTTCTAGCCAAGTAAACTTGAGAGAAAAAAGGCAACTTAAAATTTACATTTTTTAAAACTTCTTTTATAGTTAGAAAATTTTGGTATGCAAATGGAAAGGTGATTAAATGAAGTGATAAGATTGCCCTTTTAAAGTAATGATTTTCAAAATCTATCAATATTTAGTTGTGGACTTCTTTCTTCAAATGAATCATACCTGGAGGCCTAACATACTAAGCAAAGAAAAGGCAAACTGCCATTGTTGAAATAAAAGATGGGACATCCTTGCCAGCAGTGCCTCTGTGATACTCCTGGGGCACAGTTTAAAAATCTCCCTTCTGAAGTATGGAAAGGTGTAATAAAATTAGAACTGAGAATATTAATAACAAACAGGCCCAAGTGTACATAAGACTTATTTAATTCCATGGATGCAAAAATATCCTAAATCCTTGAGATGAATCTGTAAACAATGACAGGAAAGAAAGGGAAAAAAAATCAAAAGAAAGTATCCAAAGCCCAGAAGCTTACCCTGGCTAAAGGGCAAAGATTTATGCTGGCAGCAGCGAATGAAAGACTAACAATGCTGTGTGTCAAGAAAGCAAAACAGAACACATTTTCATAATCACTACCTTACAGGAAAAAAAAAAAAAACCTCAGATTTTGAATGCACAATTATATAATGCAACTGTGGTGTGCATAAGGAACAAGAAGAGCAAATAAGATTTATAAGTCTTTAAAGATCAGTTTATTCATTGGAAACAGTATTATGACCCTAATATAGACTATAAACCATATAAGCAATTGTACCACAAGATCAAAATTAAGCATGACATTTAGAATGCTGTATTGAAGAGGAACATTACAAATAATGTAAGCCAAGCAGAATGTACTGCATATACTGTAATTAGTATGTTGAAAGAGAAGGGTTTACAAGAGAATTTTAAAAACTTAATTTTTCTCCTTTCCCAGTCAAATACAATTGGTAGGATAGTTTCTTACCCTGTTACTGGATGAAATCTAGTGCAGCCCCAATAGACCGTCTACTCATTCTCAGATAATAAAATGGTCTCCAGGGTAATGATTGGTATATCCAGTCCATGTAACAAAAATAAACTCCAGCTTTTATTTAAGGGTAAATCTCCAGCGTGGTTTCCATGACCTGTATCTTCAGGCTTTTGGTTAGTAAAGTTAAGAAAGTTAGAAAACTTGAAGAAAAGAAGGGGAGGGGCGCAGAGGAGTTGGAAGGGAGGGGAAAGAGGGAGAAAATGAAGGGGATGGGTGAGGAGGAAGTGAGAGAGAAGAAAGACTCACAACTTCATTTCAAGATAAAGCTTCCTGTCTCTGAGGACCTATTTCAGGTTAAAAGTTGAGCATCCTTGGGCCTCCCTGGCAGTGCAGCGAGTTAAGCAAGTTCAACGCCCAGTGGGGAGATTCCCACATGGCGCAGTAGAACTCTCCTGCCTTGCCCACTGCTCCCCTCAGCAGTGTATTTCTGTCGAACTGCCTGTTCTGCTCCCCACTTTGTCTCTGGTGAACCCTCACACGCCCCACGCCTTTGGCCTACCCCAGCTTGTATGCATAAATAAATAAATCTTTTTAAAAAAAATGTTGAACATCCTTAACTGCATTTCTCTCTCCTAAAAATCAGCTCCACCCCTGCTCTGCAGACTGCCTCTGACTTCCCCAAGGCTGAAAAGGAGGGAGAGGATACATAGAGGTCAGAGAAAGAAAAGTTCATGCTCTAGAATGCCATCAAATCTTATCTCCATTTCCTGGGACCTGGCCAGATCATTAAAGCAGACTTTTTCCTTAGCTGCTCTCCTTTCAGCTACAATGGGAGCATGTGATCATCTCTTTAACTTGCTGTTTAAAATCCCTCCTTTAGGACATACCTGGGCCCTCCAGCAGAACCAGCAGGTTAATCCCCACAGAGCCTGTCCTGGCTCTTTCTGCCACACTCACCTTTAAACCT
Organism: Scalopus aquaticus; assembly: GCA_004024925.1. Lineage (NCBI taxonomy): Eukaryota > Metazoa > Chordata > Mammalia > Eulipotyphla > Talpidae > Scalopus > Scalopus aquaticus. Next base: position 42,497 of record PVIJ01000091.1, read on the forward strand.
GTTAAATTATAGCATAATTCAGACATTTGTCTACTGCATCTCCCAACTCTAAGTGACAAAGGTCAACTCTTACAGCAACACCTTTCTTGAGACTGCTTCCTCCCAAGGCCTGGGGGTATATAGCAAACAAACATTTTTTTCTTCCCTGAAGGGAAGGAAGATGGATCAAGTGACAACAGTTTACTGACTTATCTAAAGAAATTCCCTCCCTTAGCCTCAGGTCACTTCAGTTTCATTCCTTTAATAGTTCAAGTAGGTAAATATCTATGAAACCCGCCTTAATAGTCTTATGCCAATCCTACCACCTTATCTGGAAAGTCAAAGTATCACCAGTAGTTTTGTATTTGCTCTCTGGGCTTCAAACAAAACTTAGAGAAAATTAGTGCTGTTTAACATTCTGTTTGATTCATTATTGGGGCAGAGATGATTTTCCTCCCATGCACATAAAATACAAACTACTGGTGCCATAAAATTATACCTGAAATGAAATGATTATAATGATAAAGTAGCCTGTAAGTTAGATTAGCACCTTCACAATATCTAAGAATAATGATATTCATATATATGACCCTGGAAAAATAATACATTCTCTTGTCAATCTACTTGATTTTAATTAACAAACTTAATACAATAAAGATTGAAGGGCAAAAAAGTAAATTAATCAAGGAATTATTTTCCTGAAGTCAAATTATAATATTCTTCAACACACTTTGCACACACACATGCACACACTGTACTGATTAAATTGGTGGTTGTTTCTCATGGTTTGGAAATAGATAAGATCATATAAAGATGGTAAGTGTTCCTTAAGTTTTTTGGAATGACTGCTTCTTAGAAAACAAAACCAAATACATATATATAGAGAGATATAAAAGTGAAGTGGATAATGAAACAATTATCTTGAATATTCATGCCTAATTTGCTGAAATATTCCCCCAGAATAGCCAAATAATTACAGTAATAGGTTTGTAAGTATAAAGCACCAGGAGAGAAAAGTCATCTTAAACCAGTACTCTACTGTTCAGCAATGAAATGTTGTTTTTTGGAGAAACAATTTTTTTTTTTTTTTTTTTTTTTTACTTTCTGTTGCACATATGGTTACAGAAGGCAGGTCTCTTCCTCCAGGAAGAAACGCTAATGAGCATATGCAAAAAGAGCTGAAATCTGGTGGAAGGATCTGAAGACATAGATGTAATTTTACTCTGATTTATTCTTTGATAATCGGGAAAGAATTAATTTTCTGAAACATTTCCTTCTAGATATTGACTTCTCTCTATTGTTTATTCCACCATTCCTCACCTCCTTCCTTTGTTTTCTAGTGACTTAAGTATACAAGGATACTGAAATATTTTTAAATAAACTTTTAAAAAACTATTTTAGATAAGTTTTCGATTCTCAGAAAAGTTAAAAAGTTTGGTCCATATACCCATCACCCAATTTCCTCTATTATGACATCTGCCATTACCAAGCACATTAGAAAACTAAGAAACTAACATTGTGACTGTGTGAAGTTTCCCGTTCCCTGCCCCACCTATTGAAGGGTGGAGCTGAATGAGGAGAAGCTGAAAAGGACACAGAAGGGAAGATTTGGGAGATAAACTGGGAGAGGAATTGGAGCAGACAGACAAGTGAAGTTGCACTTGCTTCTAGACTTTGCACTTGCACCAGCGACTTGAGGAAAAAGGAATAAGACACTTAGAAGAGATGTAGGTGAGAGACCCATGAGGAAGCCGGCAATGGCAGCTTTTATCTTGACTTGTACTTTCACTTTGTTCCCTTCCTTCTAGATTTGTCTGTCCCTTTCTACCCCTTTCCTATGGGTCCCCACCATAAAGTGCCTTAGACTTGTGGCAAGCTTTCAGCTTCAGTGGTCCTGCTTTGGACCAATGCTGTTTAGCTGGGTATTTACCCACAAATGGATGGTTAACTTTGGGTGTCTCATTGGAAGACGATTTAACTATAGTCTTTGCCCTCTCTTCTCTCTATTGCACACTAATTCTAGTAGAGGTCTTTTCTTTTTTTTTTTTTTAAGATTTATTTATTTATTTATACAAGCTGGGGTACAGGCCAGAGGTGTGGGGCGGTAAGAGGGTTCACCAGAGACAGCGGGGAGCAGAACAGGCAGATCAGAAATACACTGCTGAGAGGAGCAGCAGGCAAGGCAGGAGAGGTCTGCCGCACCATGCGGGATTCTCCCTGGCTGGGCATCGAACCCTCATAGTGCACTGCCGACTGCTCCACAGCGCAGCGCTCAACCGCTGCACCACCAGGGAGGCCCTAGTAGAGGTCTTTTCTATTGAAGATCTTACACACCAAGATTATGTTCTGTGTTTTTGTGGAGGAGGGAAGAATCTATTTAGAGCATGCAAGGCTTGGAGGTCCTGGGGTGCCCCTCAGTGTGCCTGCTAACAACATTGACATGTTGCTAGATTTCACTGGTTTTTGTTTTTTCACTTATCTTCTCCTGTATCCGGATCCCATCCAGGGCTCTATGGTGCATTTAGTAGTCATGTCTCTACTTTCTTCTGGTCTGAAACAGTTCTTCAGGTATTTTATAACCTTGTTTTTCATAACCCTGACAGTTTTTTGAATATTAATAAGGTATTTGGCACAACATCCTTCTATTTTAGTTTGTCTGATGTTTTTCTCATGGTCAGGCTAGTGTTAGAGGTTTTTAGGAAAAATATCAGAGAAGTGAAGTGCTTTTTTCACAAGAGAACATGTTATCAACCCCATCACTGAGAATGTTAACCCTGAAAACTAGGTCAAGGTGCTGCTGGCTGCCTTTCTCCACTGTGCATTTTATCTCCTCTTTTCATACTCTGTTCTTTGGAAACAAGTCATTAAATGCAACTGGTAGTCAGGTGTAAGAGAAGCAGACTGAGCACATTGAAGAGTGCATAATTATCCTTAAGAAAGTGATGCTGAGTCTGATTTTTTCAATGGAAACAAAAAGGTTAAGTGTAGTAGCATCATATTTTAAGAGCCAAACAGAGCAAATCTGTATATTTTCATATTTTTCCAATTCAAATATTTTTGTCTTGATACCAGGCAAAAGGGGCTTCAAAATTTGGCCAAAGGTAGTGCCCCAATTTCTTACTGGTCACTATCTTGGTTCTGCACCCACGCGCAAAATTGCAAGACTACCCAGGCTTAGGGAACAATAACAATGGGATTTATTTAACAAACAGGGAAAAGCAAAGAATTACTAAAGTCAACATATGGCCGTTTACCTTACTTAAAGCAATGTCCAGTCCTTTAAGTCCCAGAAAAGTAACAAAGGTGGCATCTTCCCACCACTGCTGATGTGGAGCTCTTCTTCTGAACAAAAGGCCACATTTCCAAAATGGTATGCAGATGCCCAACAATCAGACTATAGGCCAGGTTCCAACTCACAAGGACGACACAGAACACAACTGGAGATGCTCCCGGAGCTGCCGTGGTGCCCTAGCACAGCACCAGGCCAACAACACTGAAAACAGCAACTACATTGGCCAGAAAGCCCATCAGACTGCACTCATGCATTTTAGGAAGGCGCCCGCTTCAGGCCTCTACCTTCTTCCTTCGGCTGTAGTAAAGACAGAACTGGGAGCAGTTTCCATCGCTCAGCTACTTGCAAAGCCTCCAAAGTTGCTGGTCCCAAACTCACTAAAGATTCCAAAAACGCTGAATCTATATCCTGGCGGCTCAAAAACTTCTGGCGTCTGATTTCCAAACTCTCAATCTTTGCGGCTACATTTTCTGCCACTGATTCTTCTGTTCCTACATCATGGCTTCTGAGTTTTCTTTTTCTCCATCATGGTGACTGATTCCTCTATTTCTTCAGCATGGTGACTCATTCTTCTTTTCCTACATCATGGCAACTGATTTCTCTATTCCTTCAGTATGGCTACTGCCTCTTCCATTTCCACCTCATGGCAACTGAATTCCCCTTCTCCTTCAGTCCCTTTTATTTCTCATCAGACCCTTAACCCCAAACTGCAAACTTAGCAATTTTCCCTGGGGCTATTCATTCTCATCAGCAAACCCCTTCAGGGAGCACCACGTTTTCTGGACTTTGGACTCAGCCCAGTTACATTCTCACTTGCCTGATATTATGCATGGTGAGTGTTCATGTGTCTACACATGATATTAATGTAAATATTTCAATTCGATTTTTAACATTTAAAAGAAAGTGCATTTATAAATACATAGTGCCTAATATCTGACAGTAAGTTGGCAGACTAGTAGTCTTTGGAGATGAATATACTTCTAAATTATTTCTTCCAATATTTAGAATAAGCCTTTATTTTTTATGGCACTGAGAGCCCTTAATATTCACTTTTGATTGAAAAAATAATGGAAAGTAAAATAAATATGAAGAAAAATTTAATTGCCTATAATCTAAATGCATGGAATTGTAATTGTCTGGTTATCAATTACTTATAAGTAATTGTACTTATAAATCTTTCTATTCAAATTGAATTTAGAAAACTTGTACCAATTTACATTTTCTCCTGCCTTACAGTGAGTACATTTTCTTTTATAGGTGTTGTAAAAATCAGTATTTTGTCTAAGCCTTAGGTCAACTTGATATAAAAAGTTGGATGGGTATTCTCAAGCTTACATCTGTATAAAACATAATTGACAGTTGACAGTTTCCTCTTGCCAATATAATTTTTCCTATTACCCAACATACATTAATTGGATGGTATGAGGGAACAATAGCAAAATTGCTCACAGGAATGTGGAGGTAAGACTTGTAGCTAAAAATGAAAAAGTTAAAATGTAATATCACCTCAAAGACATAGGTTTACTCTCAGTACAGAATAAGATTTTTCTATAATTTAATGGAGGAGCACATTCACTTATATAACCTACAAATTTTCATTGATTTATTGAGTGCTTACTATAAGACTGTCACTCTAGTCATTTTGAGTTTTAGGAAAAATTGCCTGCTCTTTCAATGTCATGTTGGCGTTTATTATTTAACAGGAAAATCTCAGTATTATTTCACAATCTAGGTGATGGTAGATTATTTCATTATCTAGGTGACTGTGTCTTTTGTTTTATTTGCTATATATTGTTGACTGGAGCTCAGATGCTGTGAAATTGCTTGTTACGTGTAGATTTTTGTCTAGTAGCAATGCAAATGACTTTTTTTCTGAAAGAAATAAAAGTCAGAATTTATCATTGCATTATTCTGTGACACATTAAGCAATTTTGTTTCTAAGCTAACAATATTATCCTTTCTTCAGTGTCTAATATGCTCAGTTTCACAAATGTGTTTTACCACCTGCTAGTCCTACCATTAATGAGTTTAACAAATCTTTAACACATTGTTTACTCAATATTGTATGAGATTCATTTTACTTCGACATGGAGATACATTAGCAAACAAAAAAATCAAGAAATTCTTTGTGCCCTTCTAAACAATACTATGATGGGATAGAAACAAATCAAAAATAATTAAGATATATGGTGGTAGAAAATGAAGTTTTTACAGAAAAATTAAGAAAATAGGATAAGGAATGCAGGAATGGAAATTGTAATTCTAAATATAGCAGTTATCCAAGGCCTAACTTTGAAAATATCATTTGAACAAATGTTTAAAGAAAGTGATATCTCAAGTAATGGGGATTTCTAGAAGAAAGACATTTCCAGAAAGGAACAGCATGTTTAAGATCCTACAGTGGGAGCATTCCAGCAGGATTCAGATGAGTTACACCAGAAATATTGAGGCCGACAGAAAGGTGATGTAGATATTAAAATAGATTTTACAATGATTCACACGAGAAGCCAATAGAGACTTCTGAACACTGACTAATCTCATTTTTTTTTCAGAAAATTATTTTAATTTTTCTGATGATAACAGATTTAGCTGTCAAAGGACAGGAGTGAAACCAGGTAGAAGGTTATTGCAATTCTGCAGATGAGATACAGCAGGATTCTGTACCAGTGCAGCAGTGATGGAAAAGGTGTAAAGTATTCTTGTCCCAAATATATGTTGTCATATGTAAAGAAATCACATACTATGTACAAAAGGGGTTAATCAGTCTGCCCACAGGAAGAAAATATGGAACTAGGGCATGAGGTAGTCTGGATTATGTCAATGTAAAAGAAGTAGAAGAAAAATTGAGCAACTGAGAAGAGAAAACCATTTCTTACTCTCTTTATGAGATTTTCATTATTGGAGAAAAGGGTTTTATGCTGTCCTAGTTAAAGGACAATTTAAAATTTTTATCGTATGATTTATAGACGTGATTATTATAAAACAATGAAAAACTGCACAGCAGTCCAAAAAAATTTCAAATGCACATTGTCTGAAAGAACCCCTCATCCAGAGTAATTTCAAGCAAATAAACCCTTCACTGACTATGATTTAGGCCCGCCCTCATGTTAGCATTGGACGGTGTATTTCATTTTGTAGTTTTTAATTTTAAGTCATTGAGTCTTTTGTGGGAGTATGTTATTAGGATTATAAAATAGCTAACGGTAATGTCTCTTTACCTGAAGCTGAGATACTTGAACAGGAATCCAAAATGTTTAGACCCCTGGCCTTTGCACCTTGATGACTTGATGCATCATCAGGACCATTCAGGGCTTGGGAAACCACAGTAGCTTCTCCAGTCTAGGATCTCTTCATTAAATCCAGATAAATGGGTACTTCCATTCAAAATACCTATGTTCAGTTCTGTATTTTTCACATTAGATTATGAATAAAGAAAATAAAAGCTTAAGCAAGGGAATAAAGTCTGGGACAGTCCTTTACGATAGTCCTCTTTTTTTTTTTAGCATTATGAATAAATTAACTTGTTCTAAGAGTTTTAAGAGACGCCGTCCAATAAAAGCAAGCTTGGACCAATAGTTAGGACAGCATTACAATTAGCCAAAAACACTACACATATGTATCACTGTATCTTACTTATCTTATCTGTTAATTAAGTGCAGGATCAGAACAGGCTACTTAACAAAAAATTTCAACAAATTCCTCAGGAAGCATTTGAACTTTAGATCAGGTTTTTTTAAATAAAAACAAAATACCAGAAGGGAGGGAGGCATATGTTTGTATGTGTTACTAGGCCTCTGTCAGTTACCTATCTCCAAACACACAAAGTACTATAAGAATAGTGAGCATATTTTATTCATAAATGGAAAACTAAGAGAAGAAATTGAACTCCCCAGAATGCCCATAAACATCTAGCATAAATCTTATCAGATTGTGATCAATCAACAGCATTTTATTTGGCTATTTGAAGAAATAGTTAAGAGTTTTAAGACGATCTTAAGGTTATATTTATTACAAACCACAAAGAGAGCAACAAAATGTCACCCCAAGTTGGCCAGCATTTGCAATATATGTGGGTAAGTGGATTGGTTTTAGTAAAACTGGGTCACCTTGTGACTAGGTTCAGTAATTTACTACAACTGAGAAAAGAGGAGACAAACTCCAAATAACTTGGCAAGGATTTTCCTTTACTACAGACTATTTTAGTCATCTTTTTTTTTTTTTTTCATCAAGTTAATCTTCTTCCTTTCTCTTTAAGTCATGAAACTTCAAGAGTCCCGGTGCTCTATTCCTATGTTAAAATATAGGATCCCCAGACTTCCCCTGTCTACACACACACACACACACACACACACACACACACACTCAGTCTATATACATCCACTTCCTTAAAGTGCTTCATCTTCTCATTCACTCAGCATCTCCTATGTGCACTCCTGTACACCTGCCTGCAGGATTAAATTAGAAATAATAATAAAGGATTCTTCTAATGACTCATAATTAATAGATAATGTGTTGAGGGGGAGGGAGGTTGTTAACTAATATTTAGGATTTAACATTTTGTCTGTCACCTATATTCAAAAAAGTTAAATCAAGCAGCATATTTCATAACTCACTTTTCTAGCTACATTTATGTTATGGCTTCCATATTATTAAATATTTTTAACAATATCACTTAAATTCCTACCTATTATTTTTTGGTGGGCAAAAAACTAATTTGGAAAATTGTCTTCAATTTTCTTTGCAATTCAAAGGTTCCTGTGTATTCACACTTTTAGTCAAAATTTGATAGTAACGATGATTTTAAGAAAATTTCTAGAAAATAAATTTTGAGCTAAAAACACATGAATAGTTTTAGGACTTGTGATACATTTTACCCACACTCATTCTGAAATTCTTACTGAATTTGATTTTGCTACTTACTAAAATGTTCTTTCCTCTTATTTCTCAGATCTTACTAATGCAAGTCATTAGTTTGTTTCTTGACAGCCAAAGTCCATTCTACAGTTTATCATAGGCCTTATTTATGCAGTTTTTCCACCTAGACTATAGGTGTAATTATTCACTTTTTATTGTATTGATATTTATTATAATAACAGAGTCCTAAATCAGAATTGCCAGCTTATGTGGCTTCATTATGGAAAACATTCATGCTTTTTAGTATTTCTCACTGCTTTCTTTATATATTTGTCTCTTTTTTCCTGGAATAGCCTTAACTACTATTTCAGACAGCACAGTCGGCCCTATGATTCAGATTTAGTATTTTTGCTTTCAACATTTAGATGGCAACTGTTAAGGTCTAGGTCACATAATTATTGAAAATTTTGCCAAAGCAGAAATGTGAATGGTGGCAATGTGAGTTTGGGGTGGGGATGAGTCATTTAGTTAATGCATCTACATCTTTCTGCACATTTTATTTACTGGCATACTCTTCTCTGGTGTCTCTAGGGAAGCACTAATTGTTTTTTACTGTTAGAATTAGAGCTGAGAAAAAAATAATTACCTAACAGAGTTGGAGCAAAAACAATAGACAAAGGAATGAAGTTTCAAAATATTATGGATATTGTTGAAAAAACATAAGTCTGTTAAGTGGCAGTAACTCTAATTTGTCTGCAGATCTTATCTAACTTATATTAGTATTCACCCCATGCTGAGTAGAGAATCCAAGGAAATTCTTACCACTTCACAACAAGGGCATCAGTAGAAATCAACTGAGAGACTTTAAAAATTACTAATCTGTATGGTGAGGATATTCATAGGAAACACCAACCTTTTGAGAAAATGCAAACCAGATTAAACCTAGAGATGTGTGTAAACATTTCCATAAAAGTTCTGAACAAAATATGATCATGAATAAAAGCTGATGTTAAGAATCTAACAGGAGAGACAACATTAGCCAAATATGGAACTGATGAAACTTAGCCAAGGAAGCCAAAAAACTTTGCAGAAGGAAACATTTGGAGGCCAGAAAAAATAGTCAATGAAGACAAGCCTGTTTGTATTGGAAGAAAGTGCCTTCCTGACCAGGCAGGCATTTAATCCATGCACTGCTCAGTGGTAATCATCATTCATCACCATTGATTCACTTTGCTGACTCAGAAAAGTTCAGAGTTAGGTTACTACAGTAATAATGTAATGTACTGTGGAGTTTATTTTAATGGCAGAATTAATTTTAACAGCTTTATAAATTACTTTAGCTCTGTATTTATAGAACCATTAAGGTTATGAAAGGGTCAGTCATATTTTCAGTTATATTTTACTAGATTTATAAAGGAAATTATATGTTATGTTGGTATGAGTGAATTAAGAGATTCCAAGAGCTCTAAGGATATAGCATGCAAGAATCTACTTTAGTCTGAAACCTAAGTTATGAGTGCTGCCATCCCCCAGCTAATCTAATGATTTTCTTAAATACTTACTGGATAATTCTCCTCAACACCTGCTTTCTTATGGGAATTAATAAACTATGAAAAATCTAAAGATCTTTAAAAAGTAAAATGCTGATTAACCAAAAGTAAAACAGGCTTCTTTGTAAGTGCCTCCCTTATTTTTCTTTTTCATCCATCATGTCCTCATGCTTTCAGCACAGATTGTCAGCATCCAGAAAATATATGAATTACAGAAGCAAAGTTAGAAAAACAATCTTAAATAGTTCCTCTCTTCAATGTACAGGGTATAATAAGAACAATACTGAAAAGCATATCAAAGAGGGTATAGGAAAAAAAGGCATACGCTATGATTATTGGATGTTAAAATACTTACAGTTCTGTATTATAGCACCTTAAGTGCATCTTTGATATTAATTGAGATATTTTCTTAAGAATAATTGTCTCTAAGACTGGATTCTAGAAAATCATAAAGATGCTGTCAAACATATTTCAGTAAGCAGCAAATGAACCTCACTTGCAACCATAAATCATTAATTTTTAATCACCAGCCAATTTCTCGATAAGCTCATTGGCATGGAAATTGTAAGATACTCAAAGGATAGTTCTCACTGATCTGGCATGCATGGTTGGCTTGTGCGTTTAATTACTGTTTATGCGTTGGCAGAATCCAGGCTTTTGTATGTAATAAATAGAATGCTGTCATGGTGTCCAGATGGTTTTAGATGCAAGACCCAGGGAGCATGTTTGGAGATTATAGGACTGATTTATTCTCTGCTTGTACCACTTCAGTTGTAAAAGTCATGCTAACTGTATGCATATCAAGAATTCTGCATTATGGAAATAAATGTACTGTTATATTGATTATTTTGAAAATCATTTAAATTTGACATCTTATCAGAAAAATTTAAAAGTCTTGAAGCTAAATAAATGTCATTTAATGTGATGTTCTTTTATTTTGAGAAAGAGAAGCAGAAAATTCCTATCTGGGGCTCAATTACTACTCCATAAAATGAGTTTTAAAAATAAATGAATATATGAACAGATGTTTTCTAATAACACCTCAAAACAATCCTTTTGCAGATTAAAAAATTCTCAGTAATGGTAGAGTTTTTAGCAATAAGTTGTGAGAATAATGAAAGTATATCAACTAAATTGCATTTTCTTTCATTCCTTTTCTCTTACTTTAATTACATATTATTATATTTTTCAAAGACAGGACTATGAAATAAAAATACACAAAATATTTACCTATTTGTAATTATTTTCTTTCCTCATATAAATTATTTTTATTTTTAGAAAAGTCAGAACCAAATTGTTAAATTCAACTTTTGTTGAATAATAGAAAAATTTCAATAATGGATATTCAAACTTCTTCAAAGTCTTTCAAACTTGTTTGTATAATAAATTTTGTAGTAATTCTGATGAAAAGGGGGAAGAAACAGGTTTTTTAACTTAAGTTCCTTTTTATATGACTGGGTTCAGGACTAAAGTTATAATGAACTGCAAAATAAAGGAGGATAGCCTATTCAATTTCAAATATTTTTATTCAGGAGTCCAGAATTGAGCTCTTATAGATATTTATTAAAACGGATAAATAATGTGTATGGAAGAAAATTACTCTGAAAATTGTCTTTGATAGAATTTGTGAGCTTTTTTGTGTGTGTTTGTTTTATTTTTGACCTATTTTTCCTTCTGGGAAGTAATTAGCTTTCCTGATAAAACGCTTGAGTAATTTTATAAGAGATTTTAATGATTTCAGAGTCACTTTAGAAAATATTCCCACTTCCATGACATCCTTGGGAAGAGTCTACCCAGTCTTACAGAGACTGTGATCTTTAACTAATGTGCATTGGGAGAGAGGGAGAATACTGTTTAATGATTCTCTGATTATTCCATTTTCCCTATATTATGACTCTATCAAGGGAGAAGCTTATGATTTGTTGAGTTTGAAATATAATTTTAAAACAAGTATTCTTACCTATTTCAGAAATTGCATTAACACCTACCAGTATAACTAATATAAGGAACAAAGAAAGCCACAGATCAGCCAAGAGAGAAGTATTCAATAACATGCTTGCATAAGATCCACATACACATGTGGGCATTTGATTTATAACAACAGCAACACTGAACTAAATTGGGTAAAGTATGAGCTTTTCATTAATTATGCTGAATTCATTGCCTCTCCATACAGAAAACAATGTATCGGATACCGACCCACACAACACATAAAAATCAATTTCCTGTCTCTAAGCAAGTCCACTCCTCTGACCATGTATTCAACATAAATTAGTTCAAACATGTACCAAAAATATGAAAAAAAGAGTGTTCACAGACATATTCTTTGTAATGACCCTATACTAAAAAATCCAAATCTATAAATAATAAAATTTTATGCTCACATAATTATTATTTAACAATAAAAATGAATAGCTTACAAATACAAAGTACTTAAGTAAATTTCTCAAACATAATGATAGACATAATTGTTCAATAAACAGTACCTACTGTATGCATCAATTATATAAAGTTAAAAAACAAGTAAAACTAACCCGTTGTTCTCTTACCCAAGTAATTACTTCCATGCTGGTAGTGATCTGGGAGTGAGTAGAAGGGAACACAGGAGTGGTTTTATGAGTTCTGGATGTTTTGAAAATTGATTTAGATGCTGATTATGTATCTGTGTTCATTTTGTGCAACTTTACAAACTGTGTGTGTGTATATAATATGCACAAATATGTTTACATATATGACTTCAAAAATTTACTACAAAATAAGTGGCATATATAAAACATACATATGTGATTTACTTTAGTGAACAGCTTATAATAAATTAAGTGAACATTCTTGATTGTTTCTACCTATAAATCTGGATTTTACTAATCTTAAATTAAAACTTGGATCCATATTGTCTCTCTTCTGCAAACTGATGTTGCCCCCCTTTTGTCACAACTTATTCCCACTGGGCTCCACATCCTTTGTCTTTTAATGAATTCAAAATTGTAACTTTTTTTCAGTTAAAAGAACTATCTGCCATTTTGTATCACGGAATAACTAAACCGCTTCTCTAATAGCAGATATAAGTGAGTAAGTACTTTAAATGTATATCTCACATAGGACATTTTATGATACTGTCAACACCCGACTAAAGGAACAGCCATAATAAATTACTCAAGTAATTACTAGATTCTAATCAAAGGTGATCCATTACCAAATACCAAACACTGAAAGTATGTTGGCAAACTTTGTTGTGAAAATAAGGAAATAATCCATATGTTTTCATATCAGAATTCATAACTTTCATCTAGCAAGGTTTCATATATCAGGAATTATGTCTCTCTATGACACTAAATATTCACAGGAGAATTTTCACATCATCTTGAAAAGTTTCTTTTTTAAAGAATTCAATCTAAGTTACTGAAACCATGTTACCAGACAAGTTGAGAAAACATAAGCACTCTGCTTACTAAAAACATTACCTTCATTCATTTCTTTCTAATGTGTTGTTACTTTATAATACTAACAGGTTATACCCATGTTATAACAAATGCTTTTATACTGATATGAGACATTTCATTTAACTTTTATTTTCATGTTGACTAACATGATGAAAATAATTTATATTTTCGTTGTGCTATAGAATTTTAAGAGTACACGGAGAACCATTGAACAAAATAAAACAAAGCCCGCATTGTTTTAATACTGCAAAAAAAAAGTATAATGGAAGATCTAATGACAAGGTACTGTTGCAAAACTCTCCATTTAATTATGCCACATTTATTTATCTTTGATATTTCTTCCTTCCATATTATGAAAGAAGCACTTTGCCTTTTCTTAGTTTGCACTTTTTAAAAAATGTGTCTCTTGGCTTCTTTTGTGTTTATGATTTGACCATATTTGTTTCTGTTCTATTTGGCTATTTTTTTAAAATTTTGATGAGGTGTATTCTTCCCTATATATTTATGAAACACATAACTGAACAGATAAGTATTAGTAATTTCTTACATGAAAGTTCAAGGCAACGAAGAAAAAATTAGGTGAGGAGGACGTGATAACTTTAGCACACGTAATTGTAATTAGAATAAAATAATATACATCTAAATTTTAACAACCAAAACAATGTCCTTAATCACTCTGAGACTTGTGCAGTTGACTGTGGAATAAACAAAGTTCAATAAGGCAGTCCCTATCCTTGTGTAGTTTATTATGTACTTGGCATCAAGGCAGGTCCTATGTACTGAATTGTGTCCCCTAAAATTAATATGTTGGGACCATAATATTTAATGTAATTGTCTGTGGAAACAGGGTCTTTACAAGAATATTAAGGTTAAATGTGGTCATAAGGGCAGGGTCTTAATTCAGTAGAATTAGGACCTCATAAGTTGAAGAAGAAAAATGCCTCTGTTTATCTCTCTCTCTCTATTAAACTGTCTCTATCTCTACTTCCTCCATGAAAGTGCAAGGAGAATAGTGTTGTCAGGAAATCAGTTAGTACCTGGATCTCAGACTTCTAGCTGACACTGATCTCAGACTTTCAGCTTCTAAAATTTTGATAAAATAAATTATGTTGTTTAAACCACCTACTCCATGGTATTTTGTTATGATAGAGCTAATTTAGAAGGTTTACAATTAACTACAATTCAGGCAAGCTATAATGTATGTCTTTAGGAGAACCGGGAATACACAAGGATATTAATTCTGACTTGGAAAACATGGCACTCGGTCAGGGAGAAAGCGATGTATTTCCAGTGAGCCTGAAGAAATGAACAACTTCTCTATGAGTACAGATTGTAAAGAGGTTTGATCCAATTGGATAAACTTGAACAAAAGCACAAAAGTATGAGGTGTGTAGAGAGAATTATGTTATGCTTTGGGTGACTACAGTATAAAGTATATGTTTGTGGGAATAAAAGAATAGGAACAGAAAGAGTGCAGAAGTATATAAGATGAACAAGGAGAAATAAATACTAAAATTTTTAAGAGAAATGTGTAACAGCCTTCTCTAACTTTCCAATTTAAAATAAATTTAAAAATCAAATGGAAAAATAAGGCAGATGAAGAAGATATAAGCATATTCAATACTGACAAAGCTGTAGCAGCTTGTGTGACTCATCAGATGTAAACGTTATAGGATTTACCTATAGAATCAGAATTAATGGAGGATCTAAAGGAGAGAGGATGATATTGGCTGCACATCTGATAATGCATATAATACAACTGTGAATAAATAGTAGAGAGTGGTAGAAAACTTGCAAACATCATGTTCATACTGCTTTTTTTTATTTTTACATCATTGTTAATTTTTGGAGAGTATTTGATTTCTTCCCTCAGTGTAGTCCTCATATTTCTCCCACACCCATAGAATCCATTACCACAATCCCTTTTGCTCTTCTTCCCCTCTTTTGAGCCCTCTGTCTCCCCATCCCCTGCTGTATACCTCAGATCTATGCTTAGCTTGCAAGTTTTGTGCTTTTCCCTAACCCTTTGTTCAGTTTCCCTATATTCCACACTTAAGTGAAACAATCTTATGTTTTTCTCCTTCTGACTTATTTTGTTTAGCACAATCCCTTCCAGTTCCATCCATGTTGCCACAGATAGCATGAGTTTATCTTTTTTGATCGCTGAATAGTATTCCATTTTGTGTGTGTATGTATATATACATACACACAGTAGTTTGTTTTATTTGCGTTAGTGATAGCTTCTTTTTACTATCCAGAAACTTTTGAGTTTGATGTAGTCTCAATTATTTATGCTCTCTTTTGATTTCCTTGCAGTTGCCAATGAATCCGCAAAGACATCACTAAATCTTGTGTGTGTGTGTGTGTGTGTGTGCGTGTGTGTGTGCGCGTGTGTGTATACACCACATCTTCTTGAGTCAGTCATCTGTTTTTGGGCATTTAGGTTGTTTCCATATCTTAGGCATTATAAATACTGCTGCAGTAAATATAGAGAGCAAGGTTTCCTTTCAAATTAGTTTTGGGCATTTAGGTTGTTTCCATATCTTAGGCATTATAAATACTGCTGCAGTAAATATAGAGAGCAAGGTTTCCTTTCAAATTAGTAGTTTCGTGTCCTTTGGGTAGATTCATAGGAGTGGAATCACTGAGTCACATGTAGATCCATTTTTAGTGTTCTAAGGAACCTCCACACAGCTTTCCATAGTGACAGTACCATTTTACATTCCCACCAACAGTATAAAGGGTTCCGTTTTTACAACACCCTCACCAGCATTTGTTGTTTCCAGTTTTCTTAACATGAGTCATTTTCATAAGCATGAGGTGGTTTCTCATTATAGTTTTGATTTGTATTTCCCTGATAATAAGTGACGTTAAACATTTTTTCACATGCCTGCTGGTTATTTGTATTTTTTTCTTTGGAGAAATGTCATTTTAGCTCTTCTGCCCATTTTTTGGTTGGATTGCTTGCTTTTTTTTTTCATTGAATTTTGTAAGCTCTTTGTAGATCTTTAATATCAGTCCTTTATCAAAGGTATGGCATGAAAATATTTTCTTCCATTTAGTAGGGTGTCTCTTCATTTTGGCTGCTTTCTGTTTTGCTGTACAGAAGATTTTCAGTTTGAAACATCACTATAAAAAACTAAATTGGTGGTAACGTTTTATAATTCTAAAGGTGACTAACATGTAATGTAATATAAAGTAAGCAATGATAATTTTATCATTCCCAATGTCCTTGAAATTAGGGACTTTCAAAGTAGGGGAAAGAAGAAATGTAGAAAAAAATCAATTTTTACCAAATATAAATAGAATTTCATGTGCAGCAAAAAGAATTTTGTGGAATTTATTTTTAAAATATTTAGTATATCAATGTGTTCTTTTATATCCATGTCTATATTTATCTAGAAATATAATAAATTATAGATAATTTAATCAATAGATGCAATAAAAAACAGTTGCTAGTAATATTCACTAGAAAATGATCGACCCACTAGGAATGATACCCTTTGCCAAAGCTATGCTTTTTAAAAACCATCTCCCACTATAAAAACCACACTTACATGGACAGTTAACCTTTGACAAAGAAGCAAAGAGTATGCATTTTTGAGAAAGGGAAGTCTCTTTGATAAATGGTGTTGGCAGAACTTGGCAGTTACATGCCAAAGAATGATAGTAGACAACTACGTCACATGAATTAACATAAATGTTAATTCTAAATGCATAAAAGACTTGGATATAAGACGTAAAGCCATAAAAATCATAGAAAAAAAACAGGCAAAACATTTCATGACATAAGCCTCAGTGATGTCTTTGTGGATTTATTGGCAACAGAAAGGAAATAAAAAGAGCATAAATAATTGGGACTATATCAAACTCAAAAGTTTCTGGACAGTAAAAAGAAACTATCACTAAAGCAAATAAACAAAACAAACTACTGAATGGTAGCCAATATTTGTTATTCATCATGCATGTGAAAAGGGGCTAATATCTAAGGTCTACAAAGAACTCATAAAACTGAACAAATAAAAAAATGGGCAGAAGAGTTAAATGGGCACTTTTCAAAAGAAGACATACAGCTGGCCAGTAGGCATATGAAAAAAAAATATTCTTAATCATTTATTGTCAGGGGAATGCAAATCAACACCACAGTGAGATAACACCTCACACCTGTAAGAATAGTCTATTATCAAAAAGCCAGGAACAATTAAATTTTGGTGAGGGTCTAGCGAAAAAGAAACATTTATACACTATTGATGGAAATGTAGATAAGTCCAGTCTCTATGGAAAAAAGCATGGAGAAAAAATCATATTCTCAAAATATTAAAAGCAGATTTACTATTTTGATCCAAGAATCCCACTTTTAGTATCTACCTAAAGAATATAAAAACATTAATTCAAAGGAATATTTGTATTGTAGCACTCTGTATAATAACCATAATGGAAATACCTAAGTGCCCAATGATAGATGATTCTATTGGGAAGATGTACTGTATATGTACATTAGAATACTACCCAGCTACTAAAAGATAAACCCCTCCCAGTTGTAACAACATGTATGGAACTGGAGGGGATTATGGTAAGAGAAGTAAGTCAGAAGGAGAAAGCGAAATACCAGATGGCATCACTTACGTGTGCAATATAGAGAAATAAACTAAAGAGTGAGTTAAAATCAAAATTAAAATAAACTTTATACATATGACCATAGAAGTGAGGCAACCAGAGGGGGAGCAGGAGGAGGTACAGCAAAGTAGGGAGGAAGCACAATAAACTATGCTAGAGGACCATGGATGCCTTGGTGGTAGATGCAGTGTAGTAACATACACCTGAAGTAACAATAACATAAGTCACAGTCACCTCAATTAAAAAACAAAGATAAAAAAGCTATTGAGATAGTTGTCTGATTCTAGGTTTGAGGCAGGAAATGTACAATGTACTGTCTTTTCTATAAGATTGCCAGAGAAGTTTGCTGTGATCAGAAGAAATTTGGACAGAGACATAGTTGATGAACGAAAGAATAAGCTGGGTTTCTGGGAAGGATATTCTATATAAAGGGAAAATTAAATGCAGTTGATAGGTGGGATTGTGTTTGCCGAATTAAGAAAAAAGTTAGGAAGGGCCTCTCTGGTGTCCTAGGGGTTAAGTCTTAGGCTGTCACCGCAGAGGTCTGACTTCAATCCCTGGCCCAGGAGCTAACCCACGTGGTGCAGCAGACCTCTCCCATTCAACTGCTCCTCTCAGCAGTGAATTTCAGTAAATCTGCCTGTTCTGCTCCCTACTGTCTCTGGTGAATCCTCTCACCACCACCCCCACACCTCTGACCTACACCCCAGTTCTTCTATGCATAAATTAATTTTAAAAAAGAAAATATATACTATTGTTTTAAAAAGAAAAATGTTAGGAAGACATCATGACTTAGTTCAAGGAATGAGGGACAAAGTGGTAGGAGATGGACACATGGTTTGAAGGTGGACCAGATCCTGAAGGACTCTGAACACCATTTTAAGCAGTTTGTTTTTTTTTTTTTTTTTTCTAATAGAACTAGTTCATATAATAATTCTGAGAAGAGATGTAAAATAATCTAATTTGTATTATCGAAAGATCATTCTGGGCACTATGTTACATTAGAATATTGGGGTGGGTAAAAGAAAGGAGACTAGTTGGAAGTTTATTGGAATAATCTAGGCAAGATTTAGTGGAGGTTTAGACTAGCTTGAGAGAGAAAGTAGTGACGAGTTGATGTGAATTTGATGGTTGATATAGGGTGTGAAAGAAAATTAGATCAAACTCAGTGGAATAAGCCAGAAGAAAACAGAAAATATTGAATGGTTTCACTTATAGAAGGAATATAAGGGAGCCAAACGAGAGATCAGGAAGAGAAAATAGCACACAAAACAAAAACAAAAACTAGCAGGGAACCATAAATAAGAGACAGTCTACAGGGGAAGGGGAAGAAAAGGGACTAAAACAAGGGAGAGGGTCCTCCCCAGTGGCTCAGCGGTTGAGCGCTGCGCTGTGGCGCTGTCGGCAGCGGCGACGTGAGTTCGACGCCCGGCTGGGGAGAATCCCACATGGTGTGGCAGACCTCTCCTGCCTCACCCGCTGCTCCCCTCAGCAGTGTATTTCTGATCTGCCTGTTCTGCTCCCCACTCTGTCTCTGGTGAACCCTCTCGCTGCCCCGTGCCTCTGGCCTGTACCCCAGCTTGTATACATAAATAAAATTCTTTAAAAAAAAAATTAAAAAAAAATAAAACAAGGGAGAAAAGAGCACAAGGAACAACGGTGATGGTTCACAGGTGAATTGGTGGTGGGGCACCTACAGGGAATACACAATAATGTAAAGGGTTTAAATTTTAAAAATAAAATTAAAATTAAATAAAAGAAGACAATTCAACACCATATCAAGTTTCCAGTTTTGAGCAACTATAAAGTTGGGTTGGCAGTTCCTCAGACAATAAAGATAAGACTGTGAAAGGTACAGGTAATGAGGGGAAAAATCAAATGTTAAAATTTACAGAAGTGTTTGCCATTATTATGAAAAATTATATCAAGATATATCCATGTTATTATTTTTTCTACTCTGCATCTTATTAAAACTTAGTCAATTTTTGCAAATGCATTTTTAATGACAGAGACCTTGTCAAAATAAAGGCAATTTTTCAAAACCTTGAATGCATCTTTACTTCTAAATTATGAGAAATAGCACCTTTTCAATTAGGTCTGATATTGTCTCCGGAGATATATTTGTGTGTTTGTGATATATATGTACATATGTGTGCATTTTAGTCATACATATATGAAAAATTAGATAATTTTTTGCAAAATTTGTGTTAAAAGCATGAGTATGTAGTCAGAAAATATAAACAATATGATAAATTCTAGCATAGTTCTATAAAGTTTTCTTCAAATAACTAAATTAAAACACCATCTATGTATTTAAAAAAAGTGAGGAAGGGATATAATGCACTATGTTGGAAGACTCTGGGTGCCTTAGTGGTGGGTGTAGTGACATATATCTGCAAAGGTGTTATTCTACACTTCTGAATCATATCCAGTGTTGTCAACCAGTGTCACCTCAGTAAAACTAAGAGAGAACAAAAAATAAAGCAAAGAAGTAATTACTGTCATTATTTTTAAAGAAACTGGCATTACTATTGGGGAATTAAAGTTGTGATTACCTCATAATCATCCAGAGAATGTCTATGTAAAGTCTCCCTTTAAAACAGTACTCTGAGTTCATGACATTCTTCGACAAAATTGAATATATTCATATAGTTAAAGAAACAACATGTCAAACAGCAGGGTATGTGTAACCTATGGAAAACTAGAAAAAGGGTAGCTGTCAGGACATTGGCACATCATCTTTCCTGGTATAGGAGCATTTTACCTAAAAGGTTACAGGTATTTGGGTCTTAGCGGAAAGACTATTCCTACCAGATAAATGCAAATGGTTCCTTTTGCAAGAGCTCTAAATCCATTCATATCAACTCCATGGTTTTCAAGAGACTTATTACATAATTCAGTGATGTCCACTATAGGTGCAATTTTGTACATCACATCACTAGAAACAATTCATCTTTTGTAACTTGAGCACTGTACTGTTAAACAGGAATTCCTCATCTCCCCCACACTCAGATGCTGGCAACCACCATTCTACTCTCTATTTCTGTGATTTTATTTTAGCTACTTCATGTAAGTGGAACCATGCAGCATTTGTTCTTCTGTGAATTGGTACAGACACTATGGGAAAAAAATATATGTTCCTCAAAATATTAAGAATGGAGCTACCATATTATCCAGCAATCCCAGCTCTGGATACATAACCATAAGTATTGAAAGCAGTGACTTTAAAATCTATCTGCACTCCCACATTCTTGTTACTATTAAGCACAATAGGCAAGATACAGAAACAACTGAAATGTTTATTAATTGAGGAGTGTATAAAGAAAATACTACTCAATTGTTAAAAATAACGAAATGCTGTATATGAGAAACATGAATGAACCTGAAGGGCATAATGTTAAGCCATATATTCTAAATAGACCCCCATCTATCACTCAAATTTAGCTGTATCAAGATTTTTTACACTTTATTTTTTGCCTTTGCTGAAGCATCTAAAGCATATGGATCTGAAATATGTTAAAGAAAATTCTCAATATTGTAGAATTCCCTCACTAGCTATTTCAATATGCTATTCTTAAAAAATATAAACATCTTCCTGTCACAACCTAAAAAAGGATACTACTGCATCTAAAAGGAGAAACTATGACAAAATCAACAATAAAATAAACTAATATGTAGTTCAAAGCCAAATTTTCCCATCTATGTCAAAATGTATTTGTATAGTTTTATCCTATGGAGGATTACAGACAAGTTTGACATATTAAACTTGGTTGTTAGAGGTCTTTTATATGTCTTTCACATTGAACAGCACACCTGGGTTTTTGTTAGATGCAATGGTAGGTGTTTTGTTTTGTTTTGTTTTTTCTTTATGGCACTGAAAATTAGTCAGTTGTCATGTTTTTGTATACTTTTCCCAGAGCATTTTTGGAATAGATTCCTGGATGTGATGGATCAAGATAAATGCATATGTTATCTTTCTAATTATTGCTCAATTTCTCTCCAAAGGGATTTGAACATTTTTCATTCATACCAGCAATGTATGAGAATATTTCTTCACAGTTTCTCCATCAGGGAATGTCAAAATTTGGATGCTTACCAAACTTACAATTAACAATTCATGTGATTTAAAGTCCATTTTTATTTCTTTTAACTATCCTTGATATCAACAGTTTATGAAACATTTTATCACTACCTCTTTTATAAAGTATTTTTCTTCATTTGATTTCTAAGACACACCACTCACCTTGCTTCTCTTCTCCCTTCCTGTTCTCTCTACTCTCATTCTTACCTTATTCTCCTCAACCTCAAAATGTCAGGTAGCTGCAGGGCTCAATCTTTGAACATCTTTTCTCCATCTGTACTCACTCACTGGGGGACTTGATGTAGTCTCTTGGCTTAAAATATCATCTACTCACTGAGAGCAATTCCCAAATTTTTATCTTTAGTCCCTTCAATTACAGAAAAAAATACACTTGATTACTTGATACTCCAATGTCAACAATACACTAGATCATCCCCACACTCTTCAATGAACCTCCCCATGTCATTCCATTTTCCCAACTCCTGTTATTGCTCTGTCAAACCCTGCAGAGTCATCAAGGACTCCCTTTTCCTCATAGCCCTCTTCTCATTTGGAAACACATTGAGTTCCTCTACCTTATATATTTGACCATATTATGCCATCTACACCATTAGTTCCATCTCCCGACATTATTACTCTTGGATTTGTGAATTCGATAAGAGCAGCTTCTCCCTGTTCTCCCTGCTTTCACCTTCTACCTGCTTTCACCTTGTTTTCCTAACATACAGCTACCAGAATGATTCTCTTAAAATATATCAAATCAGACCTTGCAATTCCACATACACACATACACACACACACACACACACACACACACACACACACACTTGAAAGAGTTGAAAGCAGGATCTGAAAGAGATATGTGTAAATCCATGTTCATTGCAGCTTTATTCCCAACAGTGAATAGAAGCTTATTGCCCACCTGTCATCAATAGATGAATGGATATATAATGTGCTATAGTCAAGCAATGGAATATTATTCAACCTTAAAAACTAAGGGGATTCTGATACATGCTACAGCATGGATGAAATTTGAGGACATTATGCAAAGTGAAATAAACCTGTCAGAAAAAAAAAGACAAATATTGTATGATTCCACTTACATGAGGTATCTAGATAGAGCAGTCAAATTCACAGAATAGGATGGTAGAACAGTGTCATGCAGGGAGGAGTTGGGGAGAGGGAGAAATGGGGAATTGTTTAATGGGAATACTTTCAGTTTCACAAGATTTAAAAATCTGTGGATATTGGTTGTACAACAATGGGAGTAAATTTAACATTAATGTTATGTTTTATGTATTTTATCACAATTTATAAAATAAATTAGAAATATCAGATTCTATGGCCAAGCTCCTTCAAACCCACCAATATATCTCTTTCTCAATCACAATGAATCTAAAATTTTTCCAAGAACCTTCAAAATTT
The DNA here is from genome assembly GCA_004024925.1 of Scalopus aquaticus. Taxonomy (NCBI): domain Eukaryota; kingdom Metazoa; phylum Chordata; class Mammalia; order Eulipotyphla; family Talpidae; genus Scalopus; species Scalopus aquaticus. Next base: position 65,735 of record PVIJ01000091.1, read on the forward strand.
ATGTGATCTGCACCCCTCTGGAACCCATCGTCCAACTTTGACCTAATTTACCATTCCTTCTCTATTGTTTCTTTCTGCCATTAGTTTTCTATTGTTTCATGAACTGTTTAAAAATATTTCTCCTTCAGGTCCTTCACAATTGATATTTCCTTGAGATAGTTACACAACTCATTCCCTCATTTCAGTTCATCACTCAGAAACGCATATATGCTCTGAGTACCTTATCTAATTCTTATCACTTTTTAACCTCTTAACGTTTAACTCTGATTTATTTTTTTCATAACTCTTAGTGCCATTGAGTATAACACAATTTCTTTAATGATGTTGTAGTACAAACTTCTGTAATTGAAGAATGGCAATCCAAAATACAATGTATTTATCTGCTGGCAATGTTATACAAAATAAAATTTATGTATCACACCATGGTCTATAATCTGAAAAAATCTTAATTTCAAAACAAGTTAAATGCTACCAAGAATTTTGGATAAAAAATTGTAGCTTTAAAACTGACCTAGAACTGAGTCTTTCAGAGGAGGAAGAGGAGGGGGTGGATTGTGGTGGAGGATTATGGGTCATTTGTTGTGACTACACCTGAAGGGAGACATCTGATACTTTCTTTAACAAGGATGTAAATCAATGGAACTACAAAATAAAGTTTTAAAATTGTATATTTCTGGTTGAATTTCTACTCATTCTTGATTTAATGTTGATGTTTCTTTTCCAAAAATTTGCCCCTGTCATTTATGTGTTAAAATTATTGTCATCAAGTTATTCATAATATTGGCTCATAATTTGAAAATCTCTGCTGAATATTTTCATTGGAGCTTTACTTTTATTTTTTTTAATGTACATTATTTTAATCTTATCAGCCTTGCCAGATAATAACTATTGATATTTGAAACAAATTCAACTTTCTTCATTCTTAGTACTGCATCGTAGTTTTCTTTTGGTTAATAAGCTTTACTCTTTTTTTATTTATTTGCTTTTCTTTGTCTTTATTGTAGTTGCTTTAGTGTTCTTGTTATAGCTTCATAATTTAGATACTTAGTTATTATTTATTAGAATTTCTATATCCCTAATGAGAACATTTATTTTTTTACCTTTATTTCATATCATACATTTTGCTTGGAATAATTTTTATTGTCACCAGTGCTTTCTATGCTCTGGTACTGATTCCAACTTGACTATTGAATATTGAATTTTTTTTTTGTTATGTTAGTGCGTTTTTTAATTTATAACTTAATTTTATTTTTGTCAGAAGATAACTTATGTGTTTTCAATTTTTTTAAATTTTCTGCACTTAACTATACTAGCTTTGATTCAAAATGCCATTACTTGTATGAATATGTTTCATGTATTTAATTACAATAGAGCTTTATGAGTAGAGTAGTCTGAGTCTTTTTCCTTTTTTGTAAAAATGCAATGCTTTCTAATGAAATTCCTTAGTGAATGTAATACTAAGTACTATTTATGATTGATTAATTGATTAGGGATTATAAGCCAACTTTTTGAAATTTTCTATATATTTTTATCACAATTTTCAATGTTATTATTAAACATACAAAAACATACTGATTAACAATGGTCAGTCACAAATATAATGTTGAATTGACTACGCACCACCCTTAGTATGGAGATTTCACAAAAAGTGGTTCAAAGAATGATTTTCTTTGGAGAAATGTTAAGGAGGTATCTTCTATAACTGGGCGTATGCATGCACGCGGGTGTACACGCACGCGCGCACATACGCGCACACACACCCTTCAGTTAAGTCTGTTGTACCCATTCAGTCTTTTAGAATAGTGCTATGGGAATTAAGGGATGTCATATCCTCCTGAAACAGTTTGGTAGGCAATAGTGACATAGCAAACGGAGATGATTCCAGTATTTTAAATAGGTCGCCAAAAAGAAGAAACCTTAGAAGGATTCGACGGTGATATTGAGAAGCATGTAACATGGAGAAGTAGATTCAAATGGAAGATTTGAGATAAAGATGAGTCATATTCTCTTCCCCAATATACTACTTAGTCACTCTTAAAGAAGATGAGATTACCTTTATGTCACTTGGCAATATGCACTTTGTCTGTTTCTGCAGGGAGTTTGATTTTATCTTTGACGGAGAAAATTGAATTGTACATGGGCTTTCCCCTGATCACCCAAACCAAATTGTGTGCTTCTTCTCAGCCACATTTGCAAGCTTCTCTATCCATGCATTAAATACTGCTTTTTTTCTTTATTATTATATAGATGGCTAGGATTGAGATAATAAGGAGAACAAGATTGTCTATATTATAATTGTCTATATTATAGACAATTTATCTAGCTCTCAATCTTCATTGCCAGTATCTTAGGTACTATTGTTGACCATGTTGATATTTATGGCCAGTCCAACTTCTGAACCCTCAATATCTTGACCTTAGTAATTTCTTTTTTTTTTTTAAAGATTTATTTATTTATGCATACAAGCTGGGGTACAGGCCAGAGGTGTGGGGTGGCGAGAGTATTCACCAGAGACAGAGTGGGGAGCAGAACAGACAGATCAACGGAAATACACTGCTGAGGGGAGCAGCGGGCGAGGCAGGAGAAGTCTGCCACGCCATGTGGGAATCTCCCCGGCGGGGAGTTGACCTCGCGTCGCCACTGCTGACAGCTCCACAGAGCAGCACTTAACCGCTGCGCCACCAGGGAGGCCCGACCTTAGTAATTTCAATTTCCTTCTCCTCCTCCTGTTCTCCTTATTATCTCAATCCTCGCCATCTCTACTCCCAGCAAGAGTCCTGAGTTGAATATTATCCCTGATCATAACTTGGTTTCCTCCACGTTAATTATACAACTTGTCACAATGTAGCTGCTTAAGTCAACATTTTGAAAAAAAAAAAAAAAAACACTTCATAGAGTTTACTAATGCTTTATACAAACCTTCACCTATTCCTTTCATTTTTCCTTTTACTTTCTAAATATGTCTTAAATCTGCCCATTACGCTATTCCTCCAAACTATTATAATCCCTTTCCTGAGTTACCACAGTAACATGCTAACAGCCTTTTGCACTCAGCTGTGCTTCCCTTCCAATCTGTAACCAAATTTACATAAAGTTAATCTACTCACTATTTCCTGCTTCAAGCTCCAGGTATTACTACGGATTTGTGATACGTTTAAAATAAAGACCTAAGTCTCCTAAAATTTCCAAAAAACAAAGTCTTGCCTCTACCTATATCATCTAGCCCCTTGGTCTTCTTTTAATTGCTAGATAGCCCCATGTTCCCACCCGCTTCATAGTCTGAGTATCTTCTGCTGCCTTCATTAGCCATTCCTCCATCCCTGCCCTCTCTCTGTAGTCAACTTCTGCTGACTTTCAGAATAACACTTGATCGTTATTTTATCTTGGAAGGCACTATGATTTATAAAGTGACTTCATTTACCTATCTCCTAACCCTATGTATTATCTTTCAGAATACTAATGAAAGATGAAATCTTATGTCCATTTTTGATTAATAACTGTAAGCTCCATGAGAGCAGGGTTGTTTTTGATTTTTATGGGGGGGGGTTGTGTGTGAAATATTTTTGAGGAGAGTAGCTGTTCACCTTTGTGTCTAATTCCTTGAACAATGATACTTACAAAAATGTATTCGTATGGGGCCTCCCTGGTGGCACAATGGGTTATCAGCAATATGAAGCTATTTGCAGACACTGCAGCACGAGTTAGATCTCGGGCCAAGGAGCTTTCCACATGGTGCAGCAGACCACTCCTGTCTTGCCTGCTGCTCCCCTCAACAGTGTATTTCAGTAGATCTGCCTGTTCTGCTCCCCACTCTGTCTCTGGTGAATCCTCTCACCACCCAACACCTCTGGCGTACAACCCAGTTCTTCTATGCATAAATAAATAAATCTTTTTTAAAAAAATTATTTTTATGAATAAATAACAGTAATCAGCCCTTCTTATATCATTCAAGTCCTCTGAACTCTTTCTTATCTTAATTTCTACAGATATAGTCATTTATATTTTAATAACTTTTTTTAATATATATTTTTATTGTTATTTGTATCTTTTACACTTTGTATTCCCCTTGGTTAACCCACCACCAATTCACCCGTGATCCATCTCCGTGGTCCCTTGTGTTCTTTTCTACTCCATTTTGTGCCCTTACCCTCCCCTTCCCCCCCACCCCAAGTGTCTCTCTCCTATTTGGTTTCCCTATAGTCCTGTTATAAGTGAAACCATTCAATATCTTTCTCTTTCTTTCTGGCTTGTTTCGCTGAGTGTGATCCCCTCTAATTCCATCCATGTTGCTGCAAATTGCATGTGTTTATCTTCTTTGAATGCTGAATAGTATTCCATTGTGTATATGTACCACATCTTCTTGATCCAATCATCTATTTTTGGACATCTGGGTTGCTTCCATACCTTTGCTATTCTGAACAGTGCCACAATGAACATACGGGTGCATGTATCCTTTCGGATTAGTGTTTTTGTGTCCTTTGGGTAGATTCCCGAAAGTGATATTGCTGGGTCATATGGGAGCTCCATGTTTAGGAGTTTGAGGAATCACCATACAGCTTTCCATAGTGGTTGGAACAATTCACATTCCCACCAGCAGTGTAGAAGAGTTCCTTTTTCTCCACATCCTTTCCAGCATTTGTTGTTGCCTATATTTTAATGTATGCCATCCTCACAGGTGTGAGGTGGTATCTCATAGTGGTTTTGATTTGCATTTCCTTGATTATAAGTGATGTTGATCATTTTTTCATGTATCTATTGGCCATTTGCTTTTCTTCCTTGGAGAAGTGCCTTTTTATCTCTTCTGCCCATTTTAGACTACTGCCTCACACCCTGCACAAAAACCAACTCAAAATGGATAAAAGACCTAGATGTAAGACCTGAAACCATAAAATTTATAGGAGAAAATATGGGCAAAACTCTACACGACATACATCTCAGCAAAATCTTTAACAACACATCCCCCAAAGCAAAGGAAATGAAGGACAAGATAAACAGGTGGGATTACATCAAAATAAAAAGCTTCTGTACAGCAAAAGAGACATTAACCAAAACAATCAGACACCCTACCAACTGGGAAAAGATCTTTGCACACAATACATCCAATAAAGGACTGATAACAAATATTTACAAGGAACTCACACAACTCAACAAAAACAAAGCTATTTTAATAACTTTTTAACTGTTTTCTTGCCTACTCAACATGTCTTCCAATATACTTCAAACTTGTATCTCTACAAATACCAAACAATACTTCATTCAAATGATCTTTTCAAAATACAAACCAATATCATTTTCCTTTTTAAAATGCTCCAATGCTTCAGTGGATGGAAATATAAACTCCATGCGCTCTAACAAGACATAGAAGCATCTTACTTTTGTCCTCGCCAGTCTCCTCTTACTACCCACTTATGCCCTCCAGCCATCCACATCAAAATACTGACCTAATGCAATAATCTAGTTTTTTCAATCATCTGTTAATGCCTTTGCACCTATAACTCCCTCTCAAATAAACAAATGCCAGGTTTCTAGCATTGAGTAAATGTATTCATTTTTTCCAACTTTAAATAGAATTTTCCTCTAATTCCTTAAGTTCATTCCATTCCACCTCTTAACATTAAATGCTACTAGTATTAAGACTTATTCAGCATGTGTATTATTTATCATACCTTACATACTATGTAAGTGAGCAAAATACACATTGTGCCTTTCTTTGTGGTATTTTACCATTTAGTGGGTAAATCTATTGAGTAATGACTTTAATAAAATGAAAATAAATTTAGTACTTGATATGAATCATTAAGAAAGGACACATATTCCTATAATTCTGTACTTATCTTGAACTTGGCAACTATCTTGTCTCATAAGTATCTATATTTTGAGTCCCTTTAGGGAAATAACTATTTTGTCTCGTAGCCAAGTATGTGTTAAAGTAGACATCATTGTAATAGCTTCAACATATATTAATTGAACAAATTAATGTAAAGGGCTAAAATCCATCCATGTTTACTTCTTTCCCTCATGTATCAATGAAAAGAGTGCTCCATCATATAATACTTATCACTTTACCTATGTTCTAAATTCCATGCTCTCTAGTCTAGTCCAACAACTTCAATTAAAAAATATTTCCCCTTGCTCCTTCATTTCAACCCATCCACACTTTTGTAAATGGATATCAAAGAAATGTCTGAAACATGTTGTTATCATAATGATAGCACTTTTCTTTAAAAAAAAAAAGTGGGAATTTCAGCACAGAAAATCAAGTTTTGTTTTTTTTTTTTTTTTAGGTTGGTTATGCTTTTGAAAAAAGTAGTAGCATTTTTTTAAAAATCAGTATCAAGACTGACATTTCACACCTCAGTTTCTCTCATATCTTTCTATTAAAATATGGAAGAGGTTAAATGAAAGCATATTCCTGAGAGTTAGGAATGCCCTTTGTATCCAGTTTCATATTCCGCACTACATTCTTCTCCATGACAGCTGATTTTATTTGTTTAATTTGCTGTTTCAGTTTAGTTCTATAGATGAAGTGTTACATAGAGTTGAATGAAGATCCCTTTCATTCACTTAAAGAAACTAATAGAGTTACATTAAATGAAGTACCTCCAAAAAAATCAGAAACTCCTAGACATGGGAAAATGATACAAAATTTAAAAAGATTAATCATACAACCAGAAATAGTTTAAGAAATCCCAGGTTTACAATGTATTTCCAGAAATTGTTAGGTGAAGTCAGCATATATTTAATAAGAACCATGCATAGGACACTTTTTAGAAATGAGAAAAGTATATGACGCTGTTAATATTGTTTGTGGGGAAGGAAAAGGATAAGCATTAATTCTATGTCAGGCACTGTATTGGACACATGAAATTCATTCTCCTGTAATCTTCTGAAAGAAAGTAGTAGTATCTTCATTTTATCTAAAGCTAGCAATTGACTGATTTGGGATTCAAGTTCAGATCTGTTTCAATCTAAACATATCTTTCATCCATTAAAGTATACAGTTGAATAAATATATCAAATCCTAAATGATCCTTATGTCCATATGATGATTGGATATTTGGAAAATTAAAAACTAGGAAATCAGATTTCAGAGCTCATAGTTTCCTTTCTGACAAAATAAAATTGTTTGAAAAATTGTGTGTTTTATTCTTATGGTTTAGACAAAATAAAGTTTTGATTATGAGGCCATAAACAAAATCATTTATATTATGCATAAATCAAAACTGTAACAGATAAAAGGAAATTATTTTAAGCATGTGGTTACAATATTTAAAACTTGTACACATGCCCAGATATTTATGAACTGGGAATATATTGCAAATCAAGGAAATGTAGATTGGAGTCAGTATCCAGCTTCTGCTAAAAGCAAAGTTTTCAATACTAATTTAGATGTTTGACAACTTCTGTAATATTGAAAGGAAAAATATAAGCAGTTCCTTTGATATCTAATGTGTCATCTTGTCCTTCATTGTGATGCTAATAGCATCGCTGCTGCTGGTGCTTGACATGAAGCATCTGGTACATTTGAAGTGAATCTTCCTGAATTTTCCCTAACAATACTTGAATTAGATCTCAGGCACTGCTATGTGAGCCTGCTTATTCAATGAACTAAGGAATGGTAATTGCATGACATTCTTGTTTATTTATACTTAATTTTAGAACTTCTCCAACTAGTGTTCGTTTTTCAAGTGTCCCTATACATTCTTAGATTGTCATGGGGTGATAATTTATATAATAAACTGATGATCAAGACAAGAAGTAGTCACAGGTGGAGTGACTATGTGTTTTATTAATTCAATTGAAACATGTTTTAGAGGGAAATGCTAAGGAGTATAGATACCAGCAGAACAGATTTTAACTAGTACTTGCCAAGGAAAACCAATGAATAATTCCAGAAGAGCTCCAAGAAATATGAATCACTGAAGAAACCCATGGAGCTTTTGATCAGCCTTGCTTTCTGCAAATACATTAACTTGCATGTACTGTGTTGAAATGAGAGAATTAGAACACATAGAAATAAAGACAACAATATTTTAAGATATCTTAGAGAAAATCCAAAGTTTAACACATTTGAATTGATTATCAGGCTGTTGGTTTCCTAAAGATAATTATGTTCTGATATTTTCAATAGCAAATAGCAAACAATTAGAGAAATTTATTAAGTCCCAATTAATTATTGAATTAACAAATGTTTGCTGAGAAGCTGCTAGGGATGTACTGTCAAATTCTCTGCAACAGGAGAATAAGTTAGATATAATTCCTGTCATCATAAACAAGGGCAGAAGTTTGCAATTAGTTTTACATTGGAAGAAAAATTGAGTGCCCTTTAGATTAAGGATAAGTAATTTTACAGGTGCTCAGTAAAGCCGACTCATTCATAAAGTGATAAGAATTTCAGGTTGCATATTTATGTGAAAGATTGAAAAGAATTAACAGTAAAAATAATTTGTTAAACTCCCTCAACTACTTAATGATATAAATGCTTCATATATATCTCTATCTATCTACCTAATCTTCACTTATTACAAACTTACTTAGAGAAAATCTTGAGTTTACAACAATGAAAGTAAAGACACAAGTGAACAAAGTCTTCAGAATGTGGACTCAATAACTGAAACAAACGTAATCAGTTTAAATTTCATAGGATATAATATTCAATACATTTTACCAAAAATAAGGATCATTTGGCAGTGTCACAGAAAACGTAAGTCACTGAATAATATGCAGAGTATAGATAATAGCAATGAAACTGTCTAAGACCAATAACAGTATTTCATTTGATGCATCCAATATCTAAGATGTAAGCATGGAAATAAAACTAAGTCAAGTGAAAAGCACAGTGCCATTTTTTTCCTATTCTATACCACATATTTGCTTAAGAGAGATCATTTTTATGGACCATATTTTTTTTTTAAGACATAAACACTTCTGAGAGACTGTATGTCACAAATTGGTAATGGTATTTCACAGGATACAGTACAGAACACTCAAGCAATTTTCCTATTAATTGGAGCATACAAAAATAAAGGCACTTTCTATTACTTAAAACAGAGTCACATTTAACAATAGCATTTAACAAATGCAGGGAACCCTTTAGTTTTTAAAATAATTTGATGTTAATAGACATGATAGAGAAAGTGTATGGGATTCTGAGTCATGTGACTTCTGCTTGATGCAAAATTAGAACTTCTCTGTTACCTACAAATATATAGAGTCTTTCCTGAAAGGTTTCTCAGACAAAGCCATCACTTGGGATTTAGAAAACACTATTAAGTTTATTATATTTATGTATTATGGCATGTGTCTCATTGGTAGAAAATGGGAGCATCTCAATCAAATGCGTGATAGAGCAAATTTGCTAAGACCAATGATAATTCATGATTTTCTGGTTAAACACCTACTTACCGGTAGTGAAAAATAAGTTGTAATCAACTAAGAACCAATGAGGAATAAGTTTACTTTATGTTCTTTGCAAGTGGTTTAAAATTACACAAATATAAGGTACAAATCAAATCTTCCTCATCACAATGGCACCCTACAAATTCTGACCCACAGTATTTCATTTATCCAAACTTGAATATAGTAGTTATGGACACTTACTTTTCTTTTAAATGTTTTTAATTTATATCTTTCACATTATTGTGTATTCCCTGTGGGTTGCCCACCACCAATTCACGTGTGAACCGTCACCATTGTCCCTTGTGCTCTTTTCTCCCCCATTTTGAACCCTTATCCTCCCCCTCCCTCACCGAATGTCAACAACAACAACAAACAAAAGCAAAAACTATGGACACTTACTTTTTAGGCTTGGCGTAGCACCAGCAAGGCACAGAGCAGGTCTCCCATGATCCGAGCAGATGGGTAAAGGAGGAGTCCTGGAGCTCTCGGTGGCTTTTTTTTTTTCGGGCTTTTAATTATCTTTCTGCATTATTTGTAAAGAGGCAACCAGGTACAGGGCAGGCAGGGGGGCCAGGGGGTCAAGGGGGCAGGACGCTGGCAGGCCTCCCAGCCCCCAGCAAATCATCACTCTCTCTGGGCTCTCTGGCATTCTCTCATGTTCTCTCTGCTGCACTGCCTTCTGCCACCACACTGTTCTCCACTGCTGCTGTTCCATTATATGCGCAGTCTCTCCAGACCCAGGTGTGCCCACTTAAGCATGCCCATGCCCTACTTCAGGTGCCCTTCATCAGGCATTCGTGTAGGACCGCAGGGGTCTGTCATTAATGCTAATGGTGGGAGAGTGGAAAATCCTGATCATTCCTTCACTTACCCTACACTTGGACAATCAATACTTTCAAAGGCTCATTGAATGTATTCGGAATATTAGACTCTTTTTAGAAGTGAATTCATAGCACTGAGTGAAACAGACACAAATATCTGCCCTTATGATGCTCATATCTAGTGGTGGAGGTACATTATAAACAATGTAAATAAAGATTATAACATAAATGGTGATAAGTGTTAAAGAGGAAAACAATGCCTACAAAGGATTAGACAGTGTTGGTAGGGGACCTCCCATTTTCAATGGGATTGTTACAAAGGTCCAGAAGAGGAAAGGCTATGAGTAAAGACTTCAAGAAAGTGAGGAGCAATCTGTGCCTTGAATAGGTCAGAAAGGTGTTCCAAGAGAAGCATGGTCAATTGCATGGCTTTGGTGAGGCATTATAATGCCTCTTTAAGAGGCATAAGAAGAACACAAGATTCTGAGCTCCTATGCCCCATGCAGAGAAAATAAGGAAACAATAGAATGAAATGAGGTCAGAGAGCAAGAGGAATGCAAACCAGATAAGGACCTACACATCCAAGTGAGAATGTGTTTTGATGTGATGTAATTTAACAGGATCATTCCATCTACTGAAATAGTTTGAAAGGGGTAATGAAAAGATAGAAAAACTGCAAATTGCATGTGTTTATCTTCTTTGAATGCTGAATAGTATTCCATTGTGTATATGTACCACATCTTCTTGATCCTGTCATCTATTTTTGGACATCTGGGTTGCTTCCATACCTTTGCTATTGTGAACAGTGCCGCAATGAACATATGGGTGCATGCCAGAAAGCCAGAAAGAAAGAGAAAGATATCGAATGGTTTCACTTATAACAGGACTATAGGGAAACCAAATAGGAGAGAGACACTTGGTGGGGGGTGTGGAGGAAGGGGGATGATAAGGGTACAAAATGGAGTAGAAAAGAACACAAGGGACCACGGAGATGGATCAAGGGTGAATTGGTGGTGGGTTACCCAAGGGGAATATAAAATGTAAAAGATATAAATAACAATAAAAATATATATTAAAAAAAAAGAAAAACCAGCTTACAGAAATTCAGCTAAGTATTATTGGACTTTTATTAAGCACTAATGGTTTAATTTTTTTAGTACTCCCAGTATTTAAGAATTGCTTCAGAATCATTACCTGGCTAGTACAAGTAAAATTTGAAATACATAATATTGAAGGGGCACAGAAATTTCCCCACCAATATATGTCTCTTTGACACAAGAATTCTCTTAATCTGATTATTTTTTTAAAACATAACACAAAAACACTAATTTTAAGGGAAACTTGCATCCTCATGTTCATTGTAGCACTATTTACCATAGGCAAATTATGGAAACAACATTAAGTTGCAATATAAAAAAATCTCAATTTCCCAACCTTAAAATTGTGTAACTTTATGTGTTAATATTGCCTATAGAGTGGGTTGAGTAGAAGCATTTTGAAGTTAGTGAGAAAAAAAATGGATGAAAATTATCCCGGAGATCTGAAGAAGTCAGCTTTAATATGATAACAACATAAACCACCACAAAACATCAATAGGGAAGAGTGTCCATTGAGAGCTGACTATACATTGACTATTTGCTAAGGGGATTAGCTGGTTACCCTATTCATCACATCACCCTCTAAGGTGGGTATAACATGGTAGTTATTAAAAATTGGGGTGAGAAGTGCAATTTCCACTGTTGCTGCTACTTAGTTATGTGACATTGAGGAAGTGACTTAACCCATCTGTATCTCTTTCTTTTTTGTAAAAATGAACGATAACAATAGCATTCACCTTATAGATTTGTTTTAAGAAGTGAATGTGTTGTAAGATTTAAAGGCTTAAATTTTGCCTGGTACTAGCAATTGCTCTATTTATATTAGTATTTAAATTCTATTTTTAAGATTGAGTACATTGAAGACTATAAGTCTGTCTTTCTTCTTAGCTTCCGGTTTTACCACCAATAGCAATTATAAAATAATCAGTGTGTGTGTGTAGCAAATGGGTCAAATACACATTTCATAAGTATGTTATCCATATCAGCTGGATCATATATATATACTAAGTTTGAAAAGTGTAATTCAGACAAAGTAATCAAGTTGTCCAGAAATCAACAGCTTATTATAAGCCAATCTACCAGGCTTCCTAATTCAGTGACACCAGTACATGTTCAATAAGAAATAAACAGAGAAATGAAATTCAAAGAGACAAATATGTTGGCATTCATTGTACTCTGAACTTATTGCAATTCTGAAAGAAAACAGGATATGACCAGTGTAAAGGCAAATCAAATTAAAAATAACAAGCTTTATCATCGCTGTTAAAAATTAAAGGAAGGCTTATTTCACTGAGTATGATCCCCTCTAATACTCAGTGAAATAAGCCAGAAAGAAAGAGAAAAATATCGAACGGTTTCACTTATAACAGGACTATAAGGAAACCAAATAGGAGAGAGAAAATCATTGGGCGGGCGGGGACGGAGGGAGGGAAGGAAAAGCACACAAAATGGATTAGAAAAGAACACAAGGGACCATGGAGATGGATTACGGGTGAATTGGTGGTGGGCTACCCAAGGGGAATACAAAATGTAAAAGACATAAAAAACAATAAAAATATATATTAAAAAAATTAAAGGAAGGGATTTCCCTCTCCTTTTTTTTTTTTTAGGAAAAAAAACTTGCAAAATATACTTAAATCTTTTTGAAGCTTGGATGTCGTTTTGTCAGTTTTATGACCCAAGTATGGTCTTCTCAAGGATCTAGGAGCCATCTCTCTTTGAAATGTAATCATCAAAGAAGACGCCCCACTCTGTCACAGTTTCCATGGGAAGGTAGGAGTCTCTTCGGTGGGCATCTGGTTCTGAATCACAAAACTGATTCATATTATAAAGATGTAAGAAATAAAGATAAAGCCAATGAGCTCTCATAGCTGTCACCCCCATTACCAGGTGAATCTAGGATGGATTCTGCATGACAGTGTCATCAAGTCCCCTTCCTGGAGGACTGGGTATTGTTTATCTTGAGAACATGTGTGGAGTAGGTCATATCTGGCTATATAAAAGGTGAGGTTTCTTTCAGTTTGCAATCTATTAGCAGATTGTCTAGGGTGAGCATTTTTTTCTAACGCAATATTCATTTAAAATAATGAAACCCTTTTATTTCTCTAAATGTCCGTTGAAATCTCTTCCAGGTTGAGAGATTTTGTTTTTAATTTTTATCTCTCCAATAACAATTAACTGAGAAAACAAATAGGATGGCATTAAATCAGTTGATGTATATAAGTCATTCACAGCCAATATTTGGAAAGCAGGGTGACTTTTTAGTTATGAGCCAGGAGTTATTTTCAGTTCAATTTCTTAATTATTTATTTGGTCTTTATGAAACATTAAAAAATACATAAGGACAGATCGGAAATATATCAAAATAATTTCAAATAATCAAAAAGCTAAATCATAGAACATGTTCATCATTTCAATTAGGCATCCTAAATAATTAATATTCTAAAGATTGAATAGTATAAATAAATCAATAAAGTAATCATAATGCCAATTGCAAAATGCTTTATCCATCAATTAATCAGTTTATTCATGGATATTTTGAGTGACTAATAGGTGGTGATCATTATTCCAGTTCATGTCAAGGATGCATGTAATAAAGTGAAATGTTTCTTAAGGACCTGAGCCAACTGTTGATTATGGCAAATTGTCACTCCATTTCATCAGTGTGGCTAAAGATAGAGTGGATTGAATTGAGCATGTGTTCTCTTTGACCAACTTCTCGGCATAAACCTCTTGCACAAAACTACTTCTTTACACTCCTTCATCCCCACTTATTCAAGGAGGAATACGTCCTTTGATAATAGCAAATACTCTTTTATTTTATTATAAATTAGACCATCAATTTTGGTAGAAACAATGGGCTCACTGTAGGAAGCTTGTGCTTCCTCATTGATCAGTCTACTCTCTGGATCAATTAGGGTTTTTTAGCTTTGTTCCTCACTGTTTACCAACATTTTTGAAAAGTAAAATGATTCACTTACATAGCAAAGTCAGATCCCATGACTGCAGAGTGGTGTCTCTGGAATAAATTTAATTAAGTGAAAAAAAAATCTATTTCTTTTCTAACAGAATTAATATAATATTACATGATTTTTTTTTTAGTTTTTGCTTTGCCAATAATTATTTACTAAATAGACAAGGAATAGAATATTTAATTTAAATATTTTTATAAGTAATAGTATAGATTTATAAGGTTTTCTTATGCTAGGTTCTCTCTTCAGCATTGTTTTCATATCTTCTTTGATTAGAGATAAAATCATATTAGATGGTTTTGATGATTTCTGGTTTAAATGATTCTATTCCATATATTTACATTTACCTATTTTCTCACCAATAGCACTATTATAGTTATATGTCATAGTAATACACTTCACTAATTTATTTTCTACCAAAATTTTACATTTCTATCAGAGTAATAACTTTAAAATATGTGTTTAATTTTCTGATATTTTAATGTCTGTTACATTAGTTTCAAATGTAAAAATTACCCAGTAAAATTTCATATTGCCTTAGCAATATGAGTATTGATGCATAGAGTATTGCTGCAAAAGTATTCAGATTGTTTTGTAATTCAACTGCTTCATTCATTTATCTGTGAAAAGTTAACATCACTGAGTGAAATACATACATAAGTCAGAATATCTGACAAAGCAGAAACTGGAGAGGAGATAAATGTATCTAGACTCTAATCTTCAATATTTGAATGGAGAAACTTGGTTATATCATTTTGAGATAATGGATATATGCACCTAATCTAGCCTACAACAAGCAAATATCATTGATTTATAAGACAACCGCAGAATATATTTGAACTCATGATCCTAGTTACTTTATTTTCTATTAATGCTGAATACTTGAGATATTATATAACATGAGGTTGTTTTGGTAAAGCAAAAGGAATACTACTATCACCAGAACTAGGCACACTTGACTCCCTAGATATTTATGTTATAGCCATGACGATGATCATCTTCTATACCTCTCAGTAATGATACAAATGTTGAAAAGGATCTTTGCACCATTTTCAGAGTCAAATGGAAAACCAATCCATTTCAGTAGCTGCAAGATTATTACAATAAGCCACAATGAGATGAACATAATAATGTAACACAGATAGGAGGTAAGGCTAAAATTCAAATCACAAAACAGATCATTTATTTTTAAATACCATGAGTATTTAAATATTTATCATGAGATAAATCTATGAGATCTTAAGGAAGATTAGAGAAAATTGCCAGGCAAGTGTCAGGTGAATGTCCAACATTTTTTAGGATTTTGTGCCAATCAGGGATCATAAGCTGTGGGAATCTGAAACTAAACTGTCTTATCCAAAACAATTAGCTGAAATAATACAATATCTCCCTCCTCAAGTCAGAGGAAAATTAGATTCCACACAGGGTAGAATGTACTTTATAAAGCAGAAAATTGTTGCACTGCTCGGTGAAAGCTGACTTACTTACTGGCATTGTTTTCTTTGGACCCATGAGAACTTTGAGTTCTTCTATCTCCAGCAGACACCTCAAATAATGGATGTGCCAAACAAATCCTACAGACCTACTTTTAATTTATACATTTGGAGAAAAGAAGAACCTGATACTTTAGTGAATGATCACTATATGCTTTAATAAGAAAAGATAATCTTATTTCATTATTTCCCTAGAACCATAATGGATTAGATACTGTTAGTTTCATTGCATTCAATTTCTTAAACTGAAGGGCAAAACTCCAATTTTCATCTCATAAAACAAAGCTCAGCATTTATGCTGTGGCCATATGATCACGTTCTTACCAATAGGACTTGAGCACAAAGGATATGTGTGTTCTGTCCCATTTGCTCAAAAGGATTGCTTTCTCTGACACCTTCCAGAATCCTTTCTTTCCTGAAACACTGAAGTGTCAGAGATGCATCTTAGATCCAGACAATTAGGACACTGATGATGAATGGATGAACCAAACTGAGAAAGAAAACCTGGTTTCACATGATATTGTAAAGCAGACATGCCCAACCACCTAGATATGCTTAACTTTCAGGTGAAAATAGACGTATATTTTCATCTTCTTTAAGCCACCATTGTTTTTTATCCACGGCCCCCTTTTTGTTCATTACAGCCATTTACCCTTTACTGTTTAAATTAATATAAATTATATTGTTCTTGGGTAGCCTAACTAGCTAGCCTTAGCTAGCTTTGAACTTAAGGATCTGGTGTGTATTTTATTTTTAGTGCTCCTTCTCCAGTAACTAAATTATCTGCAATTTCTGTATTATGTACAAAATGTCTATTGCACTTATTATCGATGGTTTATAGATAGAATATTTGAAATGTGAGCAAACCTTCCAAATGAGGGAATTTTCACCACAATTTGTTGAAATAATAGACATTGTTTACAGCAAATCTCTGTAAAATTTTCAATATTTTTCTTTATAATTCTAAAAATTTTAAGACTTGAATCCCATTGCTTTTGGATTTTAACGATCATCTTTAATTCATTCAAGAACTCCTCTTAGCAAAAAGGAATTTTTATATATGTGCTTATATGTGTATGTATATAAAATATATAACTACATATTTTCTAACATGTAATATATATCATATTACATATAAATTTTTTTAGCATTTATGTCATATCCTTGTAGATAAATATTACAAATTTTTCATAATAAACATCTTTTGTGCATGGTCCACGTGGGCATCCCCAGAAAACTACCCGGAAGTCACTTCTGTGCTCTGAGCTGGTATTGAAACATTTCAACCTCTACGTGAAATTATCAATCTCATCCAATGTTTAATGACTCTAATTCTTACCATTAGAATTATCCATTTTAGCTTACATACCTTTCATAGAATTCTTCTACTAAAGTTGTCTCTTGACAAAAGAACTAGTTATGTGATAACAAATAAAAATATGAAGGAATAAGACCAAAAAAGTGTCATTTTATTTTTGATAATGTAGTTCAAGTTTATGGTGTCAATCAAGTAAAAGTAGATCTGAGGGTTAAGATTCAATGAGAAGTTTTGGTTATTAACTGGGCAGGCATAAAAAACAATATATACAAAAGCACTATGAGGATAAACAAAAGAAGGGATGCTCAAGTCACATTTTGCCAGGTTCCCGTGTTTCCACATCTCACGATTACCATGGCTTTTGCTCTCGACAAGTACTTTGCAAGATATCTAGCTGACCTAAGCTTCCTGTATTTATTCTCCTAGAATAATCACTTCTTTAAAAGGAAGGGTGATTTTTTTTTTTAAAGATTTATTTATACAAGCTGGGGTACAGGCCAGAGGCGTGGGGCAGCAAGAGGGTTCACCAGAGACAGAGTGGGGAGCAGAACAGGCGGATCAGAAATACACTGCTGAGGGGAGCAGCGGGCGAGACAGGAGGGATCTGCCACTCCATGTGGGATTCTCCCGGGCTGGGCGTCGAACCCGCATTGTGTGCTGCCGGCAGCTCCACAGCACAGCGCTTAACCGCTGCGCCACCAGGGAGGCCCGGAAGGGTGATCTTAAGGGAGAGATTATAGCTAAAAAGATTTTGTCATTAAGTCCAGGAAGGGTCACTCTTTATAAGGTTAGGAGTTAATCTCTGCCACATACCATGGCTCGTGGGTGGGACAGTTCTAAAACCGCAAGCATTCTCAGTCTCTTTGCTTTATCTCTTCTCTTTGGAAGTTATAAGAAATAAACATTATTTGAGACTATCTCAGATTTGTTATTATAGATCAGATCTCATTTTCCAGTTTCCCCGAATTAACCTGTAGTTGAGATGTAAAAAGAAAAGGATGTTGTGGGAGAGAACTACGTAGATACGATGTTAAAAGAAATGTTTTGGAAGGCATCAGCTTCAAGTCTTTAAATAAGTAAATGTACACATTTTATATATATATATATATACATATATATATGTATGAGAAGTTTCGATTTGCTCTCTTACATCTTTTTCTATTTAAAATTTGATTTCTGTGCCTTTTACTTAATCTCATCAGTATTATGAGATTTTCTTTTCTATGTATATATGTATATTTGTAGGTTTTTTTTTTTTGAGACTTCCTGATTTTCTGGGATTATAACATGTTGTAGTATCACTTGGGTATTCCCAAACTTAGTCTTAGAATCAGCAGTTTCTCCAGGGAGTCTCATTCTCTTTTATTCAAGAATAATAAGCTAAGATCTGGTGATGTGTGTACTAGTCACTTTTGGAAATTTTGAATCCCTTTATTTGCCAGAGAGCATCTAGTTTCATCTGTTGTTTCAGATTATTCTGTGCCTGCCACTTGTATGTTGGTATTTTTATACACAATCCCTGAAGTTCCCATTCGGCATGCTATTTTAGACTTTCATCTATTTTTATGCCTTATAGTACCAACGGTATGCTGCTAGCTCCCAAATCTATACCCTGACCTTCTCCCTGCAGGAAAGAGTCCAACTGCTCATTTATGATGAGCATAAATAATTGACTCTTACAAGTGCTTCAAAGCAGACATTCCAAGACCAAAGCATCATCTTTCCTCCACAGGATCAGCTATTCTTTAATCTCCATTAAAATTCCACCCTCCTCCAGTCAGCCAGCCAACCCCTCAGTCACCAGAGTCATCTTAATTTTTTGTTTCCCATTTTACCACCTACTCACTCAAGTTCTGTGAACAGGCGCCATTACCTTTTAAGAGATTATCAAACCAATTCTCTCTTTTTTTATTGCTTCATCTTCCTTGTTCCAGTCTTTACAAGCTCTCATGTGAACTATTGAAAGGCTCACTGTTTCCAATTTTGCCTCCTCAAAATCAGCCTCTACCCTGATGCTATGAGCATTTGTTATAAACTCTGTTCAGACTATCGTGTCCCTGCATATTATGTATACACCCTTTACCATCGGAAAGAAGAAACAAGGAGAGTGTTTGTGGGGTTTTTTTCCCATTATTATTCTTCAAGCACTTGATATAAGCCCGATACAGAATAAAAACATATTCAATAAAACATGTTGCCCACACTAATATTTCAAGTTTTTATTAGCACTATGGCAGGCACTGAAGCAACAAAAGATTTCAGCAGTCTCTCATGGCCTACTGAAACTACTAAAAAATGAATTCCAAAGTTAAACATCAACATAAAAGCATTGTGGTTATTGTGACAGAAGGGTTAGCATATAATGAAAATAATAGCATTTTAAAGAAAGTCTAATAATGCACTGATATTTCTTTATGCAGCAAGGTTTTAGTGTAATATACTGATTATTTGAAGCTACCGACAAGTTGCTACTAACAAAGAATTGAATTATGAATGATTTACATGTTTGAGAAATTAAAATTTTGAACCTATCCACAAAATAGTGTCTGTTTTACTTATTTCTATGGTAACACGTTTTCTTGAGAGTTAAAGCCATGCTTACCCTAGCAGACTCCTTGCCCTGGGGAGTACCACATACATTTGAACAGCCCTCTCCAATAGAAAATCAAAGATATAAGAACTGCCACTCTATGTAATAGCAAAATAGGGCTACCACTGAGGTCTCTGGAAAATTGAACCACTTTCACCAACAACATCAGGCCTGCTCAACATCATGGGTCCTTTACATCAGTCCCTGAAGTATCACTCACTCATCCAAAACATTTATTCAACAAGCATTTATTCCAATTCTGTACTGAGCAGAGACTAGTAGAATTCTAATCCTGGTAGCTATCACACATGTATCCTATTTAAAGGTAGACATGCACAGATATAACTTAAGGGTGATTTCATTATTAGGTATGATTTGTGCCTTAGCTAGTATTTAAATAACTAAAGTGTATGTGTGTGTGGGCTGGTAGGGGGAGATGTCACACACTCCAAAGATTTAAATAGTACAGAAATAATGTCACGGATTAGTTCCAGTATCCACTGTGATACATTATTTATTATATGTGTATGTACTATGTATGTATGTACTTATATGTGCATACCTATATTTGGTTATTCAGATGACCAAAATATATTTCTCATATATATTTGGTCTTCATCTATAGTTCCATAGTTTCTGGCTAGACGATCCCACAGTCCTAAGAACTTTCTAAGAGAAAAGAGTGATAAATTTGTTTTTTGTTGTGTTAATGAGGTGGACTTTGGAAAGCACCTAAAGATGAGGGTTAGTCAGTGGAGTTTGTCCTTAGTTAGATGATTGGAACTTCCAGTAATTTTATCATCCACTTATTACCAAAGAATAAGATAAAGAAAATTCAACAATTAGCAGCCAGTCTTTGGATCTCTGCTGTGCACCCAGTAGAAAGGAAGAGATTTAAACTTTTGTTGTGTTCTTTTAACATTAGTGTATCTTTAAGTAACATTAGCGTATCTTTAAGTCAGAACAACTGAGAACTAGAAGTCCTTCCTATGAAGAATAATTACATTCTTAATGTCAGTGACTCGATGTTTCTACCTGTATAAATGAAATTCAAACCTGAGTTTATTGGAACAATTCTCACAAAAGTAAAATCTGTCAGTTGCTTTCTGGGTTCAGATCTTCACTTTGATTATCTAGTGAACTCTTTGTCTAACTCTTGATAAGATTTTATTTGCTATAACACTTCCTACTGGTTGTTTTGGAGTTCCTTCACAATAAATGTGTAACCTAGTTTCTCCAAGTTCTGTCAGTTGCTCTAGCAAATTAATTGAACCTGAGAAGTGAATTCAAGGAATCTTGATTTAGAAGCCAGTCAGAAGTAGAGAAAACAACCTAGGCTTGCAACTGTGTCTATTGGGGCTGAGTTGGGATTGGAGACAGTTATGCAGCACTAAACCCTTAGCCTGCAATATGCCTTGTGAGATGTAAAGAAAACAAAGAAGAAACAAACACACAATATGAGAAAAACTGGGTTTTTCCCTACACAAAGGAAAAAAAAAATTGGAGTATTTTTTATCTACATTTTGCTCCAAACCCAGTAACTCAGCTTACTGTTTATTTATTTTTTATTTTATTTGCCAAATAGTGTGTAACATAATTCAGGGTGTACAACATTCATCTGCTCTCAACAACATCAGAATTTAGTTAGAAAAATAAGCTTCTTCTCTCTCACACAGACATACACAGTGACATGCAGACATATTGTTAAGTTTGGATGTACATCAAAGAGAATAATGCAGTAAATATTGAAAATGAGTGATATACATAAAATTATTTTTTTTCTTACTATTTTACATGGTGTGGAAATATATGAATGGATTTTTAACAAATTTCAAGAATGAGTTTGCAGCTTAAAATGGCATTCATGGAATTCACTTTGGGGTACCCAAGTGACAACTCAAAGAGAGCATAATAATGCCAAGAGTAGCTGAGATAAGAGGCCCATGAGGATGCTAACTGCAACAGGCCTACCATACTGATTAGACAATTTGGATAGAGAAAACACTTTTAAAATATGGGACCTAAATTTAAAGTCATGAAGGCAGGTTCTTCAATTTGTAGGTGTTATTTTGCAGTTATGCTGTAGCTTACATATGAAGCATGATCTTAAGTGTGACAGAGATCTACTTTTAATTGTGGTTTATGAATTTCTAAAACAATATTGTGTCAGCTAGATTGTAAGTGCAATGGATTCAGCATAAGAAGAAATTGTTGTTTGCTAAAATAATTGGAGAGAATCTTTAGAATGTGATTTTAGTTGAAACTGGGTCTTTATAATTGTCTGTATTATGGATTAAAAAAACAAGGAGTCAAGTTTATTCAGACATGGAAAGTTATACAGGGCAGGAGCCTATTTTGAGTACATATTCCCAGTCAATTTGTCCAGTTATTACACTGAAACATTTGTGTTATATAAAGAAAGATTTGGTTCATTTCAAATTCCAAACTCCCCAATGTCAATCAAGCATTTCCTTAAAGTTCACAGCACCATGAATTCTTACTTTTTTAAAAAAGAAAATCAAAAGAAACAAAATTAAAATGTTTATTTGAATCTCTTTTCTTCTCCTTAGGCAGGAATTTTCTTTGTTTATTTTAGGCTCTCTTTTAAACATGTAGGAAATAACCCCTTTCTCTTATGCTTCCTTTCTGTGCAGCTACTTGATCAGTATCATTTTCAGTTCATGTCAGTTAGGAAGCCTTCCTTTACATGCAAGGAGAATATGCTGCATTCTTCTGCCAAGGTGTTCCTCCACGTGTAGGATCACCTCACCTTAAAATTGCTTGTGCATGTATGTAGAAAATTAGTTTTGGCTGTTGTGTATTATCAATATTTAAAAACCAAGAACTAAGGCCTCCCTGGTGGCACAAGGGTGAAAGTCAGTGCTATTAAACTATGGCCAGCCACTGCAGCATTAGTTCTATCCCCTCCATGAGGGAGCTAATCCGTGTGGCGCAGCAGACATCTCCCATCTCGATTGTTGCTCCCCTCAGCAGTGTATTTTAGTAAATCCTCCTGTTCTGCTCCGCACTCTGTCTCTGGTTAATCCTCTCACCATGGCACCTCTGGCTTACACTTCAGTTCTTGTATGCATAAATAAATAAAATAAATCTTAAAAATAAATAAATAAAAACCAAGAATTAGTTAAGCTTTACAACAATGATCATTTGTAGGGGCACAAAAATGCTATATTGCATTTAATTATTTTGTGATATACCTATAGGCTCAATTTTAGCATAAAGTATTTTTTGAAAGATTTATTTATTTATTTATTGTGTAGAAGAACTGGGGTGTAGGCTAGAGGTGTGGGGTGTGAGAGTATTCACCAGAGACAGAGTGGGGAGCAGAACATGTAGGTTGTGCTGAAATACACTGCTGAAGAAAGCAGCAGGCAAGACAGGCAAGGTCTGTTGTACCATATACGGGTCAGCTCCATGGCCTAGGATAGAACTCAGGTCATGGAGCTGATAGCACAAAGAGTTAACCCTGAGGCCACCAGGGAGGCTTGAGCACCATGTATTTTAAAAATTAGGTCAGCATAATTTATACCCTTGATTTTAGTATCTGACTAATTTTCATCCTCATAATGAAACTACTATAGAAAATATCATAAATTTTTAATATTAGCCTATTAAAATACGAAAATTTTGTTTAATATTACTACAGAGACATTAGAATTCCTAACAATGAAATAATAAACTTGCACTATCTTCCAAAGATTGACTTGAAAAGTTGAATGTTTTGACTAAGAAGCTGGATTTTTATGACAGTTTTATTATTTCCTCATAATGGAGATAAGTTTATGATTATCATTTTATATCTGTATATTTTACCTTAAAAATGTTGACAATTCATTTCTGCTAACAATGGTGTACATATTTTTCTCTTTTGATAAATGAGCATCACATTTGAAAAGAGTAAATGTATTTGTTTCAGAAAATTATGCTAGTAGTTATATTTTAAATTATATCAGTATCAGTAATTTTATACCCTAATGACATACCTTATTAAAATGTCAATATTATTTTGCAAATATTGCAATGAATCCAAGCTTAGCATGTGCAATCTTCCTTTAAAAAATCCTTTTAAATAAAGCAGTGGCTCATGAGACCTACTGACTTTAAGTTGGTTTTATATTGCTACCTGTGGGTTGCATTTAAACTGACTATTGATATCATTATAAACTCAAAGAATATGCAGCCTTTTGAAGAGATGCAGAGACAGGCAGTCAAAGAGAAAGGAATACATGAATAGCAATGCAGTTGACTATAACTTATATACCTCTTTAAGAATTCAGCAGGAACAAAGAAATGAGCATTTACAACAAAACACAAAATCCTTACGCATATCTCAATTATTTTAAATTTACAGGAAAACAATCTTAAATGTTCTATTAATCATAGCAGAAATTTTCTATCAATTATTTTTGCAAGCAAATTAGCTTACCACAGTTTTCTTTTAAAATTAACTTATGAGACCTCCCTGGTGGCGAGAGGGATTAAGTCTCAGCCTATGAAGCTATGGGCAGCCACTGCAGAAGGAGTTCAATCCCCAGCCAGGTAGATTCCCACATGACGCAGCAGAACTCTCCTGTCTCACCCACTGCTCCCCTCCACAGTGTACTTCAGTCAATCTGCCTGTTCTGCTCCCCACTCTGTCTCTGCTGAATCCTCGTACCATCCCCCCACCTCTGGTATATACCCAGCTCTTGTTTACATACATACATACATAAATACATACATGCATCTTTGAAAAAAACTAAACTAACTTGTGATTCTCCTTGATAATGGGAAATTGATGAACACAGAAAATAATAAAGTTCAAATGCTTTTATTCTTTCTTATTTTATCTGTGATTTAAAATAAACTTTTAGCAATATTGCTGAATATCTAAAATTTCTTTCTCCCAAATTTATGAAACTTTTAGAGTATTTCGCTATTGTAAAAAAGAAAATAAAGTGCTATTATTGTAGTTCCTATGCTACATACCATGAATCTAGTATAAAATTCTAAAAGATATAGTATCTCCTTCTCTAATTCTCTGAGATAAATATGTTTGCAAACACTATTAGTTGTAAACATCACTACTTACATATTCTCCCCTTCTACTTTGTTAACAAAACTCTGATTTTCCTAAAGGACTAGTTAAACCTAATTACCTTCCTCGTTTTGAGCTGATCTTTAAATCTTTTGATCTCTCTTTCCACCTGACTAGAAAATAGTTACGATGTATGGAGTAGAAGCAGCCATTTTGGCACCAGGATATTATAGTTGCTGTTTAAACACGGCAGCAAGACCCGCATATGACATTGTATCCTCCAGTCCTAGAAAAGTGGAAGTTGAGTGAGAGAGAGAGAATTGGCAGAAATCAAAACTATAGAACATTCATTGCTGCTAATTAACAATTCAGGAACAAAAATAACTTCCTTTTGGATAGGGATTCTGAAACCTAGCTTGAATATTTGTTTTCTTTGACAACATCTCTGTTAATATGGAACTAAGATTCTTTAAGTTCCTTAAATATTAATTTTGATCACCGAATATATAAGCAAATACATTTAAAATGTTCTGAAAATTTGTTTTCAAGTTAAAATTGCAAAGTATGTAGTTTAGAGATAGATTATGCTATTCACAAACTTCAGCTAGCTAACTTAATTTTCTGGGTTGAATGTGTTAGTTTGGGTGCATTTAATAAGTCCCTTTTAATTCTGATAGGGAAATGTCAATCTGTTGAAATAAAATTTAATTTTCGAATGTATGTGAAAGTTACTTTCACTGTCCGCCCCCACCACTTTCCAAGGATTCAGTACAGACCTTGTTATTCATGCCAGCTTTGGTACTGTTTCAATTATCTCATGGTTCAAGGAGTTGTTGGGTTTTAAATGGATACTCCCGCTATGGGAAATGGCTGCTGTTTTTCACCATATTTTCTCTTATCATCTACAGATAATTAGTTCTGCCTGACAAAGCACATCACAAGGGACAACTCCATAGCTTTCATAAGCATCTCAGCAGTATCTTCCTTATGGCTAATTCTTCCTGAACCTGTTTAAAACTGCTTCATTATAATTATTATTCCTCATCACTTGTCCACACTACAAATGTAGGCAGCATTACCAGTATGTGTAACAGATATCTGCATGTCATCTTTTTAATGCTCCTAGATATTTGCATAGCAGGAAATTGGAGCATTAAAAAAGAAAACAAGCTTATTCCTCTGACCCTCAGCATCTATACTCGTATATATATTCTCCTCCCACTCTTTACATAAATTGAATTAGCTTGAAGGATAACAAATAGTCTTTCTCCTTTACAGTAATAACATATCTACAACCATAAATGGAAGTCTGAGAACTAATAAAATTCAGTTTTAAATTCTATGATACTATGAAATAAAAGATGCACATCTTTTAAATACAACCTTTCCAAGGATGGGGAAAACCTCTATATGAACTATAAGTATCGATTGTGACGTGTAAGCCAATTAAAATATGTTAGCATGTGACAATCAAAGAAGATAACATCCTAACACAAATTTATGCTCAGTTGATAGTTCACCTCATTAAAAAAAAATAATGTTATCCATGCTCCCAACTTAATTCTCTAACAACTATTTTTTTTTCCCCATTTGCTCCTTTCTCACTTTCATCTTTAACTCTACTCCAAAAACTCTAGTCCCTGAGATCTCTTCAGGTATTTCCTTTGGAGAGCTCAT
Organism: Scalopus aquaticus; assembly: GCA_004024925.1. Classification (NCBI taxonomy): domain Eukaryota; kingdom Metazoa; phylum Chordata; class Mammalia; order Eulipotyphla; family Talpidae; genus Scalopus; species Scalopus aquaticus. Next base: position 92,137 of record PVIJ01000091.1, read on the forward strand.
CCATTCAAAGAGCCTCAAGTTTAAAAATGTATGCCAATTACTTTCAAAACTCTGAAGAGACAACTGGGAAATTAAGGTTATAAAAAGCACATTTTTCGTATTAGCTACTGGGTAATTCCATTCGTATGTGTTGATGTCGCTTCTAAGAGAGCATGCCCCCAAACAAACTCAAACATTCTCAACACAGGTTCCAACATCAACTTATCTCCCTGCCTTAAAAACAAACAAACAAACAAACAAGCAAACAAAAAACAGTGACAGCTCAGTTCTCTCATGAAATAAATAGTACCAAATTATCTTCTCTCTCCCTCTCTCAATCTTTCAAAACTGGTGGCAAAGTCATTTCCACTTTCCCTTCTACACCTCCCTAGTGCCATTATCATGCTGGCTAGTTGAAAACCTCCAGTTCCCAGGGTGAAATATGAAACTGATCTCTGAGCACAGAGGGCTGGAGAAAGATGGGAGAAAGGGACAGGCACTCTAGATTGGTAGGTAGTGGAAGCAAGGAAACTTACATAGGAGGCTTGTCTTGTGTGGCTAAGGATGAGTAGGTCTCTGCACCCGCATACTTGCTAGAATCTTTAAGAGTTTACACAAAGGCTTTAAAGGAGGTCGGTCATGCAGACAGTCCAGATGGTCTCTCTCAAGGCTCTGTCCTTGAACTGGCTCCTAGTAGGGGCACAGTGGAGAACATGGACATTGTAAGGATGGGGTTTCAGGGGAGATGGGTACGTAACCTCACATGGAGCAGGTCTAGTTCCCCTGCAGATCAATCTGTGGTCATGGCCTCTTCAAGACCTCCTGCAGCAACACTGGTGGGATTTTTCTCTCAAGCAAGGGTAGCGATTGTGCTAAAATCCTCTGCAGCAATTGTGCTCACATTACGCAACTCTCACAATGGTGATTTTCAGACTCTTTTAAAGTTTTTTTTTTCTTATGTTTCATCTGTTTCAGTCGAGAATCTCTTCTCTCCCTTTGAACAGTCAGCAACATTTGCTTCTCTTGACCACTTCTGCCTTCTTGAAACACTCCTAGCTTCCACTGCACTTTGACAACTCCTTTGCGGACTTCTTCAATGTTGGTTCTCCTTGGGAGCTTGCTAAGAGTTTGAAGTAACACTGCCCGAGTGTGTCTGCTCTGCGGGATGGTGTGTAACCCAAGCAAATCACATCATTTCTTTGCATCATATTTCTTGTCTGAAAAAACAGATAAAATTTCTCATCTGCTCTAAACTGCCTTCATTATTCTTCCTCTTACCTTTTAAAAAGCCAAGGTACCCTAAAAGATCTGGCTTGGCTCTAACCAAAATGTATTAGATATCTCAATGTACGAAGAGAAAAAACAGCAGTAAAGGTGTAAAGCACTAGAGTTGAAAGGGAGAAGTAGATTTTTGATGTGGAAAATGGAGAGGGGGTGGTGGGCACACATAGGCAAAAAGTGTAGAAGGCCACACAGTGGCTTTTGGAGATCCTCTGTGTAAAGGTATACATTGGGCATAGCAACTTCCTTCCTCTAGCTCCGTCATTCCAGTATTGAGCATGGTGTAGAAATTATTGTGTATCTGAAGTAAAATTCATTTCTATGAGTAAAAGAAATACAGGGATGAGAGAAGGAAAGGAGGCAGGAAGGAGAGAAAGAAGGGGGGAAAGGAGGCAAGGAAAAAAGGAGGGGGCAGGAAGGAAAGAAGGGAAGAAGAAAGCAAGATATGGCCTCTGAAAATCTGAAAATTTTGGCTCCAAGTCATTTCAGAAGGCACAAATTAACAGCATTGACAATAGTGATCTAGTATTGGGTAAATATTAATAGAAATCAAGCTTTCACAATATTGTTAATTGTTATCTGAAAAGGCATTTGCATTATTCAAAGGATAATAAGTGTTCTCATTTGATAGCCACATGGATTTGGATACTTCCAGGAAGGCATTTAAACTCAACATCCTGGCAAATTTGTATGAATGCATCTCCGTTAAAAATCAGAGCTGATTCTTTGTTTGGTTGTTTATTGAATAATTGTCCATAAAAGTGTTCAGACCCTTGCTGCTCTTTTTTGTGTTTTTCTCTTGGCAGAATTCTGGGACATCATAAAATGTGTAGCCCAATTACCCAGTGCTTTTTTTCAAAGAAAAGTTGCCCCCATCTACGCGTACTCACCCTTCACATCACTTTTGAGGAGTAGCCTCGCTTTTCACCTAGGTGAAATATACATATCAGATTCTGAATTTTCACAGAAAATATCACTTCTACTGCCTGGTATCTAAAGCATATGGATATATATACTCAGCAACACTCTCTATCATCACTTCTGGCACTTGTCAAAGAATTCAACCATGATTTGACTGTGATCCAGTACTTTGCAAAAACTTACTTGAAAACCTTATATTTAAGAATGTGTAGAAGACACAATAACTGTCTATAATCCAGGTTCTCATAAATCTAATCCTGCATGATTAGTACATAGAAAGAAAACAATCCTCAGAAATGCTTTCACTGGGTTGAAATTTAATGTTAGGACTTTAATTTTTTTATAGAAAACCATTATAAAATGTTTATTTGAAAATTATTCTGTATTTATACAAATATTTTTTACAAAGATATAATAAATAAACTCCTCTGCAACCTCAGCATTATAATTAAGTTAATTCTTTGTGCTGAACTTTTGTTTCCTTGATCTGTCCATAAGAACAAAGGTTCGGAGGGAAATTTAATCCCATGTTAGGTAAACTGACTCATGTCTGGTACAGTGATTTCTCTGCAACTTCTAAGAAATTTTGTTTTATTAGACAATAATGTATTTTAAATATAATGTAATTTTATATTAGATATAATGTAATTTTATGCTTATTTAAATGTTACTTATATTTTCCCATCAACTACATAAATTAAAATTTAAAAAGTCAAAGAAGGAAAATAAAAAAAATTGAAATAGGACCAATAAACAAAGTTTTAGTTTATATTTAAGTCTGAATTTAAAATACTGAGAATCTTTACATATGCTATGCATTGATTCCATTTTAGTTATTTTTGAAATTTGAAGAAATCTAATTCTATATTTTTGAATGCCTTTTATGACCTATGGTGTCAAAATCTGCTGAAGAATGAAGCATCAGCACAGGACCTTTTGTGAACATTTTCAGAGACCCATTAACAAAGTTTTGGCGGGCCCTGGTGGCACAACGGGTTGGGTCTCAGCACTATGAAGCTATTCAGAGCCACTGCAGCGTGAGTTAGCTCCCCAGCCAGGGAGCTTCCTACATGAGGCAGTGAACCTCTCCTGCCTCTCCTGCTGCTCCTCTCAGCAGTGTGCTTCAGTGGGTCTGCCTTTTCTGCTCCCCACTCTGTCTCTGATGAATCCTCTCACGTTCCCCCACCGCCCCCCACACACACACCTCTGACCTGTACCCAGCTTGTATGCATAAATAAGTAAATCTTTAAAAAAAAAAAAAGTTTTGGCCATGAGATAATTTCATCAAATTTTACCTATTGTGCGTTCACCAAACTTGCTTGAATATGTCAAAAAACTAATTCTACATATCGAAAGTTAACTATCAATATTCAGGTCTCAGTGTATCAAAGTAGCATTTTTCTAGCACAGAATAAATTTTCTAATAACCAATGTCTTTATGATTATTTAGATTGCACACAGCTTGTAAGGTATATATGAGCAGATTTATATCAATTTTAAATGATCTATTTTCCTGTGTATTTATATACTTGAGTATTACACTTGTCAATTCTTTGTTATATTCTCTGGATTTTTGTTGTTGTTGATTAGAAAAAGATACTATAAATAACATTTGAATCAGCATAAAATTATATGTTATGTTTCAGGATACTAATAAATGTCTTATCCTGAATAGAATAAATACTGTCTTTGTTGGTAACTACACTCAATTTCAGGAAAAGTTCATTAAGCAACAGTCTTTGTCTAATCCTAGTAAGTTGTTGAATGAAAATAAGGAGATTTTTGGACAAATTTTTATTAATAAAATCTCTCCTCCATTCCCTTCAAAAAATAGTATATTCTTGAATCAGGAATTTAATTATAATTTGCCATTCTTGTTCTCTCTTTGTAAACTTTATTTAGTGTACTAAAATATTTTGATATTAATTATACCTTCTGTAAATGTTTAAGTAATGTTGATTTCTTCTCAAAAGTCTTAAACTATGTTGTATCTTCTGTCATAAAATGATAATAAGTTAAAGATTATATTAATTTGTAAGAGAACCAAGTATCAAATCCATAGAATAAATTTTGTTTGGCATTTACACATTTTTGCTATCACTGAGGTTTTTGAACACAGCTGACTTAGGGACAAATAAAAAAATATGCTATTTAAGTTTTTTTTTTTAAAGATAAGCTATCATTTTTCTTCAAAAAGGCAAAACATGATGCATAGCAAATTTTAATGATATCTTTTCAGTGTCATGACAAAAGAAAATCCTACGTTTGATTTTATGTAATTTGCAAAGATAAAGGCATCTATCAAGGACCTGTGACGATGTGTGATGAAAGGTGTGCTGCTTTTCTGTGATGTGGAGCTTAACTGGAATGTTTATGTATTTATAAGTTTGTAGTTTGAAATATTCATATTTTGCCCAGTGGCCTACTAGTAGTTCATTATATTTTTATTTGGAAAGCCTGTGTTTGATCTTTGCTCCTGTTTTCTCTGGAGCTTTAGATGAATAAAATAACAAATAATTTACTACTCTGAAACCAAGTAGCCAACAGTTGTGGCCTTTGCAGATTATAATAAATTTGACCCCTCTCTACACTGAAGCCAAGACATCCATGGGGGAAAATGGAACCTGGGAGCTACAAACATTACATACCATATATAGATATGATTATTTCATTTTTTTTAAAGATTTTATTTATTTATGCAAACCAGAGGTGTAAGGTGGTGAGAGGATTCGCCAGAGACAGAGTGGGAAACACAGACAGATCAACTGAAGTACACTGCTGAGGGGAGTAGTAGGTGAGACAGGAGATGTCTGCTGTGCCACGTGAGAAGCTCCTGGCCTGGGATCAAACTCCTGCTGCAGTGGCTTCCCATAGCTTCATAGTGCTGATACGTAACCCTTTGCACTACCAGGGAGGACCCAGATATGATTATTTCTTAAAATCATTTTTTACCAAATATCTAATTAGACTGTTAATACAAAACATTTTTATATATTAAATATGAATAAAAGTTAAGGAAGCGATAGATTAATATATCCTATTTTCTCCCCACAGAGATGCCAAATATGTATATGAAGTTGTAAGAAGTGTGAGTTCTGAGCTAGAGAGAAAAATGACAGTAGAGAATATCTGAGGAATGTAGACTATAAAACAGAGAAGTTATATATAAGCAACCTATTGATTGTTTCAATGAGACCAAAAAAGGAATTTGAAAAATACAGGTTTTTTAAAAAGATTTCTTTCTTTTTTTTTTTTTTAAGATTTATTTATTTTTTTTTATTTATACATACAAGCTGGGGTACAGGCCAGAGGCGTAGGGCGGCGAGAGGGTTCACCAGAGACAGAGAGGGGAGCAGAACAGGCAGATCAGAAATACACTGCTGAGGGGAGCAGCGGGAGAGGCAGGAGAGGTCTGCCACGTCATGTGGGATTCTCCCCAGCCGGGCGTCGAACTCGCGTCTCCGCTGCCGCCGACAGCTCCACAGCGCAGCGCTTAACCGCTGCGCCACCGGGGAGGCCCTATTTCTTATTTGTAGGCCAAAAGTATGGAATGTAGGCCAGAAGTATGTAGGTTGAGACACTAGAGACAGAGTGGGGAGCAGAACAAGCAGATCCACTGAAATACACTGCTGAGGGGAGTAGCAGACGGTACTGGAGAGGTCTGCTGAGACATGTGGGTTACTCATGCTGCAGTGGCTGGTGATAGCTTCATAGTGCTGAGACTTAACCCCTTGCACCACCAGGGAGTCCAGAAAATACAGTTTTTTACATACCACAATTAGGCGAAATCAACTATTTCCTAAAATCATTTTTAATCAAATGTCTATTCACACATTTGTTGATATGAAAGATGTACATGAGGAAATACTGATTATTTAAGTGGTCGACTCTTTAATAAGAGGCTTACAGAGCACATCATCACATGATGTATCAGCATAAATTTATTCTACTATACATTTCTGACTTTTGAAATTCAATTTCATTCCTAGGAAATTAATGTTTTGTTTTCAAATGTAAGCTTTATATAATAGAATAAATAACATTAAATTTCATGGAAATTTGAAGTGCCTCTTACTCATGAGAGCCAAAGACTTGATAATAACCAGCTGATGTCATGCATTCATCTCTTGAACGCTACAATCTTTATACAAATAATACTTAGAGAAAAAAATTATAAAGTTTAAATAATATTTAAAATCCAAATTCTTTCTAAACCCCAGACTTTTAAAATTAAAACAAATAAACAAAGAGAAAGAATGAACAGGAGAACTGTAGCTATAACTGTATAACTATATCATGGTATCTAAAAGAGCTACTTCATGCCTTTAAGATCTTTCAGCTACACAATAAAATGCCAGTTTTCTCTTCTGTATCTTAAAGATTCTTCCCTTTTTGCAAAATTCATTTTCCAGTAAAATCAGATTGTCTTCTGTCACCTCTTCTGGGTCGTGAGGCTAGATAACTTTTGATTTTTTAAACACAAATAATGATAACTCTTTTTGGCTTATTCATTTTTTTTTTTTTTAATGCCACTTCCTCTGGTATAGTTTTGTTAATCTCAGCAAGATTGCTTTCTGGCATCATTTAGTTTCACTAAAGAAACTATTATTGTAAAGTCTGCACTATTTATCTAATATACTTTTTGTCACATGTCTTTTAGGACTCGTCTTTATGACCCAAATGTGTCCAGTGTTTGCACTCACCTCACATTTCTCATGTATATTTTTGGACATTTTCCAGGACTCCTTATCAGTGCTCTTGGACTTAGAATTTCCCTTCTTCCTCCTTTTCTTTTTGTCCTTACGTCTGTCTCTCCTTTTCCGTTCATCCTCCTCCCCAAACTTCTCCCTACTGTTCTCTACCCCCAGCCTTCCACACATTATCATTTTCTCAATTTCTTAGCTGTAATGGCAGCACTTTGTCATTAAATTTATTTTTCCCATTGCATGGTTATTAGCAGTCTTACTAAATATGAAAACTTTTGCTCTTCTTTTTTTTTTTTTTAGTTCTGTGTCCCTGGGCAGAGTCTTTTAGAAACTCAGTTTCTGATTATGAGAATTTTATGACAGTACACATCAAGCATCTAAAACGCACAAGCAGTTATTAGATGGCACATATTTTTCTTTTATGGTGCTTCCCATTTGCAATTATTTTGTTTAATAAGTCCCCTTTCTTTTTTGTTCCTTTTAGGCTTCTAATATGCTTATGTTATATTAATATGTAGTGTATTTTTATAATTAACCAAATATTTTTAATCTTTAGTACTTTCCGGGGCCTATTTCTGACTCTAGGATTTTCAGCTTTAATTCTTCAAATATAAAGAGATATGCTGGATATATTCATGCTTCTACATAAATTCATAAACTGACATATTTTATATTCTCTTTATAATGGATGATTGTCAGGTCAGTAATCAACGAATAATAACAAATGGTGCAGAACACTGAACATATCTTATGCTGCTCTTTTTTCCCTTTTTGTGCCTAGTGTATTTATCAGGGTACTCAGCAGTATTTTATTGTGTACACACTCTGTCACTTTTGCTGAAGGTCACTTTGTCATAGAACAATATTCAATCTATTTAATGTAAAGTAATCATATTCAAAGTATGAATATTATTAGATATTAATTTACTTTAAATAAATTTTCTTAGTAACATACATATCTTGTTACTTTTGTTAGGGAAGAAATATATATGAGTATACACAAATCGTAAGAAATTTTTATGTATAGTTTATCTGCATATCTATTTTTTTTGGATTCTGAAAGTTTTAAAAAATTATCAAGTAAAATAAGAGGAAGAGGTACGAGGGCACTGGCTATAGAAGTATGCATGGAAACCATTATATTCTAAGATATAAGTTTTAACTATATATTCACATATAAAAAATGAATTTAAAATCCAGATATTTTCAATACTTCTAATGGTAAAATATTGAGATTATGTAGCATAGATTATCCTCAATCATCATTATTTTTGTCTCATCTTAAATTGAATATACTTTTCTGTTATAAATCCTTTATGATTTCTTTCAGAATGAATATCAGAAGGGGTAGTTCACAAATGCAACTTTGTTTTAGGAAGTTTCTATAGTTACCACATGAGGATGTGATCAAGAAGTACATGCTCACACCTTTTTGTGCAGATATTTGCCACAGAAAGAACTAACCCCTTCATCACTGCTTTGCAAGATTTATTTCCTTTTTGTGTTTCATGGATTCAAAAAGGTGAATGAAAATATGTGTACTCCTACTGTTGTGAATAAAATAGCCAAGTCAATTTTTTCACAAATTCATTTTAGATCTACTTACTTTATTTAGAATACTATACATTTAATTGGCATCAATAGCAGTGCTTGAAAATATTTAATCTCTCACGTATTTTTTGAAATAATGTTTTCAAACTGTAAAACCAGATAAAAATTTGGTCCAGCTCTACCTGTAACCTGTACTAACAGTGGAATCCTTGGCAAATTACTTAAATTCTCTGACTTATCTTCCTAATCTGTAAAATCAGTATAATAATAGCAATGTCACAGAGAAGTTACAAGAGCTAAATGAGTCTATGCTCATTAAATACTGGTTTCTTTAGTCTAACTTTGTTTACTCTTGGTTTTAATGTGCGATGCAACCTAAAAGAAGAAAATGGTACATAGGAAATAAACGGAATATTTTGAGCACTGTATTGTAATTATGTAAGTAAATGAGAAAAGTGCAGGGAGGATATTGATGTCTAGCATTTTCTTCAGCAGAACTGCATTTAACATAAAGGGGAGTCATTTTATTGAATAATAAAAGCCTGACAATCACTATGATTGGCTGACGGCCATTACTGCAGTATAATTCTAAACAGCTTGTTTTTCGAAGTTCTTCTTGGATAACTCTTTAAAATCCAGGCATTGCCTAGTGTGGTTGAGAGATTCAAAACTCATTTTAAAGTGAAGTTTCTCACATTGAATACTGCTATGATATGTGATGGGAAAAAAACAAACAAACCATACATTAAAATAGTGTTTTCTTCCTAAATGATTAAAAACTGATTTTTGACATGAAAAAAAATGTTAAATTTAAGAAATTGCTTAAATGGTAGACAAAATTAATTCATGAGATTTGAAGAGATTTTATTTTTAAGAAGTCCAATGTGCTTTAGTGAAAAGTACATTTGATTTGTATTTTCCAGTTTAAAATTCTGTAATTTTCCCATCAAGTCAACAAGACTTTCAGTTACCAAATCCGTTTTGATATATTCCTCTTTCTTGGTATTTCCAATGAGCAATACTCACTCTAAAGTATGTATGATAAGTGGGTGTCTAGTTGGCAACTCATCAAAAATAAATATTTAATGACATTTTAATGGTTATTTAAACTATCTTTTATTTAAACTATGGATTAATACTTCATTTGGTCAATGAATTCTGACCAGAAAATTTGAGAACATATTTGCTGTTGAACCTCTCTGTAGTGGATGTGTACTTAATTTTCAGAAACGTCCAGGTTAGATCATCTCTGATGGAGGCATTTTATCTTAAACGTCAACATTGAGAACACTGAGATAAAGATCAGGGGCAGCAATCTGTGAACTGCATAACTGTGTTAATTGCTCATTCTCAAACATAGAGATGCCAATTAATTCCACATAACCCAGAATCCAAGCAGCACGGGAAATGGTCCTGATGTTAGTAAGGCACAAAAATGAAAAATAGATATGTTCCAGATCCCAGAAAGCTGATTCTTGAACAGACAGCAATAGAAGAATCCCTACGTATTCAGCGATCGGATGATGGAATCTTTGTTCAGGCGACAGGCATCCTAAACCAGATGCAAGGTGGAGAAATTCTTCTCACCCTCACCTTCAGAATCCACCGCTCGGCCACCTGGGCTCCCGCTGGCTGCGCCGCAGCTTCTCTGGCGGTGCACGTCTCCCCCTCTCGACCGCCAAGTGCTTACTCCCTCCCAGAGAGCACTTACACAATGGACTCACTTGTTTGCCTTGCACCTTTCCTTTGACTTCCAGCCCCAGCCCACAACTTGAGTAAGAGTCAGGCAGGGACTCTGCCTGGGAGCTTGGACCCGCGGAGCCTCCCAGACAAGCTCGGAAGCACGCGCGCACACGCAGACAAAACAAACAATGCCTGGCCCACGAATGCACACATTCACGACTCCCACGCCCCCACCCATCGCTCTGCAACCCGCAAAAAGAAACCTGGGACGGGTTTTCTGAACGAAAGATTTTAGTTTGTTCTCCAAACTGCAAACCTGTCTCTTTCTGATGGCCAACGAGAGGCTGGGTAGTCTGATGGCAATAAAGATTAACGGTGGCTTTGCCCGTGACAACGCCCCCCACTACCGCGCTGAGCCAGGCTCCCCGAGAATCACTAGGGGGAAACGCAGGTCCAGCAGAGACAGAGGCATCTCGGGAGGGATGCGAAATGGGAAATAAAAAAAGGAAAAGAGTTAAATTGGGCTTTGGTGGTGAAACTTCCGAAGAGAAAGGGATGGGCTCTCCCCGCAGAAAACTACCTTGAGATGAAAAATAAATGCATACATAAGGAAGTGGCATCAACAACTTTGCGGTGAGCAGCAAGTTGTTCCCCTCCTTTCCAGCGGCGGATTAGCACCCCCTGAGCCGCCCTGGAACACGCGCTCCCACCCCGAGGCTGTGGCGGCGGGAGCAGCAGCAGCCACAGCAGCAGTTCGAACGGCAGCAGAGGCAGCTGCGCGCCTCCGGCCCAACCCCGCTCCGCTCCCCCTCTCGCCGGCGCCCTGCCTGTCTTGCGTGTGCGTGTGCGTGTGCTCAGCCTCAGCGTGAGGGGCACCTGCTCGTCTGGGCTCACAGCGGAGGCAGCCTCGCCGTGAGCCGCCGCCGCCGCCGCCACTGGTGCTGCCGCTCGCCGGCGCCTGGCTCCCGGTGGCCGCCGCCGCCTCGCCAGCAGAGTTGGGCTCCGCGGGGCTTCCCCCTCGCAGCCTCGGTCCTTCCCGGCTGCCTGCAAGTCAGCCTGGCTCCGAGTCACGTGTCAGTGCCTGAGGCAGAGACTGAGAGAAAAAAACGCGCTTCATTCCTTCTTCCACCGCCATACTGTATTTTATACTAAATCTCATTTTTATTCCAACATTTTACTCCCGCTCGGTGAGTACCTTCTCAGTGGCATTCTTGTCCTATTCTTTTTTTTGTCCTTTTTTTTTGTTTTTGTTTTTCTTCTTTTTTTTTTTCCACTTCTTTGATTATTGTTTCTATTTGGGAAAGCTGGAGGAGCATGGTTTTGAGCCTTTTCCTGAATCCAAGTTTTTCTAGCATGCGATGGTTCTGTAGACAAGGCGCTGTGACTGGGAGTCCGGGGCGACCGTGCCCGCTGGGAGCGACTCCTAAGTCCAGCAAAATATGCAACTGGTTTTATGGAAAAAGCGATGTGAAGTATGGTGCCTATTTTTTCCTTTGTAAAGATAAAAAAGCATGTTTCTAACTCTTTTTTTTGCATACTCTTTTTATAATAAGATTTTTGTATAGGTGGGATTTTACGGCAGTGTTTACAAGTTTGTGGTTTTGCAATATTGGTACAAACCACTGAGCAAAGACATTAATTTTCTATTTTTTTGTGCCATTTTTGGAAGTCGGTGAGAACAAATTCGTTTTTTTTCCCTCCTGTTTTTGATACCTATTGATAACATGAAACTTTTCTTACAGCTGGCTACCGGGATTATTTTTAAGCAAAATACTTTTTTTCCTCCTTTAAATTAACTATGACTTTTGCACATTTGACTTTTTAAGAAAAAAACCGAGATAATTTTATGATAGATATCCTGATATCTATACCTATATTATCCCTTCTTCCTCCCCCTTTCCTCCCCGTAAATCAATTTTCAAATGATGGCAGTGGAAGGTTTTTCTGGAAAAAAAAATGAAGTGCAGTTTGGTTTCCTTGTCAACGGAGGATGAAGTGAACAGCTGAACAGCTGAGCAGCTCACAGAGAGCAGGTACTTGGTCCCCTTGGAGGCGTTTCCCGGGTTTGCAATGGCAACACTGGTCCTGGCAAAGAAATCTGTGTGTGCGTGTGTGTGTGTGTGTATCTGTGTGTATGTGTGCGCGCGCGCGCGTCTCTGGGCAGTGTCCGAGCCCGCGGTGGGGAAAGCGGCGCCGAGAGCCAGGGAAAGCCAAAGTCCGTTCCTTGCCTCGGGATCGGATTTTGGATGTGCGCAAAATACAGTCCCTCCCTCGGCTGCGCCCAGGTTGTATCCGCGGCGGGCGGCGTCTGCGCCGCAGGCGGCGCCGGCCGGGGACGCGGCAGCCGGCGGGCCCTGTAAGTTCTCCGAGGGCCACTTGCAGAGCAGAGCAGGAGGGGCGAGGGCCAAGGATGTGGCAGGGGCTGGCCAGGGCGGCCCCTCGAAGCGACTGGGAGTCGGGGGAAGAAGAGGCAGGGGCTGCATCTTCTGGAGGGCTGGCTCTGGGCCAGCGGGCCGGGAGCTCGAGACATTTGCAGATCCCTAGGACGGCACTAGCCCCCCGCACGCGCAACTCCTGCTCCTCCTCTTTGCCTTGAATAAACGGCGCAGTAGGTCTTTCCCGGCCTGTCTTGCTTGTTCCGAAGGGTTTTGTTTCCTTAGAGGTGCCGCCTTTGGATCTTTCCCTTCCCTGTCGTGTTGCCTTGGTTTTAAGTGCTTGTTGGCATCTTCCAGGGAATGGGGAAATAGTTACTTTCTGTGATGGTCAGATGGGTTTAATGTTGAGGAAGTAAATGTTTGTTTTAATGAGACTACACTCCTAAGGTACAAAACAGCCTTTGCTTTGAGTTTTAAAGGGACAGCGTTTTCTGTCTTTTTAAACCACCTGATAGTGGTTTCTCTTGAGAACTGGCCACAAGACAGGTAGGGGTTGTTGATGGTGATGATTGATTTTGTTGTATTGGTAGCATTATAGGACTCAGCGTTGAATGTATTTTATGAATTGTTTTCTGTCATTGTTCTGTTCTGTTTCCGGTCTAATCTAACACTACTTTTTGGAGATGTACCAGGTGGTGATAATAAGCCTTTTCTGTACATAACACAGTGGCTGCATCTGCTGGAAAACTTGCTGTCCAAATACATTTCGTGCAGTACTTTAAATCTTAAGGTCTGCAGGGTAAATATTATTTAAATTATTTGATTTTGAAGCTAGCTTTACTAAAAAGTTTAGTCTTAAATTGATCATGTGCATATGCTTTGGTGAATTTTGTTAAAATAAATAGAAAGCAAATGAAATAACTTTTTACCTCTCAGGTTAAGTTTTCCCCTAGGTTATCTATACACATAAAATCTCATTCCATCACAGAGAAAGGACCATAACAAATGGCTTTTTCAAGCAAATGTTTTCTCTAAATCTGTAACCTCATTTTGTGGAATAAAAGTTTTATCCTTATATTTCTTTGCCCTTTGTGGTGAATGAATTGTCAGTGCAAATGAAAACTTATCTGTAGGTTGAAATTTATAGCAAAATCTAGAAAACAAATATAGATTTTTTTTTTTTACTCAGTGCACACTCTCATTCCAGAGATGTTGAAGTGAGTGATTTTTGTAGTTAGGGTAGTGATCCTCTGTTAAGAAAGTTCTGTTACATTTATGTAAGGATGGTTTACCTCCTCTCTATGGACTATCAGACTGATATCTTGAAGAGTATTTTTTTAAGGTTAGAGAAAATATATGTTACTAAGCCTTATATTTTGACTTTTTGGGGGTACATTGCTAAAATGTAGTATTTCATATGGTTTAAATAGCTAACAAAAACATTAGAAAGCCACTTGCAATACTCTGTGCTTTTTGTCATAATAATGTACATAAGTAGAAATGCTCATTTACTTAGAAATACAATATGATACTTGTGTATAACAGTTCCTTGCCAATTGTAAGCACGGCAGTTCTTTTTAAAGAAAAAGATAGTGAGAGGGGAAAAAACTTTAGTCAAAGTAGAATTTTCATTAAGAGGACCATTGCTGCCTAAAGTGGAGGTAGTTTGTGTCTAACGGTTAGGGGAAAACACAAGCTATATTTTATGATGTTTCCAGATGAGATTGTAATCATAGTGACAGGGAGGAGGAAGACATTTACTGTGGAAACAGATCGGTAGTTGGGCTTTGAATCCTGTAAATAAACATGCTACCATTCTTTCATCATCTTAAGGTTTTAATTTAATATTCACTGTTTACTATGTTATATAATTACGTTTTTATCTACATTCAAATTTTTCAAATTTCCTCCTTCGTGTATTGTTTTTGGAAGTCTCCGACTTCTGAAACTGGTCACCTATTTTGCATCTTTGTGGTTTAAAATGTTTCAGTGTAGTATCCTTGTGTTAGCACCGCCTACTGGTTTCTCATGGAAAAATAAAATTGTTTTTCTATTCAGCAAACTTCCCACTCTAGATTCTGATTACTATAGTCATACAAATTATTTTTAACTATTTACTGAGAGAAACAAAAATACTTTGCAGGAGGAGAATTCTTGGGAGGTTCCTGTGGGGATTGGGGGAAAGAAAACACTCAAAAATTAATTAGACTGTAGACCCACTAACTTACCTTAAGTATTTTATTATTTAAGCTTTGATAAAGAAATCATCACAAACTTAAAACAGCTTGTTAAATTTTCTAGAACTTTTTACTTTTTACCATGTACATTTTCAGTTGTAAACAAAAGTCATTAAACTAGCATAGTAAACCTTTCCCTCCACCAACCTTCAAAATTGTCATCTCAGGACCAGTCGTTTTCCTTTAAAATATATATATATACACATATATATATATATATATATATTTTTAACTGAGGTAATATTGGGGTGCCCCCATCAGGCATTACCACCATAGTACATCCACCACCAGCTCACCTATATTCCACCACCATAGACGATTGTGCTTCCTTCCCTCTTTGTTCTTTTCCATCCCACTCCACCCACCTTGGTATATCAGTTCTGTAGTCAGCTATCAAGGGTTAGTTTTTCAGCTTGTCTTTGTCTGATTATTTATTTAGTTACTTTATATTCCACATATAAGTGACATTTGGCATTTATATTTTTCTCCTTTTGACTTATTTCACTTAACATTATCCTTTCAAAGTCCATCCATGTTGCTGCAAATGGCATGCATTTATCATTTTTGATCGCAGAGTAGTTTCTAGAACTTTTAAAGAGATATCAAAATTTGGACATTTTGAAAAATCCTGAGTTACTGAATTAATTTTGCAGTTTCTGTTCTAGCCTTGAACAATGTAGAGAAAGGAAATGCTAGTGAATTCAATTTTGAGTGTGATCTGTTTGTTAAAGCTTTTATTTATTTATTTTTATTTATTTATTTATTTATTTATTTTATTATTGTTATTTATGTCTTTTACATTTTGTATTCCCTTTGGGTAGCCCGCCACCAATTCACCCGTGATCCATCTCCATGGTCCCTTGTATTCTTTTCTATTCTTTTCTATTCCATTTTGTGCCCTTATACCCCCCTCCCCCCCCCCCCAGCCCTGCTGAGTGTCTCTCTCCTATTTGGTTTCCCTATAGTCCTGTTATAAGTGAAACCATTTGATATTTTTCTTTTTCTTTCTGGCTTATTTCACTGAGTATGATCCCCTCTAATTCCATCCATGTCACTGCAAATTGCATGTGTTTATCTTCTTTGAATGCTGAATAGTATTCCATTGTGTATATGTACCACATCTTCTTGATCCAATCATCTATTTTTGGACATCTGGGTTGCTTCCATACCTTTGCTATTGTGAATAGTGCCGCAGTGAACATACGGGTGCATGTATCCTTTCGGATTAGTGTTTTTGTGTCCTTTGGGTAACTTCCCGAAAGTGGGATCGCTGGGTTGTATGGGAGCTCCATGTTTAGGAGTTTGAGAAATCGCCATGCAGCTTTCCATAGTGGTTGGACCAGTTCACATTCCCACCAGCAGTGTAGAAGAGTTCCTTTTTCTCCACATCCTTTCCAGCATTTGTTATTGCCTGTATTTTTAATGTGTGTCATCCTCTCAGGTGTGAGGTGGTATCTCATAGTGGTTTTGATTTGCATTTCCTTTATTATAAGTGATGTTGAGCATTTTTTCATGTATCTGTTGGCCATTTGCTTTTCTTTGGAGAAGTGCCTTTTGAGCTCTTCTGCCCATTTTTTGACTGGGTTATTGGCTTTGTTTTTGTTGAGTTGTGTGAGATCCTTGTAAATTTTTGTTATCAGTCCTTCATCGGATGTATTGTGTGCAAAGATCTTTTCCCAGTTGGTAGGGTGTCTGTTAGTTTTGGTTAATGTCTCTTTTGCTGTACAGAAGCTTTTTATTTTGATGTAATCCCATCTGTTTATCTTGTCTTTCACTTCCTTCGCTTTGAGGGATGTGTCTTTCAAGATTTTGCTGAGATGTATGTCCTGTAGAGTTTTGCTTATATTTTCTTCTATACATTTTATGTTAAAGCTTTTAAATGAAATTTGCATCATTAAAAATAAACATTTAATTATTTCTTATATTTATTCTTACACGGTCGTAGCAATCAGCCCACTGATTTCTTTCTTAGTGTGCATTAAGCAATCACACTATGGTGGTGTGATATGTAAGAGAGAACAATTTCAAACATGTATTTGTAAGGGTACTCTTTTTATACTCTTAGCTTTATACTCTTTGCAAAGATATATTGCCTTTTAAAAAAACTAGCTAGTTTATCTTCTCTATTTTTTTAATGAAAGGCTAATGGTTAAAAGATATTATATTAAGTAAAGAAATTGTACTTTTAGAATATAAAAAAATTAGTGAAATGAAAAATTATGCACATATATTTAATATACAAAAAATTTATATTTTCATACTTCTAGTCTTGAAAGTTTCCCATTTAAGTGAGAGTGTGGTCATGCTTTGTTTACTGTTTACTGATATTGTAAGTAACTAATTATACAGCACGTCAAATCAAATAAAACTATACGTTGGAAGTAGCAGTGAAATGGATATTTAGAATTGTTTACATGATAACAAGGAAACGGAAGAAAATATTTTAATTATAATCAATTTATTCTCTGATTTTTGAAATCCTTTACTTTTTTTTTTAAAGATTCATTTATTTATGTATACAAGCTGAGGTACAAGCCAGCGGCGTGGAGTGGTGAGAGGATTCACCAGAGAAAGAGTGGGGAGCAGAACAGGCAGATCAGAAATACACTGCTGAGGGGAGCAGCGCGATAGGCAGGAGAGGTCTGCCGACAACTCCAAGGTGCAGCGCTCAACCGCTGCGCTACCAGGGAGGCCCCTGAGAAATCCTTTATTTTTAAATAGTGATTATGTCCTACTTTTAAAAACAGCTATTTCTTCATATCATTTATTACATTGCCATTAAAAATTCTAGGCTAATGATAAATTTTAGTTTCCAGTCTTAATAGACCTTGGAAATGCATATAAAAATAATTTTCTTCACAGATATGAAGTTATCATTTTCTTATTATTTCATTATTATTATTTGTTACAATTACTGACTTGCATAAATGCCATTAAAACCCCATTTTCATACAGTAGTATGGTTTTAATAAATAAATTTTGCTTCAATATAAGACAATGGCAACTTTCAGATAAATTTTCATACTAGCAATGAGGACAATTTGTTTCAGTATACCATGATTTTGACACTAATAATTGTTAAATAAAATTTAATAGATGATGTCTGAAGGTATTAAAAAGTAATTACATATTTAGTAAGTGTTATATGAATATATTTTCTATTACTTTTCAAAAATAAATTTAGACCTATAATGTATATATATATAAAGCATATATATATTATATGTATATGTATATATGTACACCTAGAATATTGACCTGGAACCCAGCTATTGACAATTTATAGTAGATTAGCTTATTTTCATAACTTTTGGATTTTCAAGAAACTATAAGGAAATTTTTCTTCATTTGCTTTGCTTGATTTACTTTAAGTAGCAAGCTTACATTGTGGAAAATTGATTTGGTGTTTTTTTAATTTTCCATAAATTTAAAGATTTTTGTTTGTTTTGCAGTATCTTGCTGTTTTTATGAGACCAAGTCCTGGAAAATATAAAGGTGTTGATTTAATTTTTCAATCCATTCCTAGCCACCGAGAGGGCAGTGGGAGAACTTCAGTTAGTGTTGAGCATAAATGCCTTCTGAACTGCCCTTGGAGACTCTTCAGCTGGGGTCAAGACTGCAAGATTTATTTCTTTGGCAATGTATAAATCTAAATGGAGAGGAGAATTATAGAGAACATGGGGACCTTGTCCTGTTTTATTGAACGATGCAATGTAGTACATCACCTAAGCACTTTCATACTAAAGAAAAACCGGAGATTTCATTTGCTGCAATGTTTCATAAAAGTACATTTAAATGATCAATTAATATTTTTTGCTTAGAATAATATAGTTGAATATTTTAATAAATTTTAGTAGTATAAATGATTGCATTCCTACATAATCCATGTATTTGGATGAAATATTTATACACATTTTGATAGCCATATGTTATAAATTGTAACAGGAGCAACATATTTTTCCGTCAGTCTGGAAATTGTTAACAGGTTCGAATAGGGACATATTATTTTTTCACTAATGAAAATGAGAGGAAAAGAAAAGGAGGACTCACATTTATTGATGTGCCAAGTAAATACACTCTCATTTGTTCTTCCTCTTGGTTTGCAACCTTGGAGTTTCCTAAGTGAAATTTGAAGCTGGCTCTTCAGACAGAGGGCAGTATGAGAGGAGAAGTAGACCAGATTGGTAGGTGGCAGTTTTAATTAGCAAGGAACTTTGCATAATGGGTAGTCACATGATCAATAGATTTACACAGCCACTCACCAGAATCCTGAGTTTATCTAGAGGCCTTAACAGGGTTCTGTCATGTGTATAATCCAGATGGGCTCTATAGCACTTTACTCTTTCAGGGCTGTGTCCTTGAAGTGACGTTTTTATGCAAACTGTGGGTGGGACGTACATTTAAAGGGCAGGGAAAGGGTAAGAAGCCCTGATTGCTCAGTTGTGAAGGTCAGTTAGTCATGTGCTCTCAATAACTTCCACCAACATTTTATGAGTAGATGGGGTCATCTTTATTGTATATTTTTGAGCAATCTGAAACTTAGAGAGACATGTAACTTGTTTAGGGTTCTACAAATAGTAAAGGGACAAACAATGAATTTCTGAATTGATACCTTATGTACCTCATTCTGTATAGGGTTGTTGCATTTCTGAAGAGGGAGTTTTTTTGATTGTTTTATTTTAATGTTTTTATTTTAAAACAACTGGCTATATTTATTTTCTTGGTAAATTATTTGAAATGACTCCAGTTTGATAAGTTTTCTTTAGTCAGTGCTGTGGACAGAAATAACAGAAAAATGTAGCATTTGCACTCTTACTGGATTATAAATCTCTCCAGGACTATTGGAATTTCTGAAGACAGCCAAATACATGGACATTTGTGAGGGGACACTGGTTCTCTGTGGTTGGGATGAATAGATAGTTCTGTGTCTCTTATAACTGTAGAAGACCTGGGAAAATTCCTCAACAAATATTTACTTACTAAGTACAAAATGTAATCTCTTCTCTTGAAGCTTTTGCAGCGTGATGTGGAAAATTAGTCTTTTGCACGTGGAAAACTGAACAGCCGATTCTTTCATAACATAGCAAGTCTATAAATATAGGTGTCTCTTCTGTCTACCAACATCTCACTATCAACATCATCTCCATCTCAAATTTCAATGTTACACATATTTGGATGTGACATTTTTCAAGCTCATTTTATCTGTTTGTTAATAACATAAAACACATATAACTGCAAGCTGTTATTTTAAGATGCTATTTTTATTTGCCTCTTCCAATGTGCGGAAAAGTCTTCCATTACTAAAGTTTCCTTGAAACTTGAAAAATGAATATTTTTCAATAAAGAATGAGAAACATAAACCATAGAATGGTTTATGTGAATGATTTCATGGGAATGAGATAGTGTGAATGAACATGATGAAGTGGATTTCAAAGATGATAGTAATTCCATAAGTCATAAAATCAGTGGATTTGGAGACCAAATTATAGAGTGCATGAAAGTTGCTTTTGAGTGTAAAGTGTGCATATCTGAAAAATTAGTTGTATAAAGTAAAACGAGGAAATAAAACTAGAGAATGATTTTCTTGGGATTGAAGAATAGTTCAGTTTGGGATGTATCACCAATTTAAAGTTCCAACATAAAGTCCTGGAATAAAATGATGGATTTGCTGCTGAAATTCAGGTCTAGCACTGGGAAACACAATGAAAGCAAGAAAAGAATATTATAAAATCATCATGTAAAACTTTAGGAGGGAATTACTATCAAAAGGCAAACATTTGGAAACACCTGTATTTCTTTCTGAGTAAATATAAGAAGATGTGGTTAAAGATAGAAAAAGAGAAAGAGTAGGATAACCATGAAGCTTAGTGTGTGTGTGAAGAAAGTTTTGTTCAACAGAACTAATGCTGCATAGGCTTAAAAGAGGATAAGACTTGAGAAAAAGTTATTGAATATGTTTAAAATCTATGAAAAAAATAAACAAACATCATTTTCAAGTAAAAAGTAAATGAATGAGACAGATTAGAATAAATGAAGAGTCTATGATTCCCAAGATTGTTTTTGTCGTGTGTATGTGTGTGCGCGTGCGCACATTTAACATGATCTCTTTATAGCTAGGTAAGTTGGTTCTAAACTACGTATAGAAAAATAAACAAAAAGTACCCTGGATAATTCTGATAAGAAGTACAAATAGGTGGCCAATCTATCATATATTAAAGTATTTTATTAAACTTTTTAAAATAAAGATATTTATTTTTGATAAGTTATGGGAACCTAAGTACCCAATGATAGATGAATGGATTAAGATGATGTTATATATGGACAATGAAATACACACAGTTATAAAAATATGAAATCTTGCCATTTGTGGCAACATGTATGAAATTGGAAGGGATTATGTTAAGTAAAATAAGTCAGAGAAGAAAAGACAAATACCAGATGATTTCACTCATATGTAGAATATAAGGAAACAAATTAAAAGACCAGACAAAAACAAACCAAAGCAATCCCTAAAAATCTGCCTGCAGAATGGAGGATATTAGAGGGGAAGGGTGGAGGTGGGGAGCAAAAGGAGAGGGAGCCCAGTGGACTATAGTGGAGAATTATGGGTGCTTTGGTGGTGAGAGTAGTGTGTTAACATATACCTGAAGAGGTATGAATTTATACCCTAAATATTATACAGTATTGTAAAGCAGTATTACCTCAAAAAATTTTAGAAAAATGATAAGATAAATATACTTACTAGCTGTGTCTCCTAAAAAGACTTCCAAGTAATATCTCTTGGAAGCAGTAATGAGCACAGATAGTGCACAATTTATGGCTTCTAAATACTATTTATTCTCAAGGGGACAGAGCTCTTTAGAGAATTGGCTAATTCTAAATCTGGGCAGAAAAATTATAAAGGTGAACCTGGGATATTTCATTTTGTCAGGAAGTAAGGAAGTGTCCAATAACTAAAGTTGTGCCAATCTTACTTACAAACTAACTGTAAACAGAAGACTCCTTGAAGGGCCTTCCAGTTGCTAAATTCAGATCAATGAGAACATCCAATGGCTATAACAATATATATAAAACATTGAAAAAAGTAAAACATGTAAGTTCATACTGATACTCTAAATGAAAAATAGCAAAAGAACAAATTTTAACTAATTAAATTGAAAGATTTAAACAGCCTGATTTTTAACAAGAACTCTTCTAGTTATAGGTACATATCTTCTTTACAAAATAATGTGAACTCATAAATACAAAAAAAATACTGGAGTGAGAAAATTACCTTTTATAATGGAATGAAGCAAACAATTCTGGCAAGAATGAGTAATGGGGGGCCTCCCTGGTGGTGCAGCGGTTAAGCGCTGCGCTGTGTCGGCAGCAGTGACACTAGTTTGATGCCCATCCGGGGAGAATCCCACTTGGTGCGGCAGACCTCTCCTGCCTTGCCCGCTGCTCCCCTCAGCAGCGTATTTCTGATCTGCCTGTTCTGCTCCCCACTCTGTCTCTGGTGAACCCTCTCGCCGCCCCACGCCTCTGGCCTGTACCCCAGCTTGTATGTATAAATAAATAAATCTTAAAAAAAAAGGATGAGTAATGGGTGCTAAACCATTAGTTAAAAGTGTTTTCGATAAGAGCATAGTTTCATGGTGTTCACGTTATTACAACTTCTTAGATAACTCAGTGATCAAACCCAGCATCGCTAGTAGGTAACTTGATACCACAAGTTCCTGATGGATGCGCTATGAAGTCTCTGGCACCATTTCTGAAATATTGCTGTTATAGTGTATAACCTGAATCTAATAAAACTTATTTAGAGTCAACTTCTAGTTTACAGAAAACATACAGGTGATGAACAACCTGTTAATTAAACTCATGAAGAAATAATCAGACAAATTCACAGGGCTTAGTATTTTTCCCTGAAGATATCAGACATCATGGTGTCTACAACCTAATTTTATATGAACCTTTGTAAAAGGTGTGTAAAGGAAATTGTGATTTGCTACTAATTTTTGAATCCAGGAAGTGGTTATAGAGATTTCGTTGCATGATTTCAAATTATCTGTAAGTTTGAATTTTATCAGAAAAAAATGTTGAAAAGTCAGTTAACTGTTACTTAGAAAAATATACATATTAAGGTTAAATGGAAGCAAAAGTCCAATTGCCATTTTTAAAATCTTGCAGTGTCTGGAAGATATGAAGACAGGTAGTTTAATGTTAAATTTTGGGAATAAAATATTACTTAAGGGAGCAGTATTATTAAAGGAAGGATACAGTTTTAAACCAGAATGAAGACAATCTAAATGCATATTTAAAGTTTTTCAGAATCCCTTACCAATAAAAGGTGGAGTTCTAAGGGGGAGGAAAGTAATTTTCAGGAGCAAGTTTTAAAATGTTCTAGGAAGGTCAGTGTGTTTAGCAGTACCACAAAAAGAGGCTCAGCACATCTTAGAAGAGGAATTGAATTAGTTCATTAGTTGAGTTCATTCATTCAGACCTATAACACTAGTCAACAGTGAGATCATTACTGACTTAAAAAGGCCCTTATCTGTAGTATCTTGGTGTGCTGAACATGAACATAACCCTGAAAATTTTTTATTAGCTCTCGTTTTGAAGATAATTCATATAATTCATTTTATATGTTTCACCATGTAAATTTATCCAGTAGAACTGCAACAACATCCTAAATCAGTCTAGAATGATGTAATATTGCATCACATTGCATAATACCATCATGCACACATCATCCAGAGTTGATTGCATCATTTTCTGATGCAATACATACAATACTACTGCCAAGCGGCTGCTGAAGGAAGCTGATGTCAGCAGTGCACTAGAAAAAGCCCTGTCAGTAAGGTTGAGCATTGAAAATATTTCAGACTCTGTGTGAGACAGTTTAAGCCACTGTTCCATAGAACTGTTATTGTTTTATCCATTTAGGTACAATACAGAACAGTAATGCCTTGAGAGTGCGTTCATAGCGTGGACAATTTCTGCTCTATTTGTGGGGAAGTGACATTTGCCAACCAGAAGAAAAGTATCACTTCTCAAGAGAAGAAGACTTATCATATTTACTTTGGATGCAAGATTGGTGACCTTGGGCCCCACATATATGCTGTGCTCCATGTACAGCGCAGCTTTCACAGTGGTGAAATGGCCAAAGACCATCAATTCCATTTGCAGACCCTATAGTGTGGAAAGAGCCAAGCAACCACATAAAAGACTGTTACTTCTGCTTGTTTCCTCCTCTTCCCTGCAGAATAACGAAGCGAAAGAAGTCGAGAATAGCCTACCCAAACATTCCATCTGCTTTGAGATGACCATTTCAACAACTTGCTGCAGAGTGATGAGAAACAAGCATGGAATGCTTTTCGCCTAGTGTCTACAAACTTTCTTGGGGATGTTAGGGCAAAAAACTACAAGGAACTAGTAGAATACATGCTGATGCAGTATCAGAAACTTGGCTGCAATTTGTCTCTAAAGATCCACTTCCTTCATTCCCATCTGGATTTCTTCCCTGAAAACTGTGGTATGGTTAGTGATGAACATGGCGAACGTTTTCATCAAGGTATCGCATCAATGGAACACAGATACCAGGGAAAATGGTCCACTACAATGCTGGCTGACTACTGCTGGACACTCCCCAGAGATGCTCCTGAACAACTGTTCAAGAGACAAGCGAAGAAATCTATGAAGTAGTCTATGACTTGATTTTTTACAGGTATTAACTGTAGGCCTATTACTATTGACTTGCATTCCGTGATGTAAACATCCATTTATTGCCATTTACAAAAAAACTAGAGCCAAATTTAGAATTTGACTGTCATATTCGTGTTGAGCACATGCAAATTGATAGGAAATGACATTTTATTTCAGTAACATGACTTTTGTAAAAATTTGTTGACCGTGATTCGCATGCATTTCATGATGTAAACATCAATTTATTGCAGTTTACAAAAAAAAAAAAAAAACTAGAGCCAAAATTGGAATTTGACTATCATATTCGTGTTCAGCACATACAAACTGATAGGAAATGACTAATTTTATTTCAGTGATACGACTTTTGTAAAAATTTGCTGACCAATGTAATGGAGGATGGGGACTCACTGGTAAATAAGCCTAATAAAGACCCTACCTTCAGGGAGTGTCATCTAACAGTGACACTTAGGTAAGTGCAAAGTCATAGGTTGAGATGAACTAGTATAGGGATAAGGACCTGGAGAATGTCTCTGAAAATATGTAAGAGGTCTATAAAAAGATTCTAGAACCTTAAGAAGGAAATTGGCAAAATTAATAATTTGTTGTTTTTCATCAACCTAATTTCATTACTTTTTCTAGTAGCGCTTAAAATACGCACAGGTCAAGCAAAAATCTTAAATTTACTTGATTAGGAGATTATCAGGGCATGAATAATGTAGAACAAAGATCTGGTCTTTCTACAGGTTGTAAAAAAGACTTCCCATAGATATGGACTGAGAAAGTAGGCAAGTGCAGCTCCAGTAGATGAATAGACTAAAAATTGATAAGATTAGAGAGTCTGAAGAAAAATATTAGCAGGTTCAAAATTTTTAATAGAATGAAAGACATGCAAAACTGGATGGATGGTTTTGGTTGGGAGAATATTGCAGTTCCAGACTTTGAAAGTGGAACAGTGTCAAATAATGAGCAAATAATGAATTTCAGGGCTTGGGAAGGCAGATGCTGCTGATGTTGAAAACCTGAAGTGTGTGTTCAGGCTGATTATTAAAGGTATAATGTAGAGAAAGAAGATCTTTTAAATCCATAGGTGGATAGCAGAGGGGAAACTCCAGTTCTGGAGTTTTATAATTAATTGGTGCCATAAAGGAATGTTTTTTTAATTTGTGATATCTAGGATATTAGCCTTTTCTTTTGAAACATGAAGAGAGCTGCCAATAAGTAATGTATGTATTTATCTTTCTTGTGTTCGATTAAAATTTTCAAGTAATACAAAATTAAACTCTAAATACTGTATAGTGCAACTCAAAGTTGAGTTTTACAAGGAAATCACTGATCAAAACCAGAGAAAATAATATAAGGTGCTTTTTTAAATATAACCAGAAATTTAGAGTTATAAGATTACTTAGTATTAATGTATTTTGTTATATATTTCAAAGATACTTTCAGAAGTCCAGTTATTAGGTAAACAGACAGTAGTGATCATTACCACTAGTTCTGTTTTAGCTGCTAATACCTTGTTCCATTTATAGATAATCCCTTGTGGACCAGAACAAGTGCTAAATGCTAGTAATATTATTCCTCATTTAGGAAAAAATTAACTTTTAAAGTGAATTCAGAAATACTTGTGCTTTTAGATCTGTTTAGATCACCCTGTAAGAATAGATCTTTATCCTAAATAGTCATTTCTAAGGGAAAATTAAGGATTAGGCATGTGAATTTTCAGTGTCTCAGTGCTATTAAATAACTGAGCAAAAATATGAACCCAGGAATTTTTGACTTACAACTTAAACACCAATGTGTTTTATTTAAAAGGGGAAGAAAAAGAGATACTTTAGTTTATACATTTATAAGTCAGGGACATTTGTCTAATAAAATAGATAATGCAATAGCTGCCTTTGCATGGAAGGTTTAAAAACTCATGCTGCTTTCATTTAGAACTGTACTGCAGTGGGTTCCAATTCTTGTTCTTCTCAAAGGTTTTCCATAGAGGTGTTTCTGCTCTGGGAACAATTGATGGGATTCGGAACACTTGTTTGGTCATTCAACCAATATTTGTTGGGCATCTACTATCCCTAATTCACTGTGTTTTGGGAGATTGAAAAGCAAAGCAGGACATTGGACCTATCTTCATGAGCTGTCATTTTTCTTGGGGGAAGGAAATGGTGCATTTGAAAAGTGACAATGTATAGAGTCATCAGAATAGGAAAAGTAGAGATGGTTATTCTTGGTGATTTAGGACTTAAGAGACTTGAAACAGTTGGAATGCAGTGTCTCTCTCCCTCTGCTCCAGTGACCTGGACATGCTCCTCTGTTTGGGATATTTATTTACTGTCTCCATTGCATTCCAAAGTCAGTAATATGTAGATGTATAAGGCAGAATGTATAGAGAGAAAAGTAAA
Organism: Scalopus aquaticus; assembly: GCA_004024925.1. Lineage (NCBI taxonomy): Eukaryota > Metazoa > Chordata > Mammalia > Eulipotyphla > Talpidae > Scalopus > Scalopus aquaticus. The sequence continues at coordinate 118,956 of PVIJ01000091.1, forward strand.
AGGTCCAAGGAAGAGCACAGAAGCAACAAAAAGATTTTGAAAGGATCATCTGGATAGGGAAAAAAAAAAGAATTCAACAGTAAAGAGACTTAACATGAGAGTATGACTGTGTTCATACACACTTTATACTTTAAAATAGAATTCATTATTTGGAAAAATGAATTGTGTTTTGGATTATCCTGAGAATTCTCAAAATTTCGATTGAAGTTATTGATTAGAAACTTTTAAAGTGAATTCAGATATACTTATGCTTTTAGATTTGTTTAGATGGACAGCAATAATTTTATTAATAATTTAGTTTAGTCAACAAGTGGTATAACAATATTTTTTGTTTTATTTTCTGAACCCATTCCATCTTAGTTGTAATTTAGTTTCAGAATTGCCATGTCTTGTCTCCCCACATTGTCATAATTCTTGTCTTGTCTCTCCCTGACATTGTCATAATTCTGGAGGAATAAGAAAGCTAAAAAAGATAAGGTAGAAGAGAAGAGAAGGTAAATAGACAGCAGTGATGACAAAACAGCCTCTCGATCAGTATTGTACAGCCACAAAAGCAGGTCACCTTACGTAATTTTAAATCTTCTAGAGATACCGATGAAGTTAATTTTATAATATGTTTTACATAACCCAATCTATCAAAAATTATTCCAATGTGTAATCAATATAAAATTATTTCTAAAATATCACACATTTTATTCAGCACAGTGTCTTAGAAATCTAACTTGTATTTTATGGGTCCAGCACAGAACTTGCCACAATTCAAAGCTCAGTTGGCATCAGCCTCTTGACTACCACAGAGAGCAGTGTGCATCTACAGGTTCAGAAGTGTCAGGACTATGTCATGTTTTTAAATTCTTTTTGGCATCTTATTCTTTACCAGAGATTAACCAAGATATATTTCTAAAATACTGTCTGATTGTCTCAATTTTAGCTTTCACTTTTTATTAAGGATCTAAACTGACATCTATTGAAGTTCATTTTTGCTAAAAAGAGATCCCCAAATATGGTCAGTTGGCTAAGGAATATTAACTGTTATCTGGTAAATGATACTTGAAAATTCACCTTTTCACCATTTTGTAAGTCATAAGGTATTATATAGTGTGTGAGAATTGAACTCACAATGTAGAAGGGCAGATGGTGATAAATTCTATAACAGGTTATAAAAATAAAGCTCAGTATTATAATGGTATCTTTTGTATTAAATCAGAGGATACATTTTCCTATGTAATTCCACTCACAAAATATGACTCACAATAAAGTGAATAAAATTGAACCAGGTTTTTATGACTGTGTGTAAAATGATGTATTAATTGAAAGAAGCATCTCAGGTTTACAGAGTATTACAGGTTGTAATTTCCAAGATAAAAGTGACTTAGTAACATTGCTTAAAACTGGGGAAATATAAGCTTTGAAATTTCATACATTATCTTTCATTATTTGGTTGTTTCAGACCTAAGCATATGTTAGTAATCCCTGAACAGCTCTTTCAATATGTGAGTAGTGAGGGGAATTTGACCTTGTGAGTGTGTGTCAAAGCGTGGGAGTAAGTGGGAAGGAATTAATTGCTTATGAAGAGCTTTATGAAACAGTATTATCTAGTTGCCATACTGAATCAAATTAGAGGAGTAGTTCTCATTCCTGTTTGTATATGTATTTGATACTGTGTCTTTATCACTAAAAGATGCATGACATATTAAATTCAAATAAATTTTACTAGGAGATACATTTCCTGTTTTTGATAACCATGAAGGGAGTTGGAAATACTCAACACTTGTTATTTCCAGATTTTGGGTTTTGATGAAATGTGCTATGTTTAGAAGTTTTCAGAGCTTATTTATTTATTTATTTATTTATTTATATAAAATATCAGTGACTTCATGATTTTTCCCGCTTCATATAAGAAATATCATTGCAACTTGATATCTTTACTTTTCGTGAGTGTTATATTGAGTGAGTATTGATCTGTGTATCAGATCTTAAGGTAGGTGATTATTCCTTAGTTTCTTTTTATCTTTGTCAGGTAAAGGAGAAGCCAGCTTGTTTAATATATTTACAAGGTATTGAAATTCCACAATCTTGGATTAGGTTTATAACATACCTGGGAGAAAAGATAGCTTTGAATTTGTTACAAGTAAGAATAAATTAACTGGTCTTACAGCTTCCTTTCATATGAGGGGAGGGGAGTTTGACATAGAATATTGTTTATTCTGGAAATTCAGATATTTTATTTTATATTTTATTAGATGACTTTCCTACAAATAACTGAATCTCTACAAATAACTAATTGCATGTTCATTAAAAAATGAAAACAAAAAATTTCCAAAAAACAAAGTTCTACTGCTATTGTGACAGTGTTAGAATTTTATTTTATTTTTTTTT